>VZRZ01003071.1:364807-420469 GCA_013398175.1 Climacteris rufus
CGCTGCGGGAGCGGGGAGCCCGGCCCAGAGCGGGGGAATCGGTTGCGAGTGAACGGATGGAGATATAGACAGGATTATACATATACATATATATATATCCTTATATATGTCTCCCGGAGAAAAGGGGTAGGGGACGGATGCTCCGAGCGCAGGGATGCGAGGCGGGTGGGCAGCTGCCGGTTGCCGGGCGCGGGCTGTTCCGCGGGGCCGCAGCCCACGCCCGGAGGGTGCCCGGCACCGCGCGGCCTCCCGCAGCCCTCTCCTGGCCCGGCACCACGGGACGCTCCCGCAGGTAAGGGCGCGGGGCTGCGCCCGCTGCCGCTCCGCCAACTTCGGCGACCAGGGGTGGTGGCGCGGGGCCATCGCGCCGAGAGAAGGGTGGAGGGAATGCCCCTTCCTCCTTCCACACGCTCGAGCCCGGGACATGATCCGCGTTTTAGGAGTGAAATAGAAATGCGAGGTTTCTACCCCCGCGCTGGGGACGAGGTGGTGAGGAAGAAAAGTGGTACAGCAGAACCTTTTCTTGTTTTGTTTTGCTGTAGCTTTCAATGAAATCTAATTCATAAATTGGACATGCTCAGGCTCAGAAGACTAATTCATCCCCTAAAACAAACGCATCAGTGATTGCAGGCACCCAAACGTGACAAGCGTCTCAATATACCGAGGATCCAGAGAAAACAAATTCATTCAGGAGCCCGAAACGTAATTAAAACTACTGCCAAGAAAATGAGTTGGGAGCAGGATGTTACCAAAATTATTAAGTTGCTGTGCGGCTGAGGCACGGACCGCTATAGCGATACCTACAGATAATGTCAGCTTTTGGATAACGGGAGGCAGAGCGATTCCTGGAGGTGGCCGTCTTGCAAGCGCAATCCCAGTAACAGCGCGCCGTGGCCGCATCCTGCTCCAGGCAAAGGAGCGGCGAGCCCAGGGGCTCGGCGGGGAAGGAGCGGGCCCCCGCCGCCTGCCGAGCCCCGGCACAGTGGCCACAAGGGGCTGGCGGTGCCTGCACCCCTGGCACTCGCTACAGCATCCCCGTCATGTGTATTCTGCACACTTTTTATAACCAGCACCTGTACGTGCGCTAGTAAATTCTCCTGATGCTTAGAACTGCCTGCAGGAGAGATCGCTGCAATGTATTTATTCAATGTAGAAAACATTTTTTTCCACGCAGAGCACAATACAGCAAGAACTGCTCAATGCGAAGGAATAGAAAATACAGATAAGCTTACAGGGGCTGGGGAGGCAGAAGGGGGAGGGAACACACACTATAGATGGAGCAGAGTGAAAGTGAAAAAAGCTGAAATGGAAATGATAGGAAAAAGAATCCCTGTTGATCCGCATGCATCGACAACCTATTCAGTGATAGTTACAAGTGCAGCTTTCAAACAGGGAAGAGCAGGGGGTAAATAAAACAAGATATGCTTTTTAAAAATAAATCACTTGTTAACTACTCTTACTTACAGTGCTTGTCTTAAATATGCAATTTCACGCTGATCAATGCAGAATGATATATACTATACTCTGCATTTCATGTAATAAAAACACTTAATCCAGATAATTGGCTTCTGGGACAGAGATCAATAGAAATGTTCCTTATTTGACTACGTTAGCAAGTCAAAATTAATTCTAATTTACATTTGCTTCAAATCAATATGCACTTAGTGACTTACACAGGCTCTTTAAAAAGTTAAGCACCTATATTGACCAGAGTCATATATATGTCAGTAACAAGTACATGTGTGGGAATTAGAGAGGGGGAAAGTGTTACTGCAGAACCAAGTCTCTGACTTTCATAGAGGAAAGGAGGCTAAATTTATTTGTGTTTGAAAAGTGCTTTGGCGTCCTAGCCTAAAACCTGTGGAAATATGCAGCTATTAATCCCACGAATTATGCAGGCATCCAAACACCAGTCAGTTTCACTCTTAGCACTTGGGAGCAGGCTTGCCTCCTACTTTAGTTTGTACAGTGAGGTCTTGACCTCAGCTGGGATGCCTCAGGATGCTATTTTAGTAATAGTAAAATAGTAATAGAAAATATTAAAACTCTAAACCCAATGAATTGGACAAGTTACAACAATTCCTGTGAAATCCATTAGCAAATGCTCTGAATGCAGGAAAGGATCCAGTCACAGCCAAGGAAGGGAGAGGGGAAAAGACAAGAGACCAGAATACAGTAAAACAGACCAACTGAAATAGGCCCCAAGAACAGGCAGAAGGCTACAGTCAGAAGACAAAAACAAACCAGAAAAATGCATAGAAGAAATATCAAATACCATAAAATCTGATATGCAACATGCAAAGTACAATAAGACCTAAAAAGATCCACCACAGCAAAGAGAATAATTGCAACTTCGGTAGCATGTCTGCAAGATGAAAAGTTGCTACATCAAACCTTCATTGTGTCTTAAGTTGGGTTGCATTACCTTTTCTTTCACATTATTTGCGTTATTTTTTTCCTTTCTCCACTCTTTCCACTCCTTTTTTAAAACAAAAAAAATCAACAACCTTGGCTTGGATTATGTTTTTCATAACCATTACTGCTTCCCCTCTGATTTCCCTCCTTCCAAAAAAAGCCATCAATGTTACATTTCCAAGCCCGGTGTAAATGAGAGTGCTCATTTCAACCCTGCCATTCATCGTTTGCCATCGGGGGAGTGCTGACACTTTGTGTGTACATTGTTTGGGTGCAGCAATCGACACTGAAAGCCTGATCCATTTGCCAACATGTTGCACATTAAGAACGTTATAAGCTGCTGCGATATTCCATCATCATGGTGTAGGTGACAACTCATGACACATTATTACACAAGGTACCACTGCATTTCTAGTGCCAGTGGAAGGATGGCATCTCAATAGAAATATGCAAGGTAAAAAACCAACTCAAGCCAGCCACTAGTCACAGTTCAACTCTGTGGGGCAACAGATGCAATTCTGTGCACATCTCAGACCGCTGTTACTACCCTTACAAATCACTGAGGTGATTTTCAGCTGATCCACCACAAGTTATTGCTGTGCTTATTTCTATTATCTGAATGAACATAGTATGAAACCTGTACCAAATGGGTTTTGCTACAACAAGAGAATGGCTTGAGTAACACTCCAAAAACTACATTGCAATTAGAAACATAAAACATCCTATAGAGGCGAACTAAAAGCTTGTGCAGTGCCACACTCAGAGCCTTGTGCCCAGGGCTGTCCCTCTGTGCTGCCATAACAAGAATGAAGCACATTTTGAAAGGCATCATCAGAACTATGGCTGCAGGACATGTCTGGATGTGGAAAGCACCTCACATTTACCAAGCATTTACAAAACTGCTTCATAAGCAGGAACTCTGTAAGACCGTAACAGTGCGGCTTTCTTCACATCATAGCCTACGTTCAGAATAAATGCCATGCTTTAAGAGTCAACATTTCTTCTATCTTCTCCCAAGTTCCACCTATTTACTACAACTAAACTGAGGCTTCCCCACATAAAAGTGTGTGTATATATCTATGTGTGTACATGTAGCAATGATTATTACTCCTTCTGAAAGCAAACAGAACTCCTCCTCTGTATCAGTTAAACAGGTATAAAGATGCAGCAAATACCTCCAATGGTTACCTACTCAGCCCATGGAGTTGGAAGAACAAAAACAAAAAGTAAACAAAAATATTTTAATATGCAGCATGGTAACAATCTCCCTCCTTCCCCAATAGCCAAGATGTCTACTGTTAACACATCCACAAAAAAGTCCGATTTCTTATTCTAAAATGTCATGAAATTCAACAGCTATGCTTCTCTTTGGAAATGGTAATGCAAAACCTCAAACCTAACTCAATTCCAAACTTTGTGGATGCTCATGTTCAAAAATTCTTTTTGTCATTCTCCTGTGGTGACAGCCTGAGGTTTCAGTTGCTTTATTGACACTTCCTTTAGCTTACTGAAACTATCTTTTCTCTTTTCATGGTTGATAGCATAGTATGATAATCTTGCAGGAGTAAATGGACTAGAGTCTGCAAGAATAGGCTGCTGAATTACAGAGTTCTTTGCAGGACAGTTTGCATTCTTGATTAATTTGTTGTGTGCCTACTAACAATCTGAAACTTTGCTACAGTCAACACTTTATTTTGACTGACATGCTTTTTAAGATGCCATAAAGAAGGCAAAGCACTATTATTTCCATATTTTCAACCTGATTTAATTCAGCAGAGTACACACAGCCCAGATTTGATTTAATTCATACTTATGTTTGTTTAATTTCATCACTTCAATATCTGTTGCATCTTGATAAGATTCATATATACTTCCCTACTCCTCTCTTCCAACTGTGCCTTTTCACACCCTATTTTTCTTTAATGGGCATTTTCTTTACAATAGACAAGGGTCTGTATAGGCCTTTGCAGCCTCCCACATTTTTATAGTTGCATAAATGCACTCAGTATAGTGCAAGACAAATTGTATGAGTGTTGTTAAGTGTAGCCTTGATCTGAGCATTTGTATTTAATTAACTCTTTGATTCAGAAGAAAAGGAACCCTTTAATACTACCAATGTATGTTTTACTGAGAACTCCAGCACACAGGTGACCAAAGAATCCTTTGTTATTACTGTAGGGATGGAAGTGTAACTCATAGTTAAAAGAAAACCCCTTTCTCCTTCATTTCTAAGCAAGCCCCTTGTCATTATACCCACTGGACCTAAGCAAGCCCCTTGTCATTATATCCACTGGACACTAACTGCAAAAGGTTAAACTCTAAGTTTGTTTTCCTGAGCAGAGATCCTTCGTTTTTAAAAAACAAAAAGGAAGCAAAATAGGTATGGTTGCCATCTTTGTTACAGTACAGTTGCATAAGAATGCAGGTTCTCCAAGTTAAAAGTATCAATTGTTCCTAATTTAATAGTAGTCACATCAAGATAACCTCTGAACTAACTTCACTGGCTTTCATCTGAGGGGGAAAACAATTTACACAATTCTCCACCAAACAGATGAAACCATCTCCAGGGGAACTCCATTCAAAAACATCTTGCATGCCTTATTGATCCCTTCACATAGTACATGCAGTCCAGTCTCCTGAGCTGTTCAATGAGCTGCCTATTACAGATAATAAGACATTGCTAGGACAGCTGTCCTGTGCCATCACAGCAACCCAAAGAGACAGACACATTGCAAAAGGAAAACCATAACAAGAAAAACCGGATATCTCGTTCCTTGTGCAGCCTCTATAAGTACATACTGACCAATCTCACACTTTCATAGGTAGTAATAGGCCAAGAATGACACCCATGTTTTATGGATACTTCACTGTGAATACATATCCCAGTACTTCCACTATTCTAAAACTTTCTGACCATAAAAAAAAAATCCTTGCTTTGTTAGAATTGATTGAACTGCAGGGTGGGTATGCCAGACAGAGGAAAAAGCAAGTTACTAGAATTTCACCTGCAGTTCACCTCAGCTGAATGAAGACTCTGGAGAAGTCACATTCCTGCTACTTCTCACTTGACCCATCTAGACAGTAACAAAGCCAGTAAAGTAAATGCTGCTGCAAGACGAAGCAGGGAACCAGAAAAGTCTGAACATGTACATTTAAAATGTTCTGCCCTTCAGCCAAGGCACAGTAACTGATCTTGTGTTTGTTCCTACTTCACTGCAGACTCCACCAAGAAGTGATGTAAGCAGAAATATTTTGCTACAAGCCAGAAACTTGAACACTGCCCTTTGCTGCATTTCAGGCAAAGAATAGGGACCTTTTCAATGGCACTAATTCAATCCTTTGCCGTCACTAAATACTGATGCAGTTTGTTTGTGCAGAGTCCTCTAAAAGCCTCACAGTGGAAAGTACTCTAAGGGAAAAGTAATTTTACCTTAAAAAAAAATCCCAATTTTTCTCAACAGTTCATTCTAAACCATATTATGTTTAGCGACTTTCTCACAATAGGTCACTTCTACCAGTTGGTAAAGCCTGTCTTTTGTCTTGCAATGCTGTGTCATGGAGTTGGTGGGTTGGGTTGGTTTTTTTGTTTCCCAATGTGTTTCTGCAACCATTTGTACAGAATTGGCCTTCTCAGTGACTCCATTAGCATTAATGGCAGTCACACACAGAATATATTCTCCCAGGGATCTGTGCTCTCTTTGGGGAAAATGGAGTTCATAATTCATATTCGTGTTTCCAGGAAGGGTTCGAATGAAGACTTTATAGCAGAAACATCAGCTTCTCATCATATGCCTCACTTAAAAAATTTATCCTAGCAAAGCCTTTGCTTGTTGTATTTTTTTGTCTCTTAGAGGGAAAAAAAAAAAAAAAGGAGAGAAAAAAATCAAGCCAAACAGTTTGGTAAATTGTCATAGTACATCTTACATTTCCCACTCAAAGGAGGGGATATTTTTTAAGAGCGGTGCAATCCAGCCATTGGAGCAGAGGGACCATGATTCCTGGGCTCCATTCCCACCACAGTCACCGACTCATTTCATGATTAATTGAGTGGACTGTTGCATGAACATTGTATTCAGTTCTCAATTTAAGGGTGAACAAGAACATGAAGTTCCTTACCTCAGTTCCTGCACCCAGTCAGCTGTCCTACTTCTCTAGGAAGTACAAGGGAAACACGGTAGGTGTATTTTTGGCTAGTCAAAAAAGGAACTTTAAGTAATTTCAAGTTTGTAGATCAACAGACTAGAAATAAAAATTATCTTATTTAATATAATTTCAAACAGAAAATGCTTTTTATGATCCTTGAGACCAACCTGTTCCACTTAGCTGAGCCTAGATGCAAATTTTCAGTATCCAAGCTCCAGTGCTGACCTGAGCGACAGGACTTCAAAAGTCTAATTTTTTTTCCTTTCAACTTTTTAACCATGGTGGTGAACTGTCTGTGAAATAGGGGACAATACCTTATACTGAGAGGGATAAGAAAAGCTCTAGAGACAAACCCATCCAGAGTTACAAGCTGGTTATACTTCCCTCTTATAGTTACATTCAAGTAATTTCTTCTGTCCTGCTAGAGTAGGCACCTGAACTAGGTCTCCCACATGAGAAACGGGTGTCCTGATAACTAGGTGGTGGAAAAAGAGCAGGGGAAGAATATACAGCTCTTTTGAAAAAGTAAAACCACCTTGAAATATTTCCATATGGCCTGGTGAGAAAGAGGGAGAGAAAAAGAAAAGCACACTGCTTCCATCCTGCTTTAGGCTGTAGAAGGTGTTTGTGTGCAAGAACAGCTTTCTAACCCAGGTTTTCCATTTGTCAAGAAGTTTACGTCAGGTTGATTTTCTGTTGGCATTTTATGCTGCTCCCTGAAAAGAAGCTATTTCTCTGAGCACACCCAGGCATTTACAACCTTTCCAATGATTTGTTTGAGTCACAACTTAGCGGTGCCTCATCCCCTCAACACCTATCCCTTCCCATTTACACAGCCTCAGCTGAAAACGTAAGTGTATCACAGATATGTTTGCAACAGCCTTTGTAGTGAGGCCAGCGGAAATAGGAAAGGCAGGACCACATGACTTTGCAGCATTCCACACAGCACCATCTGGGTGTTATTGCCAGAGTGTAGAAGTTTAAGCTACAGAAGAAAAGTACAACTGAGTTAAAGAGCTCCAATACACTTTGGTTCCTGGTACACAACACCTGAAAACATTGGAAACAATGACCTCTCTACCAATCCTTATTAGAGGTGAACTTAAAACTATTACTCTAGGTAGTTGACTCAACAGTTCTGAGAAAGGATATAAAGAAGCCCAAACATTTTTCGGGTCTTCTGAAGACTTGGAGATATTGCAGTAAAGGGTTTATGAAAAGGGCAGGGAGGATAAAAAGCAGGCGCCACTTGAAGCATCCAGCACTTCATGAGTCACAGTACCCTAATGAAACTTCACTGACCAACTGTTTCTCAAGTTCCCACAGTCTCCAGTGTCTTTGTATCACTAAATACACTTTTATCTTACTCCCAGTCCAAACTGTGCTGCATTATACAGCAGTATATTTTACTACAGCTACATGCTCTCCAGCTGAATGCAAGTCTGCAGTTGAAATAGCTTTGTTTGCTGCAGTGCTGTATTATCACACATGACTAGACCAGGCAACATTGATTTTTAAGCAATGGCATTGATTACAACTCTTATTTTTAAAATGCTGGCAGGATACAGTCCTTAGATAAGTACTTTAAGACCAAATTTGAATTGCATTTCCCAGCAGCTCTCCTTTTTTTACAGAGACTATATAATAGAATTATGAATAACGTTACTGACTTCAGCATGTACTGAGGATTTACACCAGTATGGTTTCAGTAATAGAAGCTTTTAGCACTTCACACTTACACAACTATAATATGCTTTAGATTATTGTTTTCAAAATGCAAAATCTCTTTTTTTTTTTTACCTTCATTAGCTAAAAAAAGATGCTTGTTTTCCAGAGAAATAGATTTATTTGATTGAAGTTGACCTTTTAGAGCATAGTAAGGTAGGGATTTCTGTTCCCTGGAAACACAGGAATATTCTTCACGTACTGCTCTGAGTCATGCAAGAGTCCACAAGCAAGTAAGCAAAGCACCCTTGGAAGAACATTTTACAGTAAAAAAATGCAGGGTGAGGGGGCAAGGAAAAAAACCAACAAACCTCAACCCCAAAATATATTCTTACACCTATACTTTAAATTACAGACTTGAGGGTATGAATTCATTACAGAGTTTTTGTGCTCCTAAGCAGCCCTCCAGATTTATCACCACCATATCATTACTTGACCAGTTCCCTTGGGGTACTGCTTGCTCTGTTCCAAAAATAACCTCTAAATATTTCTCCAAGATTTCTAACCAAATTGTGCTTTTGTTTTTCCAAGCTGGTAAAAACCTCCTAGTTATCTGTCTGGTGTGCCAACACAATCCCCATTTACAAAGTGGATTTCTCATAATAATGCACAAGAACCACACTTTTCCCCTTCTGGCTTTCTCCTGCCAGGATTATGGTGAAGTGCTCAATGCCATCACCTGTGCTGGTGTATCTGCACGTCCACAAGTAGCTGAACACCCTTTTCCTCACACAGTACTTGCTGAAAGCCGAGGATAGCCAGTCTTTCCCCTTAATACAAGCTCCTTGTTTCACTTACTAGAATACAAAAATCACAGGTACAGAGTGATCTTTGTGTCATGTGCTACACTAAAGAAACGTTCTGTTTCGAGCCTTGTTTGGAATATTACCTCTAAATTGTTGTTTGTCATTTATGCTTTTCATGGACTCACCATTATGGATGAATTATATTTTACTTTCCTACCTGGTTTGCTTAGAGATCTTTGACTTCACCTACTCCTTGGGCTTATAAAGAGATACGTTTCCCTCTCAAGCAGCAGATTTACATTCAGGATCTAAAGAAATCCAGTAGAAACACTAAGTGAAGAGGCATCCATTATTCAATCATTTCACATAGTTCCTATAACTTACACCAAGTAAAATGCCTTTAGGAGAGACAGGAGGCATAGCAGCACTTTCCATCCTATTGCTTACTCCAAGACTCTTTCCAACCTGCAGTCATGGATGTCCCTTAATTAAGGGCAAACCAGTTCAAATAAATGAATAAAAGGCATAACTGGTCCACCACCTTCATCTGTGTCAACTGCATTAACTGGGCTTGCAGAAGGGGGTTCAGGAGGATCAGCAGCAAACTCATTAGTCCTCATGAACCCCAAAAATCTTCTTCATTTGATTTAGGAACAGTCCACACTACAGAATGACTTGCCCTTCCCTCAGCACGGGGCAAAATCAAAATTTCCATGTAGTAAGAGAAGAAAACAGAAGATACCAGAGTGGCCTGGTATCACCACAGTGAAACTGTCACTTCTGCACTGGTTCCTTGTTTCACTGCCAGGGGTCTTACTCCTCCCAGCAGAATGCAATTGCTCTGAGCACTACTACACCACGGAGAGAGGCTGGACAGGTTTGTTTCAGTCACTCCTCTACCCCTGCCACTCTGTTGGCACCTACTTGGATTTCTTTTGAAAGCTCAGACTAGTTACAAACTAGCTACTGATCACCTGTGCATTACACACATAAAAGAAGCCTCTTAATAAATACATTACACACACCTTTTAGTGAACTTCTACCTCCCTCTAATTCCACATTGAAGAGCTATTAAAGAAAAGAACAATTATGGCAAGACACATCCCTGCAAAACCCTGCTTCTGGGTGCACTTTATCCATTCACAGTCATATCCTCTCCTCTTTAAGAGAACAAACCTCATGACTTTGTTTCTTAAAACCTGACAAGCATATGTAATTACTAGGTGCAGTACTTGACTCAAGAGACATCTTTTCCCACTCATGTTTTTCTTTTCAGCCCAGCATGCCCAAGACACTCCATTCAACAAAATTTTGGCAATGCCTGACGTATGTTTAGTAATGTAGAATTTTCCTTTTCCCTGTTCAAAATGCAAGTGGAGATGAATGCATAGATTTTTTGTAATAATCTGAGATGAACTTTGCATTACAATCTGGGCTCTGTTTTCAGCAGAAGCATTTCTGGCCCCAGAAGCTGAAACCCTCCCTCAGCAACATCATTCCTTTAATTTTTTGCCCACCCATCCACATCATTGTCTGACTATAAAACCACAGGAGCAGAAAAATCTGTCGGGTCCTTCAGAGTCACAGATAATCAGCTAATCATGCACTCATTTATCTAGAATGTTGTCAGCAAAACTCACAAGTTCAGAAGTTTCCATTATGTGGCTCCACACCCTGGCTCTGCAGGCCAACTGCCACTGGATGGAGAACAACCCCTGAATTTGTCTAATGGTGTTAAGCAGATGGAAACTGCAACCCACCCTGCTCCCTACTGAGGTTGAGTGGTTGCTGCACGATACCTGCTAACCAGGTACAAAGGCACAGAATGGCAGCATCCCTGTCCCTCAGTGGCAGCAGCCTGTTCGATTCCATCAGTGTTTGCCTCCTATTTTATTGTGCTTTAGCTAATATGGCCTCAGAGGATGCATTTTTAAAGCAGTTAATGATTTCTTCTGTTTAGACTTGTAAACGCTGGAGCGGAAGTTCTCACTCTCTGCAGTTAGGAGTGAATCATGTGAATTTGTGTGCACAGGATGAAAACACCCTTCTGTTGATGAAGGTGGCAACACAGCAGCTCAAACGATTTTCCATTAGCACACAATCAGACTTTATATTGCTTATAGAGAGGAAACAGATTCAGAATACTGACTGAGTCTAAAAGGGACTCTTGAACACTGGTGGGGAAACAAAAACAAGAGGCAAGCAAATTTCTCATGTGTTGGTCTCTGTAACCTTGAGCTCATCTTGCTGCAATGTAGTGGAATAAATCTCTACTGTGCAATTACAGATTTGATTTCAAGGCTGAACAAGAAAAAAACATTTAAATAACTATAGTTGTTCTAAGCTGATTCACTATAGAGTTTTACTAAACTAAAAATGGAATAATGCAATGAAAAAATGGAGTGAACAGTTACAATTAAATCAATAGATTCAAAGAATCAGATCACTAAATTAATACAGCAACTGATAACCAAATCAGCTCACAAGAAGAATAAGCTTTCTAGCTCACAGTAAAAAGAATTAATTGCTTTGGATTAATGCTAGAGAGAGAGGGTTTAAAGGGAAAGTGAACTCCCTTTCAACACAAGGCCACAACCAGCACTGGCTTCTCTGTAGTTCACAAACCGTGCTGGCAAGCAGCACAGGCAGCAGCCCAGGATGCTGTTTCAGATTTCAAGAGACAGTAAAGCATAGGTGAGGAAACAAAGCCAAATGTCCAAGAATGAGTCTGACCTCAAACTTGACCTCAATCTCGGCCAGTCTGAAATGCATGAAATTTCTCCAGGCTGAGTTCTTAGCTACTGCTAAGTAGCTCAGATTTTCACCTCTCCACTTCTTTTTTATTTTCCCCACCAGTGAAAAGTTTACCAAGAATACCCTTGCAAAAAGTATGGCTGCCTCTAGTACTTTGATTATTATATGGAAGTTAGAACAGAGTCCAGCTTTCCATATTTCACTGCTCTAAAAAGACAATAAGAAAATAAAAATCAGTCCCTTGTTTACAATTTAGCCATCACCCTCCTAGAGAAGGGCAGCAAACAGGTAGACTGTGCAAGAACTGAGACTGTGGGCTCATGCCAGGGATAGCTTCAAGCCCAGGCTTTGGACCACTTTTCCAATCACCACCCCCTGGCTGGATTAACACAGTCCACTACAGCCACAACACAGCCTCGGGCTCTAAGGAGGGACCTGGAGGAACAACACAGCTCTCAGGGCAGCAGAGTGGCTGCACCAAAAAAAAATTGTAATGTAAGCTCAAATTCCACACACAAAAAAAAAAAGCCATTCATGGCCACAGATCCAAATCACAGCTCTGTGATAATTCTTTATGCATTCTGACTAACAGGTGAATAGTCATTAACAAAACTATTATCAGGCTACTACTGGTCTCACTCCTCATTAAGACAAAGAGGCAGTTTTATTCCTTTCATGACATTATCTGCTGACAAACAGTGCAAAACAATTAATTAAAGAACAGAGCTTCCCTTTGTATGTTTGCAAGAAATTTTTCTTACAAAAACAGGTATTTTCTGGAATAAAAGAAACATTGAAAATAAGTACGACTCTCTATGTGTAAAAATCAACCCCAGAATATCACCAACCAAAACAAATGCTGGTAAGAACAATCTCCCTTCTTGAGAGCTGAGGAAGTCTCAGATGACCTGTTATCTGGGGAGAGATTAACCTTTGCCAAGGAACCACTAGGAACTGCTGATGCAAAACCAAAACCTTTGCATGGATGTGGCACCAACAAGGCCTTAAATAAGCTGACAGGACTCTGAATGTGCAAAGAAAGGAGATGCATGAAATAATGAGGGTTCTTTTCTGTGTAATACCTTCTCTGTTCCAAAGCACACTTTTGATTTGCTGATCTATTTTCTTTTAACAAGGTGGTTTAGTTCATTACTTCTTACGTGACTAAAAGCAGCACATTGCTTTCCTTCTACAAAAGACTGTAAATAACATTAAGGGAGTTATATGAGAGAATGTAGAGCAACTTTACAACAGGAAGAACCTCATAATGACAGGATACAGGATAATAGTCTTAAGGCAACATCATAATAAAAGGCACAGTTTTTATGTAACACCCTTTTAGATTGATTTTTCTACTTTCCAAATGCTCTCATAGCCATCTTTTGACATTTCTCCTGCACAGCTGGTTACACCATCCATAAGCAACCTCTGTCTACCTGGATTATTATTTTAAAATCAATTTCTTTCACCTTCTTTCAACTTAGACTTATGCTATACCTAATTGCCAGTTACCACCCTCCCTTCTAGAAGAAGAAAATCTGGTTTCTAACAATTTGAAATCCATGCTTAATGCAAACTACAATATAATCATAATACCAGTATACACACATTATAGGAACATGATTAGCAGAAAACCAGAAAAAAGTGGGTGCTACTTATGTTCTCTCTGTCCCACTTGAAATGTTAACTCACAGATGAGCACAGTCTTATGATAATAACACCATATATATTACACACAGAATTACCAGCAAGAGGCAAAAAAGTATTAGTTTCTTGCTTATGATTAATAAAGTAGTTAACAGAAGGAATATTATTCTTGCTGGGTGCTCATTATGCATTTGATAATCTCTATTTATAGGACAATGAAACATGAGGCTTATAAAATGCCATCTGTTGGTTTCTTTTTAATGTATAGGATTTTTGACTTCAGGAGATGGGGTTCAGCAGTGTTGATAGTGCTACAACGTGTAATACCAATGCCTTTGGTTACAAGAATTTGAGCATTAAACATGAAGAAGCAGGTTGGGTACAGCAGAGTGGCTGTACAGTACAGCTCCTATCTTATTCTAATCTACTTAAAAAGCAATTTATGCTTTCGTGTAATTGATTTCGATCAGTCATTTAAATAGCACAACACACACAAAATTATATATTGCAATGATCCACAAACGTGACAGAAGTGATTTTGTTCTTTGATCTCCACAAGAGAAGGTGTCTCATGAGAGAAGCTCCAAGAGATCTATAACAACTACAGGCAAAACAGCAGCTACTTTTTTCTCTAAAAAAATTAAACAAAACCACAGGCAAAACCAAAAAAAAATCTCTCAGAACACAGTCAGAATCAGATGTATCTGCATTTAATTTTTCAGTATCTAAAGGATGCACTTTTCTTACAAATTAACCATGAAAATAAAGCACTCATAATAAAGGTCAATATTAGAGGGTATCAGCTCTAGTAAGTTTGACTGTCATTGACTTCTGTTCCTAATTAAGTCATCAAATGGCCCAATATCCAGAGCTTAGGTTCCCTTAGAGCATAAACTGCCGCTTTTAATGCAATTAATGAAATTGTGATTGATTTTTTTGAAATGGGTCACTGTGTATTCATACCAGCATAAAGTTGGAGGAGTTTAAATCACTGGTTTAATTAGGACTACTGACTCCAACAGGACCCGTAAACATTAAGCTGTTCACAGGGCAAGCAAACACAGGAAGCAATAGCTAAGCACTGTCAGGGACAATTTATACTTTGGCAGTTTCTTAGGGATATCAACATACGATTTCTGTCCCACTTTCAATTGCTTTCACCTCGACTGCAGTCTCTGCTGTTGCCTCAGCCTTCACCCCTGCCTTGCCACAGCTCCTCATTGTGTTTCTCTGTCAGAGTCTGTCAGATAACTGGAAGCAACAGCTGCCCAGGACAGCAACTGTCTGCTTTGCTATTTCTCTGCAGCACTTTAACAAAGCAGTTTGATGTCTGACCCAACAGGATTATAATGCCTTCCATCCCAGAACACAGGATTTGCTTCCCCCTCAGAGGCTACAGCCATGGTAGAAATCACTGCAAAGCTACCAAAAATGAGGTCACTGTGTTAATCTTAAGAAAGGTTGACACAAATATTCATAGGAAAATTGAAAAGTTTTGACAAAAACTTGGCATTTGCTTTTTTTGATACTTGAAGAGCAACGTGCTGTTTATACCCTGGACTCAGTGGAACAAAGGCCATCAAGCACAACAAAACAAACAAAAAAACATCAAACAGCAAAATAAAACTCTTTTCATGAAGGGGCACCCAAACAGCATTCAATATCCATCTTTTCAGTGATGCACCCAAAATGCAGACTGGTGTTCTCCTTTCTCTCAGAGACACAGCTCAGAGCAAGCACTGAAATTTGGCCAGAAGCTCAAGACTAAATGCAGATGGACTGAGGTTCTTGGGGTGGGCATGGAGAAGTTCCCATTTGTGTCCTGTAGATGTCACATAAAGGAAACATACTGTTTTTCTAGTTAATCCACTGTCAGTGGAGTATTCTTACAAAATTCTGAGAGTCTTAAACTAACGGCAGACAAGTTGAGCAGGACATAGGGCAATTCACTAAACCATATGTCATAACAAATTACAGCAACCTCAGTTCATGAAATGTAATTTGGTATCAATATGAGGAATAATGAATAATATCAAGAACAGCTAATATGAGGAACTAAAATGGCACAAATAATTCTAAAATGAAAATGAAAAACACATTCCCTGTAATTAACTTAAATGGCACTACTCAAAGTTTGTTCACACTCATTTAAATTAATTGTGGTTATCTCTAGTTGCAGCAAACAAATAATCACTGTACCCACATGCTGAAATCTCTTTCAAGTAGAACACAAATAGATATTGTTTTCACCACTTTGGAGAATATATAGTCATGATTCATCTTATGCTTGCTAATAATATATTTTCCCCCCCTCCTCTCATTTGTTAGGTTAAAGGCTGCTTGCATATCATTTACCACAGAGTATTTTAGTAGTAACTACATAAGGTAAGGTTGTTAGAGCAATGTTAAGGTTACACAACATTTTTTCATCCCTGTATTTTGCTTTGTGTTTTTGCAGTAGCCCAGAATCCCTATTTCCTTTGTCTTTAAAGTCACAAGATTCCCCAAATGGAGCCTTAGAGGATGATAATATCCAATATTAGCCTGGAGAGATAGGTCTCCAGAGAAATGTTGCATCATTTTAATTAAATTGTTCTAAAGGTCACCAGAGTGCACACAGATATCAATTAGCCAACACTGAGTGGCTCCCATGGAACTGGAACTTCTAATCAACAGAAGCCCTGAAATTAAACAGTTATGAAAGTTAGATTTTTTTTTTTTTAATTGATCTGAATGGAAAGGCAAACAGGGGCTTGTACCTTTCCAGAAAGAAAGGGGATCCACATTAGCACCATACAGTGTCCAACTCAAGAGCAGCATGCTGCAAAGATGAAAAGTAAAGTACCAGGGAGTTTATTTACAGGGTGTACCTTGAGCCTTGTCAAGTTGAACCAGCGAGGTGAAGAGCACACACAGAGCTCCCTGTGGCTGAAACTCTGCTCAGGCAGAAACTTGCTGCCTTGATCTCCCCCTCACTCTCTTCAAGGGCTCCCAAAAACAGTAAAGTGAAGCCATCTGGTTAACACACTTCCTTCCCACACATCCTTTTCCCTCAGCCCCTGCACATTACACTTTCGAACCTGCCATCCCTTAGGCCTCTCGTCTTGAAAAACGTGACTTTGCTGTCAATTTTGCCTTTGATAGGTTGCTCTAAAGAGAAAGGATGCAGGAATCTACCAGCTCAGGCAGTGCTGACAGCCACTATTGTTTGGCATCTTTAATCATTGCCAAAGACAGTTTCATTATGGGTGTCTACAACTCCATGACCTTTAATACACAACTCGAGTCCTTCTTTTAAGGTAAACAATATTAATTGTGGATCAAACACTCTCAGGTGAACAAAAAGATAATTAAAGCACTTATTTCCAATCCTAAGAAGTGAAAAATGCATGTATTCTTTTCAAATTATAAGTGATCATGGTAAAGTGGCTTAAAGAAAGCCCTTATTTGTTTGAAAGTTGTAACAGTTTTATGAAAAAAGGCCATCCTGAAAACCAGTGCTAATGTGGCCATCACTCACACTTTATTGTCGTAAGTTTAAATCACAGTTACATAGGGAGACAGTTGTTTCTGTTGATACCTTCAGACATCATGGCATCCCAAATCACCAAATGGAAGAGGGAAACAGGATCATTCAACCAGTTCCTTGAAACACATCTTTCATTTGTGATACACAGTTTAACAACTAAAATACATCATGCTGTTAAATACTTTAGGCACCAACACAAATTGTTTAACAGTTTATGAAGCGCAATTTCCATAACAGTAGCCAAAGAGATCCTAGGAAACAGACAGAACCTTTTACAAGGCTCTTGGCTCTAGACAAGTAGGCTTATGTGCCACACCAGACTTCACTGTGAAACTTATCTATAAATCTGCAACCGAATCTTGTTGATGTGAGTACTCCCTCTGTAAAGGAATAAATAAGGTGGAGTTAAGATTTCAACAGCGACTTTATGAGGTCTATGTCCAAAGTCCCACTCCAAGCAGGGCTTTTTAGAGGGTTTACATCTCTAAGTCCAAACCAAGATGCTTTGAAATGGAATATTCTGTGTAATCAGATACATGTAGAGACATATATATCTAAGCTACAGTAATTCAGAACCAAGTTTGTATATGCAACAACTGGAATCCAGCAGTATTTGCCTCCAGAGTTCTGATTCATCTTTAGCTGTGGCAGATACACAATTAGGACATTTCATAGCTGCCTTCCAAAACCTTATCAGAACCACATAGTTCAATAGTCTTAAAATAAATAGTGCATCATCAGCTAAGTATTGAAAGAAACGTTTCACCAGTACACATCATCAGCCTCCCTTCAGTGCAGGGTAGGTCATCAACATTTTGACTCAGCCCAATTTCAGCAGCACTTAATGCATAAGTGCCACATAGCCTAGATTAGTTTCACTGGAGATTCCTCATCACAAATGACAGGCAGAACTTTGCTGAAGACACTTGGGGTTCAGACAGGATGTTCCAGAGAGATTTCAGTGTTGTCAGGAGAAAGAAAAAATGAGGTGCAGGAGGAACACCATGATCCTGTACTTTGGCTTGCTCCTAATGCAGAGCACTTGGAGTTTTGCATGACATTCCTTAGAATGCCTGCTAACACATATGGTGAGTTTGAAGCCCTAGGTTAAGTTAATAATTTTTTTAAAGAGAAAAAGTTTAGTTCTCTAACTCCTGGGGTTCTAATATTTTTAGGAGGACTGGCCTTGACAGTAATGCAGTGAGTAAACTGGAAGTCTTTCAGCATCTGTGCATTCTTTCCTCCTTTCTGAAGTGGAAATAATAGTACCTCTAGTTCTAATCATGTTGATATTTACCACAAAATGCCTGGCATTATAAATACGGATGCCTATTTTTCCTCTCAATTCTTTCATTTTACTCCTATATTACTTCATTTTTACTAGGTTTACAATATTATTTTAATTATTTTTCAGTCTAGCTTTACCTATTTCAAATTAAATCATCATTGGTTACCATCCATCTACCTCAAGTGAAATAATTTCCCAACAGTGTTTCTATCTTTAAAGGTTCATTTTTTCCACTCCCTGTTCCCAGGAAGAAGTCATCACCTAACTACACACACAAACACAAACTGATGTATTTGTGTGTGTGGTCAGGTGAAACTTAAGATGTGATCTGGTGAAACTCACAGGCAAAAAATCCACTGCTCCAACATATTTTTTGAGGGACCGCTTCTTCTAAGTTCAAAAGCCAAACCAACAAGCAGAATAAAGAGAACTCTGGCCAAGACAGCACCTGAAAGAACATTACCTTGAGTATGCAAGCCCCCAAATGAAACAACACTAAGACATTTTTACAGTATTTCTATTCATGCTGTTACCAGGCTAACACATGATGAACATGACTGTGGTGGCACTGCATGGCCAGCAGGTCGATGAGAAATCTGAGACAGCTCCCTGGCTGCTCTGCTGGCCCTGAGCCTGTTCCAGGTAGTTACTGACTCACTAAAATTCAAGGAGTCATACATCTTCCGGGGGAGGGGGGGGGGGTATAAAAAAAAGAGTGAAAGATAAAGACTTTGATGTAGTAACTTTTCATTTCAGAGGTTTCATATTTTCACTTCAGATGTTCCTGCTGATTGTCCTTGGCCCTTTTTTTTTGTACCACCAGTTTGGAGTGGTTGGTCAGTGACAGGGAGCCTGGGGAGCAAACACAAACACCAGTGTTTCTTGTGTACTGACTCGTGTCAACTTCACAGCTATACCTCACCCCAATTGTACAGTTCAGATGAGGACTGCAGCCCAGGCCTTGCTGGAACAATGATGCAGGTGAATAGGAGACAGCCACCTTCAGGTAAAACTGAGGGTGTCCCAGTGGACTGGTGGAAGACACATAGAGGTAGCTGTGCTCCTCCAAGGAAAGGGACTGAATTGTTGAGTTAATTTCAGCAACAGCCTGCTCAGCTTTTCCTACCATCTGTATTTTGAACTCAGACTTTCCCGTTGTTACCTACACGTTCATCACCTCAAGACTGAGGTTGTTACCAACATATCCCAGATGGGACTCCATCTGAGGATCATGCAATGACTGAAGCAGGGTTAGATACCCCACTGCCATGTGCTGATGTCAGTGCACACGTGACAGCTCTGACTGCACTCAACTAGCAGCTAAAGCTGAAGATGTTGATTAAGATCTGTACTGCTTTACATGGCAAAAGTCCATCCTTCCAAAGAAATAATTTTGGTCCATCTGCCATGTTCCTATGGCTGTGGTGGGCCAAGACAATCACACTGAATGCTGCTTCCATACCCACCACACATGCCTGCCCATGCGGACCAGGCATCCTTCAGAACTGGCCTCTTGCCCTAAGGAATTTCTCAGTGAATTGCAGAAGACAACAAAGTATCAAGGCTTCTGAGAAAGGAAGTTTGCATTTTCTACACTAAAAAAAAGGAGAACAGAGTGTAAGTGCTTGCTGGTTTCATTTTAAGTCTAAAGTAAATAGGAATGCCTTACACTGTGTCCACTGCTAACATCCAATTTAGATGCATGTTAACACATTCTTCTGAGGGTTTTATCAAGAGATAAACTTCCCAGTAACCCAAATCTGTTATTTTATGCAGAATTATTTCAAGAAAATCTTGCAGCAATGCATCTGGTTCATCTGCTCCCTTCCTGGTAAATACCAAGCCCTTTTTATAAATAGAGACATTTTGGATGGAAGGCTGAGAAGCTACAGTGCAACAGTGCCATCCCCTGTCGGGAAAAGTCATTGTCTGTGTCTTTCGAAAAAGCCAAGGACTGAAATGCTCCCTCTGTGCCTGCTGTACCGACCGTGCAATGTTACCGGAGGGCAGCAGCACAAGTGCCACGTGCATCGTGGGAACGCTGCTGGGGAATTCCTCCCTACAAGCTCAGTTCTGAAAGAAGGTTCTTTCTACTACCAACATGAATTTTATGCTAAAATAAATTGCAAAACATTCCACAAGTTATACATTTAATCTCAGTTTTCATATTATCCAGCATGCAACCTGGGGGAGGGAAAGCATTTTGCATCTTTCTGTAGTAAACAGAAAGGAGGAAATTCCCACACACTTCTAGACATCCCTGAAGAAAATCTATTCCACTGCTTTGCATGTCCACTTCTGTTTCTACTGGAAAAAAGCAGCACTTATTATTAAAGGTGTACTCAAGCACTACACCAGCTATAACACCCCACAGTCCAATACTCCTAGTTTAAAACCTGAATTAGAATGAAATGTTGCAGCACAAATAAGGGGTCCAAAGAAGTTTAGAAGAAAGTGGTCAGAGGTACGCCCAAAGGTATTTCTCCACAGTATTTTGGATGCTGTTGTGTCTCCCATTAGCATTTTTCATTTACAGGACTCCCAGAGGGGCTTTTATGGGCTGGAGGCCTGTACAAGATACATTTACTCTGACTCCAGCTTTTTTTTTTTCTCTTTTATATGCTAACTTTCATCCTTTCTATGGTATCAGGACAAGAATGAGAAGAAACTGAAACTAAGCAACAAGCTGACCATGTCATTAGCTACTCACACTTACCAATTCCCTACACTTAGTAGAAATTCAAGCTAATCATACTTTGCTAGAGTTAGGAACAACTTCAGTGCTGTCCACAAGTGTCATCATCTCTGAAGATTTTCAAAAAATCCAACTAAATTTCCAACAAACAAAAAAATCCTCCATAATCCCCACATCAAACAACTAATATATTGTATTATTAATGCCAGTTTCCTAAACATGTCTCAGTTAAGTACAAGTAAAGCCAGAGCCATTTGCACAATCTCCTCCAAGCTCCTCTTCTTACAAAATCAGTCCTGCAGACCAAAAGCAGGCCTACCTTCTAACCAGGGGGAAGTCTTTACCCTTCACATGCTATTGATCATCTCTTACAGGCTACCCTAAGATTACTTTGAGGAAAAGTTTAATTGCAAATGTCAGAGGTTTACCCCGACTACATGTTTCAATCATAGTTCAAAACCATCTTTAAAGCATCTGCAAGGCAGATTTGTTGTGTTTTTCATATCAACTTTATTATGGCAACTTCTACTGAACAAATACAGGGAATTAGAGCCTTTCAAATCACTGAAGTCCAAAGTATTGCTGCTCACAAGTGGTCTCTTGGGAAACTGCTGCTGCAACATAGCTGCAGATCTTGCAGATCTTATGCAGCTGTTCTGTGATTCCAGATTCCCTTTCTTCATCAGGAATAAACAAATTGTCAGTGACCTTCTACCTTGGTTTTTCTATACCCACACTGCCCTTCATTCTGGGGAGCACTAATGGGACTTCACCGGGACCTGGTCATCCCTGCCAAGCCAGACCACACATGGCCTTTCCAGGGCAACAGAAGAAAAGCCTACAAGGAAAAGCAGAAAAGAAGCCTTACCCTTCATATACTGCTGTCCCTCAAATACTTTCAAGAACCCTCAGCTCTCTTGTTTGTGATTATGGGTCCTTGTATAAAAATGATCTTCTAGATAATCAGCTACCATGACAGGTTCAGCTCACTATTAATGTTCCAGTTCCAGTCTGCAGCTGGTATTAGCTCAAAGCTCATAAAGTGATTCCATAGGGGATATGATAAAAATGACACATTGCCTGAAATATTTTATTTCTTATTTTCATAAGCCTGAAATATTTTATTAGAAGCCTATCCATATTAGAAGCAGAGTCTGATACCTATCTAATATGTGAGCTTGCACTGAGCAAGTCAGCTTCCACTTTATTGTGAACAGGTTATTATAATCAAAACTAACTACTAGAGCCTTTCCACAAAAGAAATCAGGGAGCACAGGACATGACACACAAAAGAAGACATCTGAAGACATAAACTGCCAGTTAGTACAGAGTAGTTAATCTCATCTTCAACATAACCGCTCATCTGTACATTTTTTGAAGATTGATGTGCTATTCCTCCTCCAACATTTTGCAATTACCTAGACTTAACTATCTCTAGTTAACAAGTGGTTTTAACTGCTGTAAAAGCTCACAGTAGCAAGTGGCTTTGTGGGAAGTCTCAGACTGCAAGAATGTAAGATGAACCTACCCAAACAAGGAGAAATAAATGACCAGTATCACATAAGCCAAAACACCCAACTACAGACAGACTGATATGACTGAGAATTAGCTATGTCACCTAGGCTAAAGGAACAACTTCATCAGTTTTAATTTAATGAGGACATATTGCTATGGGAGTCACCAGGTGGTGCTATTAAAAATACTCATTTTACTGGAGAAATTATGTCTATTCTTTGAAGAGATGCTGTCCTATTAAGTTGCCTCTCTGTTTAGATTTAATCTTAGAGCAGTAATCTAATGCTAGGAAGAAATAGACAGTACTTCTTCCAAATTTCCCAAGAGGCACTTCCTCAAGCCATGCTCCTGAGCTTCCCTGCTCCTAGACTGAATTTATAAGAAGCCTTGCTTAACTTATACTAAGAAAATACACATATTTTGATTCTAACACAGGGAAAATTGACTTATGCATCCCAAGCTACAGGATAAAACTGAAGAACAAGATTAAGCCCAAGATATGTCCTGGATCTGAGAGACAGCAAAATATTTCCACCAGGTTAACAGAATTACCTGGTTAGTTCCAAGACTTGTTTCTTTGTGTGGCATTCCTTTATAGAATATGCATACTTGGTGGTTACTAAACAGAGGAGAGACCACTACTTGAGATATGTATAGATACATTGAGATACAATAGACCTTCTTCAGTTCTGACCACAAGCAGCCTAAGCACCATCCTCACTGAAGACAACACCTAAGGCCTACATGGAACTGCAACTTTTCTTGGTTCAATCTTGTGATTCACAGTGTGCCTAAAACAATTATCCTAGAAGCTGGCAAAGGCATGGAAGGACTTTATTGCTGTCCAACAAACATACTTCGAAACAACTCTTTCCAAAGCAGCTTATGTTCGTTCTACTTCCTAGGAAAAGAACCTCATACAACTGGAGGAGCACAAGAGTGACATTTGGACCCAAGATCATGAAAATGCATCTTTTGTATCTTCTGTGGTAAAATTAATGCACATGACCACACTAAAAAACTAACCTAAAGAATTCCACTATTTCAGCAAACTGGAGAAATGTTTCAGCAGAGAAGGTAAAATGCAGAACATCTTCCAGAAGATTCCCTGCTATATATTCATTGCTGCTATTTGAAAAGTGAAGAAAAGTATTTCCTAAAGAACCATTCATATGAATTTTATACAAGCAATTCATTTTCACACTCATTTGATTCGGGGTAGGATACTGTTATTTTTGCACTGGGTAGAACAAGGTCTACTTTGAGCCACTTCTCAAAGAGTGTGATTTCCTTCAAAGCTAGAGCAATCTTGCTGGCACAGAGCTTCACCTTCAGAAGGCGGCAAGATAAAGCCAGCATGAAGGAAGAGAAAAATACTATGAATATGACATGTGCCTCTATATGTTTCATCTTTAAAATACTTGTATGATGGTGGCAGCCACAGATTCTTCTCCAGAAAATAGGAGTTCTTACCCCAGAATCTACTAGAAGCAGAAAAAAAAGAAGGAAACGTGCAATCACATTATTCACACACAAAGTGCCACATGATCTTTCAAGGCTTCATATGAAAGATCAAGGATTTAATTGCACATTTTCTAGACATAAAGGTGTAGTATAATGAAGGTATAAAAAAATAACATGCACTCCTCCACAAGTGGCATCCAAAGTCTTTTGTTAATCTTTAATGTCACAATGTTTCAAGTCTGGTATCTGTTGACTCCAGCTGGAAATATTTACAGAACCTGAAAATCATCAAGCTTGCAAGAACCTTCTTTTTATATCATTAAAGATACTAGCACAGAGTTACACCTGTGTTTATGCTGCCTCAGCCAGGCCTCCAAGCATGTCCCTTCTGCCTTGGCCAGTGGCACTGTCATTCCCCATCTTATGCCAACAACAGGAGTCTGGGACTGCTGCGGATTTAGGAAGCTCTAGATGAGCATAAAAGCCCTGTGGAATTGAGGAAATATTTTAATATTGGTTTAATTACTTTTTTATTTTAAATTTTATTACAACAAGGCAAAGGAACAGATTAAAAAAAACAAAAAAGAAAGAAATTTCTTCAAGTCTTGTTTAGATTTTCTTTAAAATGTTATACAATTGTTATAACTGTGTTTTTAAACTTGGGCTTCCCACCTGCTCACTACTAGCATTTAATTAATGTACTTCACAGTTTGCCGCTTGAACTTTTCAGCAAGTCAGAGTTTTGCTTTAAACCTCTCATGACAACAACAGGTCCCTTCCTTCCAGTTAACCTCTTTTAGGCCAATTTCAAGATAGCTACATGTTCAGACATTAAGTCAGCCTGCTAAGCAGATCCAAACAACAAGGGCCGTTAAAACCACACCTGGATTAATGACTCCAGCAATAAATGCATCAGAAAAGGGTAGGTCATCTTCATGTCACACCAAAGCAAAATTTCAGCCCACTACTTCAGCGATTTTTAAAAGAACAAAATATCTATAGTCAACATACACAACAGTAGGTCAAAAAATTAATTTCCAAGTGGCCAGCAAGAAATTAGAACAACAGTTTCCACATAGAAAAATGCTTGGGAACACATGCCCTCAAAAAATATTCTCTAGCAGGTCAATTTTAAGAAATAAAGCCTAGTGAGAGCCCTCTGCAAGAACTGGTGTCCTACCTCCTACGTGACAATAAATAACCTCACATGGTAGTAAAAGAGCCTAAGGGTCCAATACTGAAGATCCCAAATCCTCAAAGAAAAAAAATAAAAAAGGAGGAAAGGAGGTTGCTCTCTTCTTGGCTAAAAACGTCCAAGGCACAAATAGAACACAATAACCTAACCCTCAACTAGGGGCTGGCTCTAACTGGGGAGCTGTAATTCTTCTTCAGTGGTTACAATCTGCAAGAAAACAAGAACAGCCCTTTATAGCAAAGAACTGAAGCAGCACATTGTTCTTCTTTTACTGTTTACAATCCCAGTGTCCTGCCAAATCACTTTCTCAGCAGTGCAAACAGCTTGGCTTCTGACTACACAGGCATATCTGGGGTAATTAAATACCTTGATATCGTCCCATACTTTCAGACTACTCCGTGGGCCACAGAATAAAGTCAAAGTCACTAAACTTTACAAGAGATGTGACAAGGAAATATTGATCAAGTGGTGACACTTTCTAGTGCATACCCAGACTTTAAAAGTACAAGTTACAAATGTATGAACTCCTGTGTTCATGTGATGTTAAACAGATGTTTCTTAAGTCCAAGTACATATAATTTCTAATGAAAATACTCATGGGGGGAGGAAGAATGCAAGCAGTAGCCTAACCACAATGGCTACCATCCCTCTCTGTCCTAAGGGAAAACATATCCCACAAGCTCTGTAATATAGAATGCTGATTTTAATACTACTTTTGAGGATAATAGATAGCATAAAGCACTTAAATACTCTTTGAAGCCTTCATTTGTAACACTTACCATAAACTGTAGTACACAGTGTTGTATCGATACTGTTTTCCTTCCATTTTAAACAAAATGAATCCCCAAGCTTCTCTTAAAAGGCTCTCAATGCAATTATCAATCACACTCGCATGCACACCAGTTTCAAAGCTGTCATTACATGTGCCAATTTCAAGTATTGATCTAACACTTTATACAGCCTACTCTGGCATTTACCTCAATTTTCAGTCCTTGAGATAACTCCTGGAAACTCAGTGAAAAATAACTCTTTGCTATGGCTTTAGAGCACACAGCCTAAGATCCAATATTTAAACTCACATGGTAATAAGATCAAAAGCCCTGTTAAGCTTTCTTCGTACTTGTAGAGCCAACTTCAGATGCTGGTATTCCTGAGCATAACCAAAGGTGGCAACTGCAGCTGTTATTTTTCTCTCAAACCACACTATGAACAAAGAAAGAGTCATTCCATGCTCCCCATACACCTATCTTCTCTGTAGTTCTCCAAAAGACATTAGTATGCAGTTTAAGTATTGATCCTGCAAGGTTTGTGAAATTCATGTTACTTCAGGCAACAGAGTGGAGGGGAGTGAGGAAAAGCAACACAGAAAACAAGGCAATGATCACTATTTTTGTCTCACTCCCTTCAAACCAAACCCTCAAAATTAATAATCCCTAAGAAACAAAACTCATTAAGGGTTCCATTAAACCAAAAATCTTCCTGCCCAGCTGTGAGCATTTGTCCATAACATACTTCTCAAAGAATCAGATGATGGCAATCTGTACTCCCAGAGGTTGTTTTCTACTCAAGAGGAAAAAAGAAGTAGAAATGGCACATTGATACTGGCACATATACAATAGTTCATTTCCATGCAACTTATTTTATATCTCAATTGCAATACAAACACACCGGTAAAACTCCACCCCTGCTGAAAACACCATTAAGCACTTCCTGTATAATCTGCAGCATTTATCCTGCCAGTTAAGAAACTGCCTTTGCTAAGGAGGTTTAGATCTAGATAGAAGTCATGATAATCAAGTTACTGAAATTGAAAATTTTTGTACCAATAAATGAGAAAAGACAATTGAGTTTCCAAGCAACGATTCTGCTCACAGATGCCAGAGCAGGAGGGCTGAGAAATTGCAAGGTTCAGCATATGATAATAGAAAGCCCCTACTTAACCAATCATAAACTGTATTTTCTTCTGCAAAGGTAAAGCAGAGCTGGAACTTTATTTTATGTATCAACCAATAATTTGTTTGCTTGGGGCTGGTTTGTTTTTCTCTTTCAGAGGTGTGCTTTAGTGCACTGCAGTGCTAGACTGACATACTCCCAAATCAGTGTCCTTTTCTGTTTATGGGACAGCCTTTTTCTGGACAGAAGTAACACCAACTCCCTGTCATGGCCTACCTTACCAAAGGATCATAGTTCAAAGGGATGGGGTACTCCAGCATCCAAATCAAGCTTTTACTAGAGTACTTAACACACTGGCTGCATGATGTCTTTGACACGCAGCTCTCTATGAGGTCTTTTAAACTCTTCCACTAGACCTGACAACAATGCATGAGCTGACTCACAGCTCAGTCCCATCACCTCAGTTGCTCCAGCCAACTGCTTCTGTGAGGCTTTCTCCTGAAGAAGCAGCTATTCCCCCCAGTGTCCAATCTATCCACAGCTTCTGTGTGAAACAGCTGACCTGTTGCAACTTTTCTGTATGGTCAGTGTTCCACCCAGGGCCTGTGCACAACTCTTCCTTAGGCAGCCTGCAAGTCTCTCTCATGTAATGTATATTCTCTTTCTATAGAAAAAACCCTAAACAAACAAAAAAATTAGTCATAAAAACTGCATTCCCTTATTCCAAATGAGAAGCATACAAGATAGCGCAAAATGGGAGGGGAGAAGTACCTTTATCTATCAATAAATAAATATCTTTCTCTACTCTTTTTAAATGAAACCAGCACTGGAAGTCATAACAGAACAGAAAGGGAATGCAAATGACCTTAAGCCAGTTCTCCCAACAGGAATTGTGCAGACACACATATACAGTCCTTATCCATGGGAGCTTTCACACCCTCAGTTCTGCTTCACATATACACAGACTCTTCCTCAAAAATCAACAGGAGAACACAATGCAAAGACTAAGACAATAACCCTACAAAATAGTCACTGTAAATAAGGTGGGACTAGGGTTAATTTTTGCTTAGTTTTCTTTCCTACACTCCCACCTTTTCCTATTTTAGGCACGAGAAACACCTTGACAACATAAAACAATTGCAACCCCCTTCAAGGTTCGGGTTTTTTTGCCGTTTTCGAATAAAGGAAGCAGTGTTAGTTTAAGACCAGACTAAAAGGCAGAGGGAAAAAAGGTACATAATATAACTCTGCTTACAGCACAGCAAACAGAATTTGAATTCTCCGCCTCTGAAACATGAAGTAACTATAAATCCCACTAGGAGAAGGCCATCTGCTGACAGAGATTGTAGATAGCAGGTGTTAAATTACTTACTGTCCATTGCCATGAATACAAATGCATTGAGAATTACGTTACAAAAAATAATAAACCAATGAAAGCACAGAGTTCAAACTGACTCACTGGGAAATGCTGTAAACAAGCCAAGAAAACCTTTCACAGATCAGAGCTATTTCCAGACAGACTGGCTAGAGGATGTTTGCCCAGCATGTCTTCCACATTACATTAACCTACAGCTACAATGAGACTCACTTTTACAAACACAATATTTAGAAAAGCAAGTTTCAAAAAAAGACAGAAAACCCAAACCACAAACACAGAGAGGATCCCCTGCAAATAAACAGGTAATAACTAAATTATTCATGGTGTGCAATTACAGAAGAAATGGAATCCCAAATCTGGTTTTATGCACATACAAAAAATCCTAAAAAGCCAATCCTCTTCTACACATAAGGGGAATAGACATTATATCAAATATGTTCACAATTTATTTTTCACAATATGAGAACTGTTTATCCTACATGATCAACATTGTGATAATCCACCTTCAGGGTCTCACTCATTCCAATAACATAGTCCACAGCACCGCCCTAACCAAAACAACATATTCAATGCCTAAACCAGATAGTTGTATGGCTAGGTTGCCATTGATACTTGTGGATAAACGTGCTGCAGCTAGGTGGATATAAATCATAATGCACAGATATAACCCCTCAGATATAACAGAGCAAGTTCCATGTGAAGAGTGACAATAATAGAATATCCATCAAAGGCAGGGCTGTTTATTTTTGAAAGGAGTAGGGGAAGAAGAAAAGGCTGTTAGGGAAAGCATTTGATTTTATAAACACATGCAGGCTATTCCTGCAATGTCCTTCAGTAAGAGATCATCAACAAGAACCAACTATGAAGGAGGCAGTGCCTGATGTCTCCCTGGTTACACTGCCCAGTGTTTCTCATTACTGTTTCAGCACATCTTAACATTTTGCCCCTATAGAGATATAGAAATCTTTACTGAAACTGGTCACATATTTCTGCAATATCATTTTTAAATCTTGCACCAAATAAATATTTGTTTTTGTTAGTGCCGCTAGCCGAGTGGCATTTGATAAACAATGAATACTGCAGCACTGTTTTCTCATCAATCAAGCCATATAAAAGGCAAATCCAGCAATTTAATCTCCTGTTGCTGCAAGCTGTCTAAATACAGTACTTTTTAACAAGACAGTTTTGTTCTAAGAGTACACACTCCATCCAAGTCTTGTCATTAATTTGAAAAATTACATGCATGATTCCCAACCCCTGGGAAACACAAAGCTATCTTACAACTATTCTTTAGAACTGAACTACTTCTAAACAGAGTTGGAATGATAACTAACACAATAGTTGTCAAAGCAGAAAAATAAAATTTAAAATCCATCAAATGATTTCTTAAACGGTTCCTGATTTCTTAAAGGTTTTCTTTGTTGGTTGGTTTTGTTTTCAGAAATGTTCAGACTTTAATTTCAAATTTAAACAGAGGTCAAACAACTCAAAACTAATTCCTAAGTCACGCCTATTACAAAGGCTTGATGTTTTCAAAACAAAACAAAACACATGCATTTTTTCCTCTGCTTTTATAAACCAGAAGGGAACTCCAAGTACTGAGGCCGTTTAGAGATTATTTTTATGCACAGAGATTATTTTATTGCACATTTTTATGCAATAGTCTGTTTGATGTCTTGCAGTGATGAGAGCATTTGCTACTATCACTGGACTGCCCTATTCAAACACAGTGAGGCAAACTGTTGTGATGTATCCCAAATCTGCCCTGCAGGACAAAGATGTCCCTGGGTCTGGAGCACCGAAGTCAGCCCAGAGCAGATGGGAAAGGCGGCCATAGCAGAAATCTGGGGCAGCCTTCCAACAGGAGCAAAGGGGGCTAAGACCCAGCCTAACTCGTCCTACAACAGAGTCTCTGTTTATTGCAAGGACTGTATTACACAGCTGCTGAAATTCAGCAGGCTCTTCAGTCCGAAAAGATATTTCCCTCCCCAGATTGTATCACAAACTCATCAGGTCTTCAGATGAAGACTTTTTATAAACTGACCAGTTTTTCAATTTGTCTCAAGCTCAAGCTGACGTTTACTGCAGTGTCATCGTCTTCGTGGAAAAGCGAGGTTGCAATTGCCAAAAGACCACCAAGCAGGTGGTCAGTACTGACAGGTTCTGCTGGATTCAAACTGATGATCTACTGTGGAAGTAAGAGTCTCTCTACTATTTTATTAAACCTTCAAGCAACACGGTGTGCCTATTCCCTCCTCTCCTACCCCCTGCAGTAAAAAAAAAGTTAGGAAAGGACAACCAAAACTTTGCTCCAGTAAAGTTTCCTTTGAAATTATACATCATTCATGCATTATGTAGAAATCACCTTTATTTTGACTTGTAAAAGTTTAAATCTCTCCTGACCCGAAATTGGGAGCCCAAGACCTTTTGAATTTTTCATCATGGAAACCCACTGTAACAAATTAACTTTCTAATCCATTTCCCTTTTCAAACTAATTTTTAAATGTCAAGTAGTTCACACTAAATGTACTGTCTTGCAGAACACTTCCATCCAAGAATGATGGAGTGTCTTTTAGAATTATTCAATATAAACAATCCGTTAGTGAGAATGGCATCATTTCCTAAGGTGTTAGCTAACTGGAGAGTGAGTGCAAAAGCTGAATTTCCACTTAGCAAAACAGAAAAGCCTAATTTCACACTTCAAATTTATTTGCCCCTTTCTGAGGAGGCAAAAAGAAATTAAAGTGGAACAAAAGTCCTATGCATATGCAAGGAATTTTTTCAAACACTTCTGCTCAGAACAGCGAAAGATCAAGTGGCTATTTTGATTTAATTTACAATGTTATTCAGGGTATGGATGTAGAAGTAGTTTAGGAATGCAGTGAGAGGGTGTTATAGAGAAAGAAAAAAAAGCCAATGAAAATAAACTGAGAAAAGCCCTATTCACTCGAATCCCCATCTTATTTGCAATCCAAAAGCGAAGAATGAAGGGGAAGATGTTGGCCTAGAAGCAGGCAAGTGAAGAAGAATTTTTCTGTGCTAACTCGGACAACATTGCTTCTCAATCATCTGATAATATTCCCCATAGTGACAGGCCAATCACAGGTAATCCCACTTAGGGTCCACATAAATACTTCCATTCTCCCAGCTGCCTTTTCTTGCACTGAAACATCCCAGAAGAAGAAACACCCTAGGTGAAAGAAGAAATAGGCATTACTGTGCTAGGAGATAAGATCTGGTCCCATCCCAGAACCCATCTGCATATTCTCCATGGGACAGAACTCACCACCATTAGTCAGTGCTGCAGTAATCGCCTCCCTGAGAAAGCCATGACGCAAGAATGAATACCAACCTGAGAATTTTGAGTTCTGTTTGTATTCCGGTTCTCTTTTCCTTATCATTCTCAGGTAGCATTTCAGCTGGCTCACAATGTGATAATGCATCTCGAAAGTTATTGTCAGGAAAATCTACGACGCCAGAGGTTTACGTCCAAAAAGGAGACAGAGGAGTCCCGTAACTTTATTCGAATAAAGGGAAAAGCCACGGGCATTTCCCATGGGGTCTCAAACTGGTGGAGGATGCAGTCCCCTATTTATCCTAATTTCCCGGCTGCATTTCCCTCTCTCTTTCCCCATTGGCTGAGGTAATTGAGAGGTACAGACTTCCCGAGTCGCCTACCACATTCCCCCCTTGAACTCGTTATTCTCCCCCAAAGTTCAGCATTTCAGCCTTGTGCGGACCCATGTGCCTACTTCAGGAGTCAAACAGTCTGGGTTCTGTGACAAACCTCCGGCTTGAAGTGGGTAGAGACATTAAGACTCCTTTCAAAGACGTGAACGCCCATACCCTCACCCATCGAATTGTTTGTAAAGATATTAGCACCCATTTTCCCTATCATTATTTTAATGTGGTCAGGCATCTGAAATAGCCAGTGATTATCTTATATCCTTAAATTTGCTGGAATAGTCATATACACTGCAAAGAATTAAACAGGGTTTGTCTGCATAACTGACAGAGAACATAGCATCTGACCGTCTTAAAGCAGTATTTTCAAGGTGTGTTTTCCCCTCCCGCTTGATTCAAAATAAAGGTTCCCATCATAAGCCTCTATGAGCCTTATTTCATAGTGAAAGCAAAGAACTAGGTTAAGGCATTATTAAGCTTGTACAGATAGGCACACAAATACTCCATGAAAGAGAGAGCTGAACACGAAAAAAGTCTATTTTTTCATTGTTCCGATGATACGCTCTGTACATAAATGCATAATTCTTTTAAACAAACAAAGTTATCTAATATAACATAATTATGAACATGAAGACTATCCTAAAGAACACTCCAAAGGGCAGATCTGGACAATGCATTCGCCCTTTAGCGCCTTGTAATGCATGCAGCACAAAGCTCATTTCACAATGGTATATAACACTGTGCGTTTTTATATACGAGGCACAAAAAACAGAACGAGAGAGAAAATTAAAGCCCCAATATTCCTGATACGAGTTGGCCAGCTATTACCTCAGTAACATCTTTATCAGTGTGAACAAGCTTTTTAAGAATTTAAAGTAGCACAGAGTTTCTACATGTACTGGGTCCCATTCCAAGACCAGATTTCCCCCAAAACGGTTAAAGAATTTTTCAACCCTGAACAGCAATCCCAACTGTTCCATCCTTCCAGGCTGAGCACGATTAACAAAAGTTTGTGACTGGAACCCACCTGAAGTTAATGCTGGACTTTCTTTACAACGTAAAACATTCTTCGAATAAGATCCAGGGCCCTCTGTGCCAGAAGTTAGCATAGCTTTAAGGCAAACACTAAATAAACTTCCATAACTCCAAACTCAGCAATCTATTTCTTTTCTCAAGGGAACGGGTCAGCAATCCCTTTCCCTTCTACCAGCAGCAACAAACCAAAAGTGCATTACCTCGTAATTCCTGCAGCAAGACTTCTTCACACTGCTATTCCCCCAACAAGGAGGTTTGAACTACAATAATTAACAGCAGCAGAAGGCACTCACAGTGAAGACAATACCGCGACGTTTCAAAGGAACACTGAAGCCTTTGGGCGGACCCCATGATGAGCTCAATTACAGCAATTCTGCTCTAAGGGGTCCCACCTGGAGCTCATCCTGGCATCAGGAGAATCAAGCGATGGCAAAGCCGGTCTAGGATACAGCCCGTGCTAATGACACAACTGTCCTCGACAGAAAGTTGATATTTTATTAAAATGGAGGACACAGCTTTAATGCTCTACTCATCCTTAGCTTTTTCCATACAAACAGCAAGTCAAAAAAGAAACCCAGTGTGTTCAGGGACACACTGTAGAAATGCAACAAGAGGACTTGGGATGCAACATGGGGATGCAGTTTGTTATCTCAGCTATCAGCACCTTATCAACAACTCACATTCCCGAAGTGATAACTGTAAATGCCATTAGCACTCTCTCCCTTTCCTCACGAGGAATATCTCTGCCTCTTTCAATTTCACAGAAATCTTTTAAGCTCTGGATATGCATCATATAATTTATCCACCTGATTCTTCCTTGGCCAAGAAATAAATGCTCTCCATGATGAGTAGCTTCATAATATAAAATCTAGTAGACGTGGTGCAATTCTGAAACCGTATTTGATGGAGTTTCCCACTGCAGGTCCCCTAGGGAGGGGATGCCCTACTAGAAGACAGCTGTGATCTCTAGTCCCTGTCACGGGGCACCATATTAATCCTGTACCCGTAAGTGTTGAGGGGACTTTGCCAGCTAAATAGATTTTGAACTTCAAGTGAACTAGGGAGGAATTAACACCTACTTTTAGCTTTTTTTTCCCAGAGCTGCACATGGCACCAAAACATAAGCAAGAACAGGATTAAGCAGCAGCTGAGCACAGATTTTGTAGTAGAGGGAAATGAGGATCCCTATTAGGCAAATGTGAAAATATAAACCGAGTTGCACAGGAGTGAATTTGCACTGGAGATAATCGGCTCTATGGAGAGCACAAACACAAGTGCCTGGACAGGCTAAACCATGGCATACTGGTAAACAGAAAAAATACCTCATATCATAGCTAGCACTGTCAGTATGCCTCAGATCTGACCATCGATATTATATATTCTCTAGGGCTGGAGAAATTATGAACGAAAACCAATAAGCAAGGGATAGGCAGACTTCATTAAAAAGCACGGTAACTCGCACTGGAATACTCAAGTTTTAACACCTGTGACCTGCTGAGCAAAGGAAACAGGTGGAAGAGTTAAATACAAGCCCAGTGTAATTTAGATTTCTTGCCTCTGTCAAATCATCTGCAGTTATACCCATATGTAAAAACATCCAAGCTAATATAAGGTAAAAATGAAAAGTATTGTTAGTTCTTATGTTATTTGAGCAGTCAGGAAGTGTAAATAATTGTGACAATTTGTTTGGGAGATTACCAGCTCAAAGTTAGATACAAGTCAGAACTATTAAGTAGTTTCATTATCAGTGCAGAGACTGTTCTCCCTTTTCTTGCAATCTCTCGTCTTGCATTGTCACTACCCAGCACTCATCTCCCTATCACAGTCTGCAGCAGCCAAGGGATAAGGTTCCATGTTTACCTTGAAGAATGCCAATTGTTCACCTGTCAGTACTCAGGTTTTATCACAGGTTCAGTGGCAGCAAAACTGAGTTCTGGGCAGAGGGAGCTGCTTTATGTGAGAACAGTGAGATGCAAGGACAGCAGTATTTTTGTGATTGAGAAGTCAGCTGTAAAGCCAGCATTTACTATCCACAGGAGTCAGCTGTGACCATAGAGGAGAACCTGATGGCACGATGATGGCCAATCTGATTGCATATTTCATGTGCTCAGAGAGCTAGGAATACACTTAGTGATCCTCAGACTCTGCCTGCATCCCACAGGTGGTCTGCAGAGTAGAAAAAGTAAAATACATACGATTTTTCAAGCCACATTGCTCTCTGCAGGAAAACAAGCAGTCCAAGATTTTTCACAGGCTCTCTACAGATAGGTTGGTTTGTTTAAGTATATTTGAAACCAGGAATTTGTATCTGTAGCTTATTTGAAGTTTTTATACAGAGTTAATTTAGTGGGTGAACTCACCACTGAAGGGGTAAATGCACTCAGAGGGACAAAGGTGTTACTATAAAGCAGTGTTGAGAAATTAAAGCAGCTGTGAGTATAGAATAAAAAAGTAACACCAATAAATTAAAAAGGCTGTAATTCCAGGGAAACAAAAGACAAAAATACATGCAGGAGGATGGTTCTTGAATGGATAACCTACTCACACTTTTTGCAGATGACCTGCATAAACCAGAAAAAAACTGAACCAAACCAAGAAATAACAAAAACAAAACCAAGCGGAGACAGGAAGACTTATTTCCTGAAATGCAAAGTGAAGTACAATGTCCCTAGTTTTTCAAATGCTTGGATAAAATTGGAAAGCAAGAAAAAAATAAAAAAAATTCTCCATTTCAAATGTTGTAGTCCAATAAGCTTTAAGGGTGCTCAGCCCTGAGATAATTGTATTTAATTTTCTGTTTATTAAGGAATAAAATAAAGTTATGGTACAACTTTCTTGCCCCAAATACCCAAGATATTTTATCTACCTAGAAAGATATTAATTCTTATCTTAACTGCAAGCTCATGAGATTACTATTGCTACAGTGAAACACAGAACTGCACTCCATGTCAGTAGAACAGTAAGAACAAAAGCAAGAGAACTGAAGAGCTTGTACTGCAGGTGGGATCACTAAATCAAGAGCATTCACCCACCACTAGTTACATGCTGCTGTATCAAAAAAAAAAAAGGCTGAGTCCTCACAATGTACCAGTGGTCCTGTCTGCTGAAGCATTTATTACCTTTGCACTTCTCACCTTACAGGTGGATTTATTCTACCCTCATTTTGCAGAGGGAAAATTGAGACATCATGAGAGAAAAATCAGTCCCTCGAGGAGATAGAGGTGCTTGGTAGCTTGAGTTAGGATCCAGGTTAATTTGATTTCCTTAACCTGCAAACAAAGGCTTCCAGCTGCTGTAATTAGGTTTATGTACCCAAACTCACACTAAGGAATCAATTCAAGTACTCTGTGGGGAGCACAATGTCCATTCAAGGTGTACATGCAGCAATTCAGTTTAGGCAATACAAGTATATCAATATCAGTGATGAGATGGGAACAAGTGGGACAAAACCTGCAACACTTAGTCCTCATTTAAAGAGTAGTTATATCAGAACGTAAGCATATCTTTCCTGTTAGCATTTTTATATATTATTCCCTGATAACTGGAAATTAATACTGTTCAAGATGGAGCCAGTAGGTTGTAACTAGTTAGAGAACTATGGTCACACTAATTCTTAAAATCAGTGACACAGAATATTTGCTAATTGGGCAGAGAAGATTTTGAGCTAAATGAGGCCTCACAGTAGTGCTACCACTGCTCTCGAAATCATTAAGGAGAGAAGGGAGGAAAGACGTGTCTTACCAGAAAAACATGTTTTGTTCAAATGAACTACCATGTGTGCAAGGACAGTGCAACCCTTCCTCCTAAACATGACTGACTCAGCAGAGCCCCTGCAGAAGGCTTTGCTTTGCCAGCATCTTAAACACAAAATTCAAGCCCTTATTTGATTTCCTTGTAATTAAAGCTTCAACATCTGCTATCATTTGGCCTGCCCTCTTTCCTACGTGACATCAAGGTAAACAACTAAGTAATTATTACAGCTGTTCCAACAAACATCTAAAGCACTTAGCTAACAGATTTTGTTAAAATTATTGGACTGGAGTTGTAAAAAATCTGCATCTCTCTTTACGTGCAATATATAAGAAAAGAGCTCCGTAGTGTGCAATACACACTACGAATAACCATATTTCTTTATCTACCAGTTGTTAATCTGGTTGTCAAATCAGCAGAATCCAAGGGAGCACCTGATATGCTATGCAAAACTTCTGAGCTATTCTCAGTTTAGAAACAATTTTGCCCCTTTGCTGAGACTAGGAGGTTTGTTTTTTGGTTGTATTATTATGGTAGCTAATATGAAATCTGTATAATTACTTGACATTTCTTTTCCTGCAGCTGATTTTCCTCACCTAAGACCACATTCTTGTGCCATAACCACCTCAGTGGAGCCTATGAATTCTGAAATACTGAATCTCATCCCCATGCAGAACTATTTGATAATTTAAAAAATGAAGTAAGGGAAGGAGTAAAAAAATAACAGTGTCTGCAGAATTGCAGCCCAACAATATGCTTTTCACAGTTTGACAGCAGGAGTCAGTAACTCTGTCAGGAAGTTCATGTCTATGTTCATGTCTGACAATTTGAATGAGACTGCCTCACAGATACTGTGGAAGAAGCCTTAGATGAAGGTATATCAAACAATACATAATTAACATTCAGACTGGATAAATTCATAACCACTGGTTTAACTAAGGGACATACTGAAATCTTTTCAATTAAAAAATATATTCCTCAAACAGGACAAAATAATCTCTCTCTTCTGCTTAGGAACAGCAAGAAGAACCTGTATGAATGCAGGCTTCATTTGGTATTGGTACAGCAGCTGCAATAGCAGTGTGTGAACTGTTCCAATAGCTGTAGAGTGTATCCATATTGGTAAGTGCCTTTTATTTTCATGAATATAAATAATGTACTTTTTTAACAGAAGTGAAAGAATAAATTGTATCACCACAATTTCCCTAGAGTAAAGGTTATCAGTTACATAGGGAGAGGGATTAACTGACAGGAGAACTAAAGATGAACATCTAAACTGCACATAGTGCCAAGTTAGTTCATGAGGAACATTGTGCTCTGAGAAAGACAGAGAAGAAAAAGTCCACCAAAGCCATTACAGCCATTGCAATAATTCAATAATATTTGGTGTGTGCAGTTCAGTTATCCCCTGTCAGACTGTGGCTAATTTCACTCTCAAAAAACCTAAGTCATCAAACTTGTAAAACTGAGATAGATCCATTTTTAAATTAACCAGAAATCCCAAATTATTTTGTGTGAAATTCCACCTGATGAAGAAACAATAAGGCTACTTTTAGTTGCCTGTAGTGACTCCATTTGGACCTGATCACTGCCTTTCACACCAGTTGACTACATTTTGGTAGTAAATCCCCATCCTCAGTGCCAACAAAGACTCTCTTCCATGTCTTCTCCTCCCTCATTAGTTAAAATCCAGAGCTGAGGAACAAATGGCATGAGGGAACTGGCACTGATCTTCAGAACAGGGTGAAGTTCAGTGGGTCCCAAGACAGACAAAGTCAGTGAACCATGGTATCCTCACCACGAGCCAGTGGCTACAGCTGAAGTCCTTGTTGCTCTCCTGAGGCTGCAGAACGGTAGCCACGTGAAGCTACATCATGGCAGAGGGTGCACAAACGCGGGAAGGTACCAGCCTGCATCTGCAGTTTGAAAATAGCTTGTAGGTGGTGCTATTACCTAGACAAGAGCAACTGGAAAATAAACAGTTTACTTTGTGTAAGGGGATGTAATTACATAATTTCCAAGGATGGGCTTTCAGAAGCAAGGATACACTTTCTCTAATGTGCATCTGCTACTGCACAGATTCTAGAAGCCTGCAGACACCTGGATTATAAAACTTCAGAGTGTAACACAAGCACAAAGATAACTGTACAGACTTTCCTCAAGGCAAAGGATGATAAAAGACCCAGCAAAGCATTTCATTGTTGCAGAATACTACACACACTGCAACAAAGAAAAAGTCTATGGAGATTAAAAATTTTGAAAGAAACACGGAGCTCAGGAAAACAAAGCTTAATGAACTACCTCACTACAAGCAGTCTTTGTACCTATGATTAATTCAATGTTTCCTCTCACATTTATTTTAGGAAGGGGCAAAATGACTAACTCATTTTTTAAGAGGTGAACATCAAAGTTTTAAAGTGACGCTGTTTTAGATCCAAAATTTCTAACACTGCATATGTGCATGGGTGCACAATTAGCAGCAGGCTTTATAGTAAGACTGATATTTTAAAAAACAGTTTGCAATTCAGTGCCTTGATTTTTGAATAACCATCTTAACATCCTCACCAGGAGCTGTTTTCTGAGGCTAGGGCTTTCTTCCCTGGTTTATGGATCCTGGCAGCAAGTCAAACTGAAACTCAGAGTGAATTGCAACTTTCAGAAACCCCAACAAAAATACAGGGAAAACCAATAGTCCCACTTTCAAGGCTTCTCTTCTGTACTGTCCTATGCTGCATTGAGCTTGTAAAGTAACAGATATTGAACAAAATTACATTCTCAGCTGCATTTCATTTGCCTTTGCAAAGTCATCATCTCCTACAATAGAGAAAAAGTGAAGCAGGCCCAAGGATCTGACAGGCAAGTGAAGGATGAATTGCTTTTATTGTGACGAACTGAGTTTCTTGTGATAAAAAGAACATCAGTTCAGTTAAAAATGAGATGTAGTGCAAGCTCACTCTAGTGATGCTAGTTAGTCATCGATGCAGTTTTGCTATCTCCAGGTTCCAGAGCTTAGGTCCTCAATGTGCACTGCAATACACAAACACAGCAGCTTAAACCCATCACTTTATGTATTCCAGTGCTCCTACCATTGTGTCTTTAGCGTAAATGAGAGTCGCAGCAGCTGCAAAGACCTGGAGTAGGGGCAGGAGGAAGGAAATTCTGGCCCAGACACAACCACAGACATCTGTAGGACATGGCTGTGTTTCCAACTCTGCTGTTAGCAGCTAAGTTATAGACCAAAAGCTACATCCCACAGAGAACAAAGGAGGACAGAGAACTCGGCAAAAGTCCTTATCAAAGTAGGATCCATAACAAAGGTAAAGCTACCCCGTTCTCTAAGTCTCTTCCCTGCATTCAGTCTGGTTGCTAGAACCCTTCTTTTTATTTAGTTGTTGGATGGAGATTCCAATAGCACCAGAATTTTTAAATCTTTTTCTCACACGTGTCCTTCAGACTTCCTGCGTCATCCAACAGACCTTTCACCTCTAGGCTGAAGTTTACTAGAATGGAATCTGAAATTCAACATTTTGCTGTGAGAATTTAAGTATATCTCAAGTCAACGTATCTGAAAAGCACTTAATGCCTATAGATAATCTTAACATTCACAGTTCCTTTCAAAGGGCCTTTCTTAGCAGTAAGGAGAGTTCACTTTTACCAGCATACAGCACTGGTGCACAACCACCCACAGCTCACCTCTAAAGAGAAGTATTATTCCCACAGAGCTCCAGGGATGATGTTATTAGAGGTCTGATTCCCACAGCCAGTACACTGCAACCTTAATAAACCATGTATTTGCATCAAGGGATTACGTCCATGAGTGCAGGGGAGTGGACTCATTTAATAGTCTTTCTCTACCACTGACTGCTCTGATCCCTACAGCAATTCTCCACTGCAAAAAAACATAGCTCCAGAATGACAAGTTGATGCTTTCCTTCCTTTTAAAACAAGTCATTTCTGATTATATGGCTACACCAGATGCATTTTCCTCACTTAGATTTAAGGAGGACAAGCTGGTTATATTTCTCTCTATTTTTGCCAGAAGCTTTGTACTTTGTGCTGGATGCCTCAGGACAGGGCTGATCTAATTCTACAAACTATGGTTGATCTGTTTTGCTTTTGCTGAGCAATAGCCCACAAAAATAATCTGTATGATCCTGACTGCAGCAATTGGGCAGGATTAGAAAGTCAAAGGTCTGACATACGCAGGCATGTACCTTTTTGTCTTTAATTCTGCGTGCCTCCATTATCAGATGGTAATTCAGATAATCCTCCATTTGAATTTTAGATAAATAACTCCTTGCCCCTTTTCTTCTTTGCATAACTAATGTAGTTTAACCCCCTCTGCATGAATGAAAATACACTGACAAGTACTACTGTGAAAATTAAGCAGTCCCCTTCTATTGGCTCAAGGGTGTCTGATTTGAAGAGCCTCTGAGGACTATCAGCTGGCACTGGTTAGCAACACTGTCAGACTCACACAAGCTGCCAGGGGCAGAGGGAATTGAGGACTTGCTGCTCTCATGGCTCTCACTTCCTACAGCCATGTAGGAGCAAACTGGTATGTGCAGGCAGGGTAGTTTGTACTGACAATGCCTCTGCTGTCTCTAGCACACAGATAAACAGCTCTTTTCAAGATACAGTGCCACGAAATTAATTGTCCAGAACACAATTTTAAACCTTTTCCTGTCACAAATTCAAAGTTCTCTATCTCCTCAGTGAAAAGTTGTATTCTGTATTTGCACCCCGTGCAAAAAATAATACTCTGGAATCTATATATTCTTAGTTTAATTTTGATTGGACTTGTTTCCTACAAAACTATCATCTGGTTATCTACCGCAACTGCTACAAGTGAAAGGTTTGTGCAGAAGGAAAAAAGTCCAAACATTTCCTTTCACCAGTATATGCAGAAAGAATGACAGGTTTATCCTGATTTATCTTTTTAACTATTTTTTTCTCTTACATCCTTATCCATTAGAAATCTTGCCCTTTACATAAAATTAAATTAAACCCCTTGTATTTGAGTCAAAATTTGAATATCTGAAGCAATCTCATTGTACCTGTTCAGAAAACATGGAAAGAGAAGCTAAGATACATATGCAAATATTGGGTTTCTTCAGAGCTTTCTTGGAATACAAACAATAAAGACAGATGTTTTGTTTTAAAAACTATCCAAGAACATGCACAACATACTCCCCTTGGTTTAGCCATCTGAGCTGTGGAAGCACTCCCAGCACTGTGGTAACAAAATGTAAGGATTGACCATCAGCATTTGAACTCTGAGTGCTGAGCTCACCAGTTCTTCAGCACTGATCACAGTAACAGAAACATAACCTCTACAGAAAGAACTTTTGAGAAACAGAGCTAGTGCCACTGTCACCTGACTAAAGGCTCCATCCTACACTCTTGGATTTAAGGTACAGATGTACCAGACTGCAAATGATCTGAGTTAGGCTCTGCTTGACAGATTGCAGGCAAACACCAGCCTCTGCAAATTTCTTCCCAAGAAAGCAATTTATATGGTTGTCCTGGATATAACACAATGCTATAGAGTCTTTAAATGAAAAGCAGCAGTGACAAAGACAACATCCACTGCAGGATAATGGAGAATTACATACTCTAGCCAGCTCCAAATGTATTTCCCTAAAACTTCAGGAGTAAAATTTGAACCCCTGATGTCACAGACGTTACCCTTAGGATCAATCCAGATCTAGCCATCAGTTACAGAGTAAGTACTCTTAAAATCCAAACACCAATATATATATTGTAAAATAAATCTAAGAAGAACTTGGGACTACTTTCTTTTTTTCTTATATAATCTATAACTTTTTCAGGTTGTTTTGCCTGTTGCCATGTGTAGTCTATATATTTCCTGAACTCATTTTCTTCCTTTGGGAGTGATACACTGATTTGTTGCAGTTTCCCTATATTTATTCATTTATGAGAAGTTTTTTCCGAAATTGCTGAAGGATTTAACCATACAAATCTCTTTGAGTCTCAATAGGATTTGTTTTCCAAAATTCCCTAGTGGCTTTTGAAAACTCTAAACTCCCAGTCCTACAATAAGCCTGCCTTGTGTTCTATTGTGTTTTTATTTCACAATTATTCCACTGAACAATTATTTACAGGCATGCATATCTGCTGATCAGCACATTTTAAAGAATCCTGAAGAATACACATAAAATTCACTGTCTCCTGTATGGCAATCATAAGCACCAACAACAGAATATTTGTGTGTTCTATGCTGCCTCAGTTCACAGGTAAGTAAGGACAAGAATTCAGGAAACTGACTCTGAAAGATCAGTAGAAGGCAAGGGTGAGTGGGAGAAATGTTTCATTGGATAGTTTTAAATCTCCACACATAAATCAGAGGAAACTGTCTGGAATAGAATATTAGCCACCTTCAATTTATTCCCTATCACACAGCAGGGCAGCATTTTGGATGAAATTTACCCTACTGAACATACTGAATTCCTCAGCTCTACTGAGCATTTCAGTTTAATAATACAGAGGCAGGTAAGGTGAATCATAAAAGATCAGAAAAGGCCAAATCATTGTACTCCCTTTCAGCTTCCCCATGTAACAGTGCTCCCCAAGCAAGGCTGTGGCAGAGCACAGGTGGAATGGTGGCCAGCTGTGGTGGGGCTGAAAACCCAAAAGATCTCAGATGAGATCATCCACACAGCATGCCCAGTGCAGAACGTGAGGATGCCTTTCATTCCTGCATGTCTCAACTTTAAAAAGTGACTGACAGAGCTCAGCCCAGACTCACTGAGCTCAGTTTGACTGCCATATCCAGGCTCATTAGTAGGTCTATAATACTTTTTCCATCTTGAAGCATAGCTGTGTTTTTCGCTAACAAAGTAACACCCTCTAGCACTGTCTGTACATTGGAGAATGTTTGAAAGTTCCTTATTAGAAAAACATAGAATGAACCATCCAAATTATGAATTCAACTCAATGGGGTTAAAATTTTAAAAAATGCATTACAGAAACAGACCTGCTGAAGCAACAGTCATTGAAGCCTAGAAAATCATGTCTCAGAAAGCTGTACAGATATTGCAAACAACTCCCACTGACCCTTACCCATGATATTTCAGGCAACAGAACAATATGCAAACCCAAAGTAAGCTAGTTTTCAAGAGAAAGATTTTAAGGAGGTTTTCATTCAAGAATTGTGCCCCATTTCAGTTAAAATTGTACACAGAGTAGGTGAAAGAAGCAAAGATTACAAAAGGCTGCAGGTAAAAGAATTATTCCAGTCTAAGGAAGTTATAATTACAAAGTGAATCACCACGACTACACACTGAATACCTGCACCATTACCTGCCTTTTGGAGTGAAGGACTGTGTGAAGGATGGGGAGGAGGGGTGCAGAAACACGAGTCACTCCCCAGCTGAAAAGCAAAACCTTTTTATTGAAAATAACAAGTAAGGGATGGAAGCGATGAGCCAGTCTCGTTGCTCCTCGTGCCAAGGCAGACCCGGTGCAGCGGCGATCACGATGCTGGGTGCACTTTCTCCGGCGAGACGAGGACCAGGAGCCAGGGGCCAGCCCGCTTTTATACCCAGGCCCTGCTCTCCTATTGGTGCGTTGGGTTGAATCTGCTGGCTGACTGGTCCGATTGTTCCAACCCCGACTGGCTCGTTTTCCAGGGGTCTCCTCCAGTTGACTCTCACTGGATCATGGTGCCATCAGTCCTTTAGTGGAACAGTCTAGAAGGTTCCACTCTTAGCGTGAGTGGCCTCCCTTGCGCAACCTAGAGTGTCTGGGTCAATATTGCACCCATTGCCACACCGCTTTCCACGGCCTGAACACACACAAACTCCCACTGTTGGTAACCCTCAACAAGTAACTCAGCAGAACTGCAAATGGCTTCAACCCATTTATAACAACTGGGTGATCAGATCAGTAACTTCTTAAAGTCTAGATTTTCTGTAGGCTAAATAGAACTCAGCATCCAAGTAGTCTGGGAAACAAATTCATCTGGCAGCATCAAAAATAATACAAAGTCTAAAATGGCAACTTCTGCTGGTAAGCTTTTTTTGTAAAAACACTTTTTTTTACCTTAGGGTCACAGTTTATATCTTACCTTCTACCACTTGTATGAGATCAACTTGATTTTTCTTTTTCTCATCTTTTTCCCTAATTACTGGTAAAAAAATTGACATTCAACTGTGCTTCTGATCTCCAAACTTAAAACACTTTAATGGAAATTAGTAGCGATAAATTTAGGGAAATTATCATCAAGCAAAACTAACAAGACTGTAATGGAAAACTGAACACACACCTCCCCCCCACCCCAGTCAGCTAGTCATGAGCAAAGAGAGAATACATCAATTGTAAGGTCAATGAAAGACAAGGGAAACACCACTGATATTGATGTAAGGGAAAACAAGCTTAGAGAAGCCTAATTGTCAGTACAGTCCATTCAATGGCAGAACTATTCAAGTGGGACAAGGCCCACTACATGCCCTCAGTCTCCTATAAGAACCAGAGGTCCCCTATTATCAGTGGACATGCCTGATTAACCACTTACTCAGCCACTCATCTGCAAATGCCCTGAACTCTGTAATTGATCCCAGTGGGACCACCGGGGCTTCCCTAGTTGTGAGCAATTATTGAATGGTCCATTATGGCATTCAGCTGTCACCCACATGCCAAAGAAACCCATTTTATGCTACAAAATGCTTTGTGATACTACCTTTAAAATGTATTTATGTGAAGAGACATTCTGTGAAGCAAAATTCTTAAAAGTAACTACAATTGAGAAGCGATTGGAGTGAATTAATTTTACCTGATTCAATGGGTAGCCATTATAATTACAAAATCTGCTCAGCTTGCTATAGAATTATCTGTTGATACACTTTTATCTTGAAGAGAGGTAAAGAAAGAAAAGCCTTTAAAGACACCTTATTATCTTCCTGATTGCAGATGAGGGCAGGAGCTGATATGGCTCTCACTATGTTAGCTTCAGTAAGTAGCATGTCAATAAAAAGAATGTAATAGAACTTGCAGAGTCACTTATTTCATAGAAATAATGGTTTTAGAAGAGAAGCTAGTTCCACCATTAAAGGTCAAAAAGTATGTAACAAAACATAAACCCCAACAAAACTGGGATAGATTCAGGAATTCACCCTGCAGGTGAATTTATCACAGCATACTCAAAGTAGGTAGGAGTTTGACATCATAGCTGACATCTAAGATTTGAACTTGAGCATTACAGACTACTTTGATTTAAATGCTATCTCCAGTATCACTCTCAAGAGATTTCTGTCACACAAATGACGATTTGTGTCACATTTATTAATTACAGTGCAAGAAAAATATATACAATGATCCAGTCTTCCAAAATACAATTACAAATTTAATTGCTCCTCTGAAATTATCCTGAATTAAATACTTGCAAATTCTAAACTTGTGTTCTGAGACTTCAAGGTAGTAAAATAAGCTCTTTATCACAGTTTCATGAAGACTGCAATGGGAAAATAAATCCTATGATAAATATCTGGCAGTAACAGGGTAATGAAGCCAATATAGAGCAGCCTAAGGACTGAAATTGGCCAGGGAATAAACAGCAACAGACTGGTTTGCATTTTCCCTGCCTCTTGTGTCATTAAATCTTTTCTGCAAGAGAAATTGCACCTACCCATTTTCCTAAAAGAAGGATGGATCACTGAAAGTGATAGAAGATCAGCAGCAATTTTTCTACATAACTCTGATATAAGACCATCACATTTTATCAGCCTATTCTCTTAATGATGCAACATGATATATATAGTTATTTTGCAGGGTACTATTCCTTTTTGCCCATATGCCCAAGGTAGCTTTTGCCAAAAAACCAAAAAGTATTACAAAGTTGCTATGAGAGATTTAAAAACAAGTTAATTACTCATCTATGTGAGAAAGGAAACATCTGCCTTAAGAAAACCACCGGCTAACCAGTTTGCATTTTGAAAACGGTCAGACATTATTCAAATCCACAACATAAGAGACCACACAGGTGGGCATCAGATCCAATTCCAGCACTGATTTTCAATGGTCTTCTAATGTTACAGCAGTACCTAGCAATAAAATGCCCAGACATATCACATTTTACCATACTGCTTAGAGATCTCCATATGCTTATTATTTTGATAACTGAAAATTCATTCAAAGTTGGCTACAGAGTAAAAAGGTCTTCCCTGATATGAAGCATCATTCTTACTGTATAATAAGTCTCTGTTCCAAAATAAGAGATTACTACCCAAACAAAAATAATAAAATTTTTTAACTATATATTTTTTTATTTCAGGAAAAAGTATCATCAGTATGAAAAATTTCACTCCAAATATTTCAGATCTAATTTATTTGAGCTATAAACCACTACAGAGATGCTCTTGCAATAGAAATTGGTGTAAGTCATTCTAAAGTGTACCTGTTGCTGTCGTCAGAACAGCAGGCAAGACAAATAACCACACAGCAGCTCCAAGTATCAGAAGGCAAAAGGCCAAAAGGCAAGAAGCCTCCAAAAGCCAAAGGCAAAGCCCAAGGGCAGAAGCCCCCAAGAGCTCAGAGCACAGGCCAAAGGCAGGAGCCAAAAGACCCCATTTCCTTCCACCAGGTTTCCTGCATACCTCCCTTAGCCTTCAGGCCACATTCTCCTTGGCTCTCACACTACCGCCCCACCTATCATGGATTGCTTACAGCTGAGATTAATCTAGAACAAAACACAACTCCCTGATTGCAGATGCACATCCCTGCTTCACTGATGTTGGAAGTTCTCATGGGCACCAGCTGATAAGCAAATCCAATGCCAGCAAGGCTTTCAGAGTAACCATCTGTTCCTACAGTACCAGCCCTACCTATGGTGAGGAAAAAAGATCCAGGCTGTAGGAATGCTGAGGCAGAGCTGAGTCATGCCCTGCCCTTGTAACTGCCCAGTAGAGATTCATTGAACATGACACAAATGGGAATATGCAAGTGGTTGCCTGAAACCTTTTGTCCAAGGAGAGAGCAAACCGTGGTCGGGCTCAGGACCTAGGACAGTCAATAGAAAAAGTCTCCCAGTGATTTTAAGAGGCTCGTGTTCAGCTCTGCAATGTTTGTTTTCATGTAACCCAATCCATTCTGCAAGTTTCCAGCCTGGCCAAACTTCTAAGCATGAGTTACAATGGAAACTGGAATGCATTCAAATGTCCTTGGCTCTTCAGCAGAGGAGCCAAATTCACACTAAAAAGCACTGTTTAACAGATAGGAATAAGCTGATTTCCCCAAAATTGTGTAGATTCAAATGGCACTGTCATAAAAACCAGAATTCTGTTTCCAAGTCAGGGGAAAGAGTGGAATACCCATCTGAACTTGTTCGAACCTCCCAAAACACAGAGTATTGCTGGGCTTCCAACACAACTTCTGGTAACAGAAAGTAGTAGGGATAACTGTGTAGTTTTGTTGTTATTTAAAGGCTGTTTTAATCAATAAGTTACATATGCAGTTTTCCAGCTTAGCCACAGAAAAGTAGCAGTGTATTGTTCAGAAGTAAATCATGCTTATTAAAATATTTTCAGCTTTCTTCCTTATAGTGTGCAAACTGCTGTTACATAATGTTTAATAGAACATATTTCTGTATTTTAAGATGGTGTTTTACTTCTGAGACCCTGTAGAGGGCATTAGGAAACACAAACACTGCCAATGCCTACATTTCTGGGACTGTAATGGGAGCAGAGCTAATGAGGGTGGATTGAAATCCAGCAGGTACACCCACTTCTTATCACTTCTGCTGCATACGTAAAGTAAAAGAATCACCATCTTTCTGCTCCCAGTAAACCTGCCAGTTATGGCAGAGTCTGTGATCGTCTTCCTTGACCTGAAATTATTTCTTTTCACTTTCTTGCAAATGTGAAGTTTGTGTATGAGTTTGCTACAATCAGGTTCTGCAAGTCTCACTTCTAATATTCAATGCAGTAATACTGAAGCAACCTTTCCCCTCATAATCTCATTATTTTCCTCTTAATCTTTAGCATTTTCTCCTGTTGCAGGGCTAACTTTGACTTAGGAGTGTGTTTCAAAGGTGCTTGTTTCACTCATGTTATTCTCCTTCCCAGTCCACCAAGTGGCATCAAAGCTTTTTCTTAACTCTTTGCTTTTTTGTTATATTGTAGAGAAGGAAAGTAAATCACTGCAAGACGGGTGTCTATCCTAGAGGCTGGTAATAACAAATCTCTACCTTAGAAGAGATCCCCATGAATATCCACCTGCCTTAAAATGGGGCTGAGGAAGAGGACAGGCCTAGACAAAGAGTAGCTGGGGTCTTTCAGTTATGGAAAAGGGTCTTTCCCCCACCACAGGAGTGGATGGTTTGTTCTTATGAAAACCTGAAACCTATCAGGGGTCATCAAGGACAGTGACAGCTCCTTTTCAATCTCTCATAACTCTTCTATTCCCTGGATGGGTTGTTAGTTGAATAAGCAGAGCAGACCAAGCTGTCACCTCCTCTCCCTGTCTTCCTAGACTTCTGGAACAGTTGAAGCTCACTACAGTGTAGAGCTCATTTTCATTCAAGAGCATGTGGAAATACAAAGCACAATGGGAGGGGTTGTCTTTACAATAGATTCACATTGGATTAATCCAAGTGGAAAGCTGCAAGCCTCTTGGTTTATTTCAAAAGAGTGTCTAATAGGATTAATTTCAAGGCTCTGGATGTGAGTTACCATGTTTTCTTCCAAGCAAGGCAGAAAGGGCCAGGGTCCAGGGTGTTATGGTGCTGGACAGCCAGTTCTGCTTCATGCTTCTTTGCCAATTAGTCTTGTAATGCCTGCCCCAAACAAACAGGCTACCAATGAGCTTGCCCCTTTAGCATTTCTGTATCCCAATATTAACCATCTTTCACTTCTTTTTATGCTCTGGAGCTGGCAATTCAGAGACAAGAGGTGAAAGGTAGGAGAAAGACAGATGCACAAAAATAGATGTTCACCACCTCCATTCTTACTCAAAAGATCACATGATGGAACATCTGCCTGAATTCCCCAGGAGCAGGTCTGTACAAGGAAGGTAAGAAGTGAACTATCCAGGCCTCAACTGAGGCCACTGGTCTGTGACCTGCAGGCCACACAGTATTTATGCTAAAGGAAATGTGTGTTTGTAACTACTTCTCAGCAACTTTGCTCTGAAGGACACTGCCATTTATATTAACCATAAAAGCTGAATATTGCCTTCTGGGGTTGAGAGTTGTGCAGAGTGGAGGAACTGAGGCATTTCTTTTCAATAGAACACCTCTCACCTTGAGAGGTGCAGTTAATGTTCACGTACCATGTTCCCCAACTAAGTTTTGATAAAGATCTAGACCTAGGATTTATAAAAATTATGTACTGGAGATTCAGAGGGGCTTAAGAAATGAGCAACAAGGCCATTGTGGAAACTAATACTAATAGATGTTTGAGATTTAGAGAGTCACTTACCAATGTAAAGCTTTTGGAGATTTTTGAGCTAAGCAGAAAGGAATCAGAGTCAGTGCTCCCTACTGCAGCATTCTCTGTTGCAAAACATCAGTCTGGGTCATTGAAGTGAAAAATTCTTTGAGTTACATTTTTGCTAAACAACACCTATGCATGATAACACTTCAGTTATGAAGACATTGCTCTGAAAGGCTTTAAAGCTCACTACAGCAGCCAGATGTACCCATCTTTTATTGGCTAAATTTTCATGCCTGCTGTTTCTCATTTCAGAATCTATGGTTATCACAGAAAAATGTCTGGTTCCTTTTTCACTTGTGTACCTCAAGTGACAAAAGACATTGTAAAGCTCATCTGGGCAAGTATTTACCTCTTTCCTTCCCTACCACTCCCAATGAATCTCTGTGAGGACTGCTGTAAGCCTGATGAAGCGTTTGCCTTATATATCGTACCACATCAAATTTTCAGGAAGTACTGTAATACAGATCTCAGAACTCAGTCATTAATATTATCTGCCTTAGAGGCCTTTTTAGTTTTCTGTAGGATCTCTATAGGCAAGTAAGAAAGCAGCTAAGAAACTGTACTGCCTCTGTCACAGGGTTCCACATAGCATCAACTCAGCTTGGAGGAGGTGACCCTTGAATATTAACCATCTTTCTTGGAACCCTCTTCCCTCCAGGGCCTTATCCCATGGCACTCTACCCAGCAGATGCCTGAAGAGGCCAAAGTCTGCTCCCCTGAAGTCTGGGGTAGTGAGCTTGCTGTGCACCCTTCCCACTGCCCTAACACTTCAATACTGCACTATTTCAAGGTCATTCCAGCCCAGGCTGCCCTGGAGCTTCACATTCCCCACCAGCCCCTCCTTGCTGGTGAGAGCAAGGTCCTGTATGGCACCTCTTCTTGTTGGCTCCTCTGTTACTTAGGGAAAGAAGTGACCATAATAGGATCCTCCTGAATTGCCTGTGTCATGCTGTGGAGTCCCTTCAACAGGTATTGGGGTGGTTGAAGGAATACACAGGACCACGGCTGCCTCTTCCATTCAGACTTCCTGGTTAGCACTATAATGCCACCTGTAATTCTGCCCCATAAACTCTCACTCAGCTCCTCATCCATCCCCAGGCAGAGCTCCATGCACTCCATTGATACAGATGGTAACACCCCTTCCTTGTCTCCCCTGCTTTCTTTCCTAAAAAGCCTGTGACCTTTCATTCCAACACTCCAGTCATACAAGCCATTCCACCACGTCTGCAATAAGACCACAGCCCTGCAGATGTGCACACATCTCTAACTCCTCTTAACTATTCCCAATGCTACATGCATTTGCACTAAATCTAGCCCCCAGTGGAGCCTGGCAGTGGCTGGCATTCCTTTGTGCTGCTCTGCAGGTCCTGTCCTGCTGATATGTTATCCCTCTCCAGACTCTGAGCATCTCTTGCTGGCCCTGGCATTCAGCTGGTAGGAGTGGGATGGACTGAAGTTCCCTTCTCATGGACACTTTAGTTAAAGCCCTCTCCACCAGCTTGGCAAGCCTGGGACTGATGAAGCTCTTCCCCTTCTCTGACAGATGGAGTCCATCAGCCCCCAGAAGACAAGGTTTCCAAGGAGAGTCCATGGTCTAGGTAGCTGAAAAAGGCCTTGTCCTTGCTGTTGCAAGTTTTCATTCTCCTGCATCACTGGGCCCTCTTCCTCTCTCCCCCCTCCTTTCTGTGTGCGGCAGTGGGAAAGTTTGGGCCTGTCTGGCTGTGGGTCCAGCTTGGAACAAGTTCTCTAACTCCTTCCCAGCCTCCCTGATGCTCCTTGCCCATCTCACCACCTCCTGCAGCTCAGCCAACTGTTGCAAATATGCAAATTGTAATTAGAAGGAAGCGTTAGACCAGCCACATTAGCACTGATGTTGCAAACACACTGCAGCTTGATTTACACAACAACATTTTGGCAGCACAATTACGTCAGTTAAAAACAGGGAGAAGAGCATGGCTATAGTATCTTTGCTATGACAGAGCTGACGAAATCACTCCTTCTTGAGTTCACACTGAATCTGACATATTTTTCTTCTGAAGCAGAACTAGAGTTTTACAGGGACTGCTCAGCTGGAAAACAAGCTGTGAAGGCAAGAAAGTATAGCCAGGGAGCAATGATGATCAGTTGGAAGCAGTACAATTAGCACACATCAATCCACAAGAGGATGACCTCCTCCTTTTTTAAACTGTCACAATTTTCACCAGAAGAGAAACTCCTGCTGAATTCAGTAGGCTGTCGAGGGATCTACCTAAAGTCCACACAGCAACTGGGATGTGCCCATGGTTGTAACAATTAAATGGTTATAATTGGGAACCTGGCTCAGCTGCAACTGAATGTCCCAAATGCAGCCTATTCACAACCTTTCCTATACCTGTAAGTGCATATAAAAAGTTAGTAACAAACTGCTTTACTACCTAAAAACATGTAGAATAAAAAAGAAGTGACTCCACAGAAATAAAACCTCTCATTTAAATTATTGCTATTGTGCTACCATTTACCTCATAGTCCTTTGAGAAGTCAGGCTTTGCATGAATATTTTGTACTGTGAAATCAATGAAGACACCAAGTTCTTTTTCCAGGACAAAGAGATCGAATCCCTGTTTTAAATAGGGGGGGAAAAGCATTGACATTTCAAGAACAGTACAGTTTGTACTTCTAAGACAAGATGTGAGCAGTATGAATTATGATTCTGGTATTAAGTAGTTCTGGTTCATCTACTACTCTCCCCTCAAGAGCAACTTCAATTTCCATCTCCACCGAAGTTAAAAAAAAGACTGAATTAGAAGCATGTTTCTTCTTCAATTCAGTTCTCTTTAAAACAGAACAGGGGAGTTAAAAATGTCTTGGAGAGAGGGCAAGGAACTATGTATAACTGTAGCAAAGTCAGCAGTATCGTAGCACAAAAAAACAAACACTTGAGATTTAAAATAGAAACTGCATGCCTGGATTTCAGCAAGGAGCCGCTTACAGCCCTTTTCACTCCTTGTGCAATGGACAGGAACAGAAATAAAAAACCCACAAAACAAGGTGTGTATTCCATCTGAGTTTTTGTCTAACCACAGAAATTAAAGAGCTTTTATCAGTGAAACTCTTCATTGAGTCAAAAGCCTTCTAAGCTTCCAAAACTGAATAAAGATAACAGTTAAAAGAGCGATCCCTTTCTATCAATTTATATATTCCACTGGAGTCTTAGGTCTGCAATGCAACTGTATTTTGATGAAGTGCTGCCCAGAAACAATGTCCAAACCCCATCTTCACTGCGTGTGCACTGCAGCAGTCACTTCTACATTACATAGTCTCTTTTCTTCTCAGGTACTATCTTTTATCTCCTACTTCTTAATTATTAATTGCTTAAGCTCCAACCATCACCTGCTTAGTTCCTGCTGTGTTAAATTAGGCCATTTTCTGTTTTATGCAAAGATCTTAAACGATATAAGCATGCTGATCACTAGTCAAAGCAACTGACTGGGGGTTTTATGAGTACCCTATAATTTTATTTGCATAAGTGCAAGGAAGACTCTTTTTAGAGGCCCAAATAGTAACATTTCAACCTTCATTTTTTTTTGTTTCCTTTTCACTGAGGTAAGGAGTGTGCCTTCCTCAGCCCTGGTGCACCCTAGGGCCCAGGGTCTATTTCATGTTGAGTTTGCAGTTTGATGTTTATGTCCTTTCACATGAAATTCACACTTAGAGGAACAAGAGTGTTTGATATTGAAGTAGCTGCAACTGAATGGATCATGTAACTTCAGCATGGATTCACCGGCTGGCAAGCTCCAGAAGAACGTGTGATACCAAGTAAGTTTCACAGCTACAATGGGTAGCAAATCATGCCCCAAATGACCACTTAAGCTCTTCTGATCTCTACAGAAACATAGGGCCACAGTCCTACCCTGGGGTGGAGGTGACACAACTTCAGAGTGGGGATGTTAACATCTTTTACTTATTTTGTCTGGTCTCCTAAGGAAAAAGGAGAATGTAAATTTCCAAACAGAAAAGTAAGTATGTTTTCATAAACATTAGTGAAACTGGATGCTTCAACTATATACAAATGATTTTTCTTCCTTCACATCAGGAAATGCAGAATTCACGATTATTTTCCATCAGTTTCCACTCTAACAGATCACTGTTTTTTCCATGGGGGAAATTTTCCACAGGAAATTTACAACTAGTTGCAGCTTGTATGCCCCAAACACAGACCAAGAGAGCGGCAGCTCATGGATAGCTCACAAAACAAAACGTCTTCCTTACCTGCAGAGTTTTATCCTGAGTTCTGACTTTTAGAGAATCTAATGCCTCGCGTCTGTAGTTCGGAAGTTAAAATTTCAGCGCGTCACCCTCTGGTGGTTGCTGGAAGCGAACATAAGCAGCGAGACACCTGGCCACGTTTAAGCCTTTCAGGGTGGCGCAGGGTGAGCTTAGCACGGCCCTCCTCAGGGCACAGCCGAGCCCGGGAGTGCCCAGCCCCTTCCTGCTCGTGTGCTGGCGCAGGGTTGTCACCTGTCCCCAAAGCCCGGGGCTGGCACTGCTCCCCCAAACACAGGGGGAAAACACAGTGGTCAGGACCCGTCAACGCCACGTGGCCGGCGAGAGCCCAGCCCGCTCACCTGCCCGAGGAAGCTTCTGGAAGCCTCCGGCCCCCGCTGTCCCCCCGAGGGCTCTGGCAGGACCTGGCGCTGTGCTGGCCCCACCCTGCGCCGGGCCGGGCGCTCACCTCAGGGGGACACAGCTGAGGCGCTGAGCGCAGCCCGACTTCCACGGTCATAGCCCGCAATGCTGGAGAAACTCCCAGGGGAGCCGTCCAGGGCGGGTTTCGTGACCAAGAGTGGCATTGCCAGGTGAGGTCCCCCCAGGGCTCGGGCGGCTCCTCAGGTATGGGGGTAACGCTCCACCAAAGTCCCAGAATCGTATCCAGGGAAGCAGCAGCCACCAACCAACCTAAACTGAACGAGTGTGTTCGACACGTTTCCTTCCATCTCTCCCTGCCGGGTTGTTCGGCTCCATCCCTCTCCGAGAAGCCGCTCGTGGTGCGAGGGGAGGGGAAGGGTGGGGTGGGCTCCTCCTGCCCGCTCCGGCTGGCACAGAACGGGCTGCGGGGGCCCAGAGAGCCCCGCGGGGACAGGGGAGGCCGCGGCAGCCGCGACGCGCGGCCCTGGGCTAAGCACGGCTGGAGATCGATCACCGCACAGCCGCTCACTGCAGATCAATCACTGCACAGCTGCTCACTGCAGATCAATCACCGCACAGCCGCTCACTGCAGATCGATCACTGCACCGCTGCTCACTGCAGATCAATCACCGCACAGCCGCTCACTGCAGATCGATCACCGCACAGCTGCTCACTGCAGATCAATCACCGCAC
>VZRZ01003071.1:421364-503144 GCA_013398175.1 Climacteris rufus
CGTGTTACCAACACCATCCTCATTCCAAATCCAAAACACAGAGTGTAACAGCCAGGGAGAATAAATTAACTCCATCCCTGCTGAAACCAGGGCACAGGCCTGCTGTGAGCTCCCGCCCCACCTACAGGCCCGGCCACTGCCACGGGGATGTGTGCATGTCCTCGTTTCCAGCCTGGCCTAGAAGCAGGATTGTGGAGATGTTTAAGCTCACAGCTCAAACACAGCGAGCCTTTGGGGATTGGGGTCAGGGAGAGCTGGTAAACGCTTGACTCAATCCCATTTGTGAATTAAACTAAAGCATGGGCTTAGCAGCTGTGCTGGAGGTTTAATGAAGTTTCATCTGGTGCAACCTGCCTGTCATTAACTTAGACAGACTTTCTGGAGTGCCCCAGGCTGGGGAACGTGAAAGGACACTTGGTCCAAATCGCTTGAGAGGCCTCTGGCCAAGCACAAACCACCACGTTCTGCCTGCCAAGCTGTGCCTCGGCCCCTCCTGGCTGGAGGCATGCCAGGACTACTGCCTCCCATCCCTGGATGCAGATAAATAGTTCAGCTGTAGCTACAGAGAGATTCCCAGCCTCATGGTGCTTCCAGCAAAAACCAGGCATAGCTCCTGAAAATAGACAAAGTATTATTTCAAAAAACCCAAACCTGGCTGAAACTTAGGCTGTTTCAACAACATTTTTATAAAAATGAAGCTTGTTCTCTACATTGTGCTAATTTTTAAAAGCTTGGTACTTGTGAGAGCAGCATTTCTTCTGCCAAGAATATTTTACTCTCATAGGACAGAGATAACCAAATCTAAAAAAGCACATGGAGCAAAGACTCTGAGAAGATTTACCCAGTTATTTGACAGGCAGAGGAATTGCCTCATTTTGCCTTCTATTTTAATAACGAGCTTTCTTCTCACTTCCCTGGATTGAACAGGCTGATCTCACCAGCAAGCTATTTTTCCACTCAAGCATCTGCCCAGCCAACTTGGAGCAGGACTGAAACACCAGGCTGCATTCTTTTATTGTATGAGCAGTAATTAAGATCCCAGATGTTGCTGCTCTGCACCTGTACAGCTTTATTTTTGTCAGGCACTGCTGCATGTGCAGCTGGAACGTGACACAGCAGCGTTACAGCAGCACTTTGTGCAGGCTGCTGAGGAGGCAGGGGCTGCTGGGGGGCTGCAGCCCCGTGTCAGCTGCTGCCTCTGCTGGGGACAGCCCTCCTGCTCTGCTCGGAGTTTGCTGGGCCTCAGCACTGAGTCACGCCCAGCCTGCTCTGGCAGAACATTTGCTGACCTACCTGCAAGTTTGCTTTTCACTTGGATTAGCTGTAACAGCACTTTTTCTTCTGACCACATGGTCATGGATGATTTGCTTTTACTTTTGCTTACCCTTGTATGGTACCACTGTGGTTGTGTGCAGACAGGACTATCGAGTCATTGTCTGTGCAAAAGATACAACCAACATAACGATGGAGAAATACAGACCTGGGGTGACAGCAGAGGCCTTGAGAGGTGGAGACACTGGTTGCAGTGAGGAGGAATACAGGCATAATGTGACAAAAGATGAGGCACAGGCTTGCCACTAGACACTCCACAGCTATAAAAAAATCAACAATTGTTTTCCATCAAAAAATACAGACCTAGAGTTTGACAAAACCACCTCTTCACAAATAACAGAACAAAGAACAAGTTTCTAGCATATGCAAGATACACCATGTATAGTAAATTTGGATATCATGTGGGTTGCAAACCAGTGATGAAGAAGCAAGGTGTGAAAGCCTGTTGGCAAACATGACAAAGACCCCACGTGAATCCTGGTGTGAGAAAGATGCAGTCATCATCAAATCTCCCAGCCAAAAGACCCCACGTGCTGGTGATCAGCCTTAGCACCCCCACCACCACACTGAAGGCAGCAACCTGAGGACCTTTGAGTAGTAGCAGGGTGACTGTAACACCAGAAAATGGGCAAGAAGCTAAGAACTGTGAGTATAACAGAATTAGTTGTACTGTTACTATTATTATTATTGCAATTCTTTCTGTATAAAAGTATTTTTTTCTGTAATAATTACATCTGGACTTATAATGATTCTTAGAGTAAACTTAAGGTTTCAACTATACTGACAATAAATTCTTGGCTTTATATATATATATATATTATTTGCTTTCTCTTTCTTCGTTAATGAGATTTTGAGGCTGACACGCTTTAAACCTACTCTATGTTGTCACAGTAGCACTCAAAGTGCACTCAGAGTTAGAGATGCAGGATTCAGGTCCTTGTGTGTGGAGGAGATTCCAGACTACAGGTCACTTTTCTTAAAGAAAGTACAGCAAGCAAAAAAAACCCCTTGAAGTAGTAAGATGAGAATTTAGCAAGATTTAAAAGTTGTCATGGTAATGTACTCTTACATCTAAATTAGTGTATGAATTTATGCAAATGATACTAAGAGTGGCCACTGCTTAAGGCTTTTTATCTCTTTTGCAGGAAAGGTTGTGAGTGTTGTAATTATTTTTTCAATTTGTTTTTAAAACTCTATGTTTCCTACTGGCGGAATAGCAGATTATTTGTTGAATTTAACTTTAGACATTTATACATTTATTTAAAAGAATCTCCATCTTCCTGTAAACCAACTCTTCACACCTCCTGCCTTCTAAAGATTTATGTCCTGGCTAAACTTGCCACTCTCTGATGCTACTCTCTTCATGTCTTGAACTCACACCATTGTTTAGCCTTCCTAGGAGGGAGAGGAGAGGAAAGGAATCAAGAGGTTTTTAGAAACATTTCTATTAATTGCATAAAATAAAGGTTAAAATTAATGAAATACCTGACATTGTGATGAACTTCCACGGGAACAAGGTTTCAGACACACGGAATCTATTGCAAATGCTTACTAAAAATACCACTCCTTAATGATTAACAGAGAGCGGGACTTAGAGCAGAGCAGTGTACATTTCTGGGAGCAGCTCTTCGAATTGGTGGCACTTCCATAGGCAATGAAGAAGCCTGACTTTCCTAACCGTGCCCAAGCCCTCACGCATCCTAGGATGGAGCCGGGACAAGCGGGGGTGGCTGTGCAGGGTTGAGCTCAGTGGTTCCGCTTTCCTGGGGCTGTGAAGTGCTGTTCTCATCGGTCCCCGAGCCCAGCGGCTGCTCCGGCTGCCCCCATCTCACCGATCCCCGGGGCTGCTCCCATCTCACCGATCCCCGGGGCTGCTCCCATCTGACCGATCCCCGGGGCTGCTCCCATCTGACCGATCCCCGGGGCTGCCCCATCTCACCGATCCCCGGGGCTGCTCCCATCTGACCGATCCCCGGGGCTGCCCCCATCTCACCGCTCCCCGGGGCTGCCCCCATCTCACCGATCCCCGGGGCTGCCCCCATCTCACCGATCCCCGGGGCTGCCCCCATCTCACCGATCTCCGGGGCTGCTCCCATCTCACCGCTCCCTCCCTGCCCCTGAGGCGGCCGCGGGGAGAGCAGCGCTGGGGAAAGAGCGGAGCTCCCCAAGGGGTGCGCTGCCCGCAGCAGGGAGCGGCAGAAAGGCCGGCTAAGGAGCTTCCTCACCAGCCTGGTTTCGTGTGACCCGCGCTGCTCAAGGGGATGTGCCTGACCACTGAACTGCGGCCACTTGCAGCCCTCAGAAGATGGAACTGTACCCAGGGTCAGAGTGGGAGCACGACCTGCTGCCAAAACGTGTCTGTCTGTCTGTGGCATTTGTTTAGTATTTTTGGAAATGCAATCTGAGTGTAGAAGATTATGCAGAGGGGACTTGGATTATTTTTGAAAAGAATACAAATTATTTATACAGGGGGTGGTAGGCTGTGGAGAAAGTATGTGGAGGCTGTTTTGACAAGTGGAGGTGAAGGGAAATTAGAGCTAGAAAAGAAGCAGGAAGGGCATAAATGGGTATGTGGTGAGCTCTGGAAAATTCATATGAAAAGTATGAAAGAAATGGGAATAGACCCATGCTACCACCTGAGCAGATGCAAGAAAATCCTTCTGCAGGATTTAGAATGCTTTGGCAGTGGGGGTGGAACCCTCTCCCTTCCCCATGAGGGACCCAGGGCCTGGCCAGTCTGCCACTCCAGGACTGTCAGCCAGGGACACGACTCTTTAAGCCCAGCTAATCCTGAAGCACAGGGGTGTCTGGGACACTGCTGGGTAACTGAGGAATTAGGCTACAATAAAGCTGCTCATGCTGCATGTGCACACTGAGGAACACAAGTGCTGGCACCAGTGTGCAGCACAGTTGGGGGGGGGGGGGGGGGAATTTGAANGGGGGGGGGCGGGAATTTGAAAGGAAAGCCCAGCTTGTGTAAACCTAAGAGCTACTGCTCCTCCCTCATGCATTGCTGTGCACTTGAGCTGCCTGGTATGCAAAGGCTACTGCTTAGCAGCAAAACATTCAAGAGTGAACTGTTCCCAGGGTTGTGAGGCATCAAGTTCCACAGTTTAATTCTGTGCTGTGTTAACATGTATTTCCTTTTGTTTATTTTAAATTCTGTTACTTGGCAATTGCACTGGGTTCCCTGTTAAAAGAACAAAGGAGAGCTCTGGGAGAAGCAGTCATTTCCTATTCATCTTTTCCACATCATATATATATTTTTTTTTCTGTTGCCAGTCATGTATCTCCAGTCATTATTTCTTCTTCAAGCTGAAGAAATCTGGGCTATTTAACCTATTCTGGCTACTCCTCATTGCTGATTATTTAGGGCATAAAGCAGAAAAAATGAAGATAAAAAGGCTGGACTTTGTCTCTCTCTTGATATTTCCTCAAATCCATGCTGAGTTCCAAAGAAGGCAACATCAGGGATGCATCCTGTGATGGAAAGATAGTTCTTGTTTTCTTCTTCTACTTGTTTCCTAATAAGACCTGATGTTACAAGTGTCATTCTGCTCTCTGTTGAAGTCACACTCGCCCCTGCAGGCACCAGTTACTTTGCAGTTTAACCTGCTGTAGCACAGAGCTATTTTTCCTCCCGTGCATTACTTACCAGTGACAAGCTTCATTGGGCTTTCCATCGAGCCATCATTCACTACAGCCTCAGCAGCTCTTGGCACTCAGGTTTGTGTCTGACTACCACGAATTCCCAAACAGCCCACACTGCCCAGTGCCCGCAGTCCCCACCCCTCCTACCCAGCCCCTCCTCTTGACAGGGCAGTCATGAAGCCAACCAACAGCACCCAGCCCTGGTCCCTGCTAACTCAGGGATGAGACTGCTATTTCTGCTTAGCTCTTCTCCTTTAAACCCTTGGGAGTGAAGGTTTTCAGTCCAATGGCTTAGGGGCTCGAGAAAGCTTTAGTGAAAATTCTGGTTGTTTGGGGTTTTTCTGTTTTTTTTTTTGACAAGTACATCTTACTTTTTTTCACTAGGAGAGAAGCACAGCCCTGGTGTGGATTATTCAGCTAGGCTGTGAAATCTCCATCATTAGATGTTCTCAAGACTTGGCTGGACCTGATCTAGCTTCAAGCACAAGTATGGACTAGATGACCTCCAGAGTTTCTTTCAATGAACACTTGCACGGGTTTATGTCAACTGTGTCACACGTGCCTGCTTATCTGTAAGCTCCTTTGGAGTTTTAAGAGCAATCCTTACAATTTCTCTTGTTCCTCCCAATATTAAGCCGAGTACTTCATAAGCTGCCTATGTTTTATTACAGTGTTTAACTTTTAGCTATTTCTTTTGGAATGAAGTTAAACTTGCCTGTGTTGATACTGACACCTCCTCGACACTTCTCCCTCCACCATATTTCCAAGAAGCCTATCTTTAATCATTGTGCTCCCTGTCTTCAGATCCTTTGCAAATAGTGACAAACAGTAAGAGAGCAGAGCATTGTGTGTCTGGCAGACACTGGTGGTGATGTCTCCTCAGTAAATCCTGTGTTTAAGCAGAAATGTTACAAGGAAGCACTGCACACATTCATGCACCATCTCTTTCATAAAGTCATCTGTTTATTCCAGCAGGTGTGGTGGCTTTTCTCAGGTCTGATAATCCATTTAACTCCACGCAGGACACAATTCAACATCTTACCACTGGCCTTTCATAAAGCCTCATATTCCCATCCCAAATCCCACATTATTACCACCAATCCGTATGCTCAGATCTCCTTTGAACACTGCTGCAGTGTAACCAGAGTGGTACCTGTTATGCAGTAATATGAGCAATTCCCAGCCTGCGTGACCAGGACAGCATAAACCTCTGAGGAGCAGCAAACTCTGCTCCATTCCCCACAGAAGGCTGTGGGTGCATTTACGGAGCTCCTTGCATACTCTGGAGCCAAGCACACACACACACCCCCTTTGCCCACACAGGCACAGCAGGCAGAGCTCGGCTCTCCCCCACTGCCACGGGCAGAGCATCAGAGAGACAGGGCTCCGGACACACTTCAACCCTGCAAGGGTTTTGAGAGCCACAGAAACTCCACAAGGTAATTGCTGGGGTCTATGGCCAGCTCCAGGAGTGATCAGAGGAGGCAGGGACACAACATGCCTCCAGCAGCTACCCTGTTTCTACAAAGATGAAGGAGTTAGCATGAAACCTGCTAACGGAGCACTTTCGCTCTTGAGCTCGGGATCTTGAGCTTGTTTTGGCAAGTATATTTGAAGCTGTGTTGTTAATGTTCCTGGGCCTTCCAGTTCTCTCCTCGTGAAAGCAAAAAAAGCAAAATACCTGTCACCTTCCTTCTGTTCCTTGCAGTTTGATGCTTATGGTGATGGTTGTTCTGAAACATTGATATCCATAAATTATGAGTTACACACCTCTCACAGCATCTCAAACAAGCAGTTGTACTCTGGTATCTCTTCTCACAACAGGACATCATGGCTGGTGAGTTCACATTTGAGAAACCACCTTATTTTGTACTACAACTGCATAGCGTGACAGTCAGTGCCGGTCCTTACTGTGGTGTGAGAATTCAGGAATCAAAACTTCATGTCTGCTCAGTATTTCTGTGGAACTGACACTGGAAAGATGGCCATGAAGCAGCCTGGACCTTACAGTGATGGAAGCAGACCTTGGCACCCTGAAGCAGTAGTAATTTTAAGTATCTTTTCAGTAGATCAGGATGTACTCCCACCCCAGCTCACCGAGTAGATGAGAAACTCTAGAATAAAGTTTCTTCCTGGTGCTGAAGAATAGCTCTCAGGTAATCCTGCAAAGGACTTCCCTCTTGCAAAATCTTATTTCAGCAGTGATATTGAAATTAAATAGGGGAAGGTGAACAGAGAATGATGTAAAGAGACTTTGTACCACAATTTTCAACTGCATTCAATGGAAGAAAGCAGTTTCCAAGAAAGGCACCTGGAAGCTGAGTGCCAGTATTGTTCTGAAGCCCGAGATAAAAGTTTGCAGATGTTACACCATGCACTGCCAAACTTAGGGCAGAACACTGACCTCAGCTTATCTTCCCAAGTCCTCAATGTTGCTACAAGTTGCTTCTGGTTCAGCAGTGTATGGAATTTCCTGCGTGTAGGTGATGTGCTTTGCAATATGCTGGGAGACAGCAACCTACCCCTAGACAGTAAGCAGTACTCCTGGAATATCATCTGGGAAGTGAGACACTCACAGGCTAAGTACTCACCCATGTGGAGACCCTCTGAGCCTTTTATAAGAGCACCATGCTCTTATAAAAAATGTGCAACCACACACCAGGCCCAGATGTTGATCCAGCTTCTGATGTCATAACTTGCATGATGGTTCTTCCTCACCCTGTCAGACCTCTGTGTCTCTGACTTCATCTTCAGGGAAGCTTGTTAACTAAGGGTATTTACTCTCCTTCCCCACTGCTGGTCACAGGCAGATGAAACTTTTCAGTGGGCTAGTGCTGAAACATCATTTTCTTTTACAAGTCTGAATCTCTGGAATTCTTAATTTATCTCCAGGACATCAACAATTGCACATGCTCTTGAAATAGTCTGACATTTACTGGTGTTGAGGAAACTTAATCAAGTAAGACAGCAACTAAGATGTACTGAACAGTCCTGCTCTTTCAGATATCCTTATCTTGCAAAATGCCTAAAATTCTGTTTGAAAGGAAGATGAGCTCTACCTCCTGTTTGGAAAGTGAAACCACACACTCACAAACTCCAAGTAGAATCTCACGTATGTCAGTAGTGAAATCTGGGTTCACTACTCAGACCCTGGGTTTTCCTTAGACCCAGGAAATGGAAAGTGCATTCCAACAGTGCCCCATGCTGCTCTCTCTGGAATGAGGCTCGCAATGGCTCAGCAGCCAGGTGGGGTTTGAAGCTGAGCCCAGGAAACACACGGTGGGGTGCTGGTATCAGCAAAACCTGGTGCAGAAACAGCCTGAGCAGGTGCCCTCCCCCCCTTCCACCTTAGGCTCTTCCTCTGTGAACAGCTTGAGCTGTGTGTGAGGAGCCAGAGCCCAAGTGACCTCAGCAGACCCCTTGTGAACACACCAGCTCCTTCAGATGGACCTGGCACTGTGCCCCTGCTCACTGGGTCTCGCTGACGCACGAGCGCTTTTGGTCTTGCTGAGAACTGAGCATTTATTGCAGCAAAAGGTACAGACTGAGCTCAGCTTTAAAGAACAGCACCATAATTAATGCAGGACTGATTAAGGTTCGCAGGCTTTGAATTGAGCATTTTGAAAACTGTGCCCAGGTAAAATCCACACAGAGAAGGGTAGGATTGTGTAGATACCTGGGGTTCAGCAGCCACTTCACTCGGTCCCGAGTAGCAAAGTTCAGGAACCACAGCACATCCTATGTGATTTTCAGATTTAAAAAAGCTGAAGCTACCTATGTATCTGAATCAAACAGCACAAACCAGTTCTCCTGAGAACTTCTAAAGGCTAATCACAAGTGTTACATAACATTAACATATATTTCATCTTTGTATAAACCTCTTAACACTGTACATCAACACCAGGATAGCTGTGTATTTGTCTCTTGTTGGGAGGAGCATCAAAATTTAGTTCTCTCAATAGAATGATTTTAGGTTTGGTGGCTTTTTGGTTTTTTTTTGTTTTTTTTTTTTCCCCAGTCCTAGACTGGATGTATAATAGAATAACAAATCATTCTAGAGTACCGGTTTGCCCCAGCAATTTCAATTTATATTCTACAGGAATACATAAACGACTTGAAGTCCTGTATGTTTGCTTTTGTCTCCCATTTAAAATTATATCTGAATAACCATTATAAGCTACATTAAATAAGGGGGAACTTCTATGACTATCTCCGATAAAATAGCTACAAATTTGTTCTTACAAAATCCTCAGTGAGATTCTCACTGTAATCTAAGGTATCACAAATAAGAAACATTGTTTTGCAAGATGGAAGCTCCATTTTGAAACTGGATGTTTGAGATGCATGAATATACTCAACATACAAATTCCAATTAGATTTTTCCACTAGGAAGCTGAAATTTTTTATTATTAAAAATTTATAGCCCGGTTTTAAAAATAGTTAGGGGAAAGGAGACTACAAACAATTATTACACCACTTCTATTTAATTTACAATCTTCAATTTCTGCTGCTAAAGTATGATTTCATTATAGCACTTTAACCTAGACATTTTTAGTTTGGGTAAGATAGATTTGCTTTAAGATTCCTTGTCAAATGAAGACAAAATTTAAAATACGAGCCAGCAAAATGACACCAGATGTTATACAGCAGTTTTACATAACACATTACTGAACTACTTTTTAAGGCTCAGTAACCTGAATATCAAGATTTTGAACCTAAATTCATGCCTCTGCATGGAGCTGTGACACAAAGTGATCTTACTGCAAGTTTTCCTTATGGTTTGTACTTCAATTCAATTCAAACAGACTATACATTTAACAGTAGATCAGAAAACAACCTAGGCTGGATATTTTAAAACATTTTGCCTCAGAAATGCTTTCAAGAGCCACGTTTGGGATAAGAGGCCAACAACACATCCATGAATAAAATCACAAAGTTCCAGAATTTTGGCATCATTCCCAGAGGCAAGGTGTGTGCAAAGCTCCTGAATGGTAACGTGACAAAACCAATTCCTTCCTTCCCTTTCTCATTCAAACTTCTGCAACAATACCCTTCACCTTGATTTTCATGCCTCATGTAGTGGTAACACTGAGAAACAAAGTAAGTGAATATATAAATGTGTGCGTGTGTTGGTGTGCATATCTTCAACTCTTGCTTTCCACCAAGTGCAACACTAATGCAGGAGGACACCAAACAGCAGCCATGGCTCCAGGACACATCACAACCACATTCACAAGCCCTTCTACCATCAAATAGTTAAATACATTATTTATATTATTTATAACAGCTGTTCATTTGTTGTTCTTGCGTTTTTTCATTTTAAACTTCAAACTGTAGCCCTTGAAGCTTTTCTCAAGTTCTGGTTTCTATTGATTAAACACTAGAGAATTTAAAGGAGAAAACAATGCAATTTAAGAATCCCTTAGAGAAGTCTGGTTTGGGTCTTTAACAAAACTATTTATCCAGATGGTAAATATCTCCCCAATTAAACATCAACTTTTTGATGCACCTTTGACTCAAATGTTTCTCCTAGTAGAACATCCTCTTTTCAGTGTCTCTATTCCTTATTTTCAGCAGTGAGAATACATTTCATCCTCTTAAATGGCTGAAATGACAGAGCTAGAAAGTTCAGGGAAAAGAGCAACATATACACACACACAAACTTATTCTTACTCACTCATCTGACCACTACTGAACTGGTGTTCTAGGACACCATCACAGGGTCAGCTTTATAGGTGGAATGAAAATCATGTCATCCACTTTACACTCCAGGTTAACACTTTTCCTCCCCACTTTTAAAAAACTAAATGCAGAGACACAACTACATCTTCTGTCATAATCTAGGAAACTTAGAGGATTCCTACACTAAACAGTGGATCTAAATAAAATTCCTGTTATTCTTTCCAAGTCCTCTTTTCCATATCACCTAATTTTACTCTGTAAAAGCTCAATGAACCTTCCTCTAAGTAACTTTGGTCCACCTAGGACAGACCAGAATTCTGAGTGTATGTGGTGGCATAAAAGGAAACAGGTACTACTGTCTGCACAACTCATTATTTAGCAATCTAGCTTTCCACGCACAGAAAGACACTCTTTGGCCTTTACTTCTCCAAGCTGATGAAATGGAAGTTCAAGTTGCAGGTTAGGAGATGTGGAGATACACTTTGAAGACAGGAGGTGATAGATATGACACATCTGCCTCTCAAATGTCAGCTGCTCTCCAGAGTAGTTCATTTTCCTCCCAACAAGAACTGCTTTTTCCAGGGCTCCTTACACTCCCTCTGCCTCATCACTGTGCTGGTGTCACACACAGACATCTCATACCAAGTGTGGCAACCTGGGGCATAACCTGTAGCTGCAAATTCAGTTCAGTTTTCACAGATGGAGTGAAGATCCTGGGGCATTAGTAAACCAATCTACCCCTGGGTAAGGGACTTCTAGCAGTTGCATTATTTATAATGGTTTCACTTTTATTAACAGTAAGACTATCTGAACCCACTGATGGTGCAAACACCTTAATAAATTACAGTCCCTTAGACAGGGGACCTTCAGGGCAAGTAAAAAAATATGTATGAAAGAGTTCTGCTCCATGCAGCTACAAGAATCCAGTAGTGTCCTTTACCCAAAGACAAATTAACATATTACACAGAGGAAGAGAAGCAGCAGCATCAAAAATTAAAGTGGCCTGGTTTTGAAAACACCTGGCTAGTGGAATTTTGGGCAAATTCCAATCTCATAATCTTCAAAAACTCAATTAATGGGCCATCCTATAAGGGCAGGCCTGATGCAGAAGAATGGCAGTTACCTAAATCCTCTTTATCTTTTGAAATCAAATACACATTTTTGGTTTTCCACGCCCTTTAAACAAGAAAAGTACCAAAAAGTAACTAAACAGTAAGTTTCTTTTCATGAAAAGAAACTTTACTAGAAAAGCCACCCTGGGCTTGCCTGGTAACAGCCCCAGCTAATCAAGTGTTTTGACTTCTGCTTACTCAGAGGAGGAATTATTGATGTCCAGAGAAGAAAAAATCAGAGAAGACAGAATGCTCACTAGTACATCTGACAGTAAAAACATCTTTATCAATTCAGTGAGGTGCCTGAGCCTGAAAATATGGCTGGAAGCAAGACCTCCTGTTAGAACATTCTTCTACAGAGAAATGTAACCCATGTAACATTGAGCTGGCATGAGAATCCCCAGTCACCTCAGCCACCCACAGTGGTGCCCCAGCAGAACTGCTCTATTCCAGCTGCCTGGCACCACGCCTGGCTCAGGGAAGAGCAGAGATTTGATACCTTTGTGACCACCTTCCATCCCAGCATTCTGCTGCCAGACTCCATCTGCTGACACAGCACACCACCAGCTCCATTAGCTGCCCTGAGAAACCAGCTCCAGCAGCACCTGCTGTGTTCAGCTTCTGATAAATGAGTGCCGTACACATCGTGCCACATCACTTCCTGCTATGCAAATCAAGCATTTCAAAACACTCTGAAAGGGAAATAATTTATGTGAAAGGCTGTAACTCCCAAATCTTCTACAGAAGCTTCACAATTATCCTGTTAATCTGAAAATGCTGATGTCACCCTTAAGCATTCACACACAATGCTTCCACTACATAACTACTAACAAAAGGAAAAACTTACCAGATTATTTTTAAACATTTGCTTACATAAAGCTGCGTTTGCCTCTTACAGCACCACATACTAATAACAGTGTTCTGCACTTCCAACTCCAGTAATTCTCTTTTACAGCAGAGAAAAAGTTACATTATGCTGATGCTTGTTCAAAGTGGCAATGAGTTGACACAGCACATTTAACTTGCTTTACAGTTCATGAATTATTGCATATTGTACCCATACCTAGTTGTACCAATTAAGGAAAAAATCCATCCTGAAATTAAAGCATCATCCATATTAATCAAGAGACAGAGCCACGCTCATGGCAATTTCCTCATTTTTCATTGAAGAAAGCCATTAACACCCCCCATGATGTAAAAAGTGTCACCATAAGAACTGTGCCATTTTCCCTGTGCTCTATCAGATTTATGTTATTCTGACTACAGCTCTCAAAAGCTGTTAGTGAAAGATCAATGGCAACTTGTGTAGAGAACTCCAAAACGCATCCAGAGACACAATACATCGTCTCCAGAGAATTTCCAGGCTTGGCTGGTTTGACTGACCATAGCCTCAGGTCCAGGCACTGAATTTTGTTGTCCCAACACACAAGTGAAAAGCAAAGCACTACCTTCAGGATGGTCCACTATTTTTTTTTTTTTTGTTCTTTTTTCTTTTTTTTTTTAGCAATTTACCTGACACTGCCTTCTTTCTGCAATCACTCAGAGGAGTGTTTTATTGCATGTTAAAAGACAAGATATGTATTGAAAGTAGCAATTTTATTTGAGTTAAAATTATTTACAAAAACCCAAAGACATACTTCATGAAACTGGTACAAACTATTTTTCCTGCCGTTGGCTTTTGCTCCAAAGATCACAGCTGAGAAATACTGTATAAAATAAAAATAGGATTGGATTCAGAAAAGTACTCTACTGTTCTAATTTCCAATTGAGAGTATTTACACAAATATTTACAATGGAAAAAAAGTTACTTTAAAACTTTAATTTGCAAGTTGGCCTCAAGTACCCTTTAATGCAGAGTTATTTGAGGGTCTAACACACAAAAATGCACTGCAGTTCACAGGGTGATTTCTCCCCCCACCCTCAAAAAAAAAATCTGCATTTGTCAGTGCTTGACAATTAGTTACATTTTAAAAAAAACTGTTAAACACTGAGGTAAATCAATTCCCAAACCATTACCAGTGTAACAAAGAAAGGTAGTTGTCCCTGCTTTCCCCCATCATCACATTAGTATTTTCTCTTGCCATCTCTCCACAGAACTACATCATCAATTTGAAATCTCATTATATAAGTGAAAATCTCTAAAATTCAAAAACTAGAGGGGCCAATTTTCATACAGCTTTTCCCTCTCTCTCAATACTGTTTTTTTTTTAAAGAAGGGGAATACAACCTCAAAAACTTTTCTAAGTTACACTGATACGCTAAGTTTTAGAAGGTGATGAGAGAAAATGCAAAAAAATATGACCAACATAAGATTTTTGCTGTTAATCAGTTACTTCCTTACAGAATTCCCAACAATCTGCATTATCAAAAATAGGAAGACATAGAAGGCAGCCACTGTATGTAAAAAATTTACAGCTGGCACTGATACAAAAGCACAAGTTCTTAACTTTATACATGGAGATAACACAAGATCTAAAAGCAGGTTAGATTTCCTGTTATTTCCCCCTCATTATACATAGAACTAATATTTTTATGGCTTCAAGTTTTACAAATTCAATGGAGTAACATGATGTAACTACCTATACAGGTATTTAAAAATGTCAACCAAGCAGATCACAGAACAGTCTGCAAATATTCAAGACCACCTTAATAAAAATAATTACCAATTCTGTTGGTCTGAATAGTGAGTGCAAGAAAAAAATTGTTAAAAAAGTCATGTATTTTCTGGGATTCTTTGTTCCACTTAAGTCCTCAAACACAATGCTTTGCTGTGAACTAGACCTCAGACTGAACAAAATCTTACCTATATCAGCAATTTAAGGCTTTGTGTTGTATGCATTTCAACTTTGTCATACTACAGAAGAATGAAATAGAAAGATTATGTCAGCTGGAAACATTAATCCCCATTGGTGTTTTAGCTTCTTTAAAATTCTTCCCCCTAAAGCATCCAAATTCTTTGTATTCAACATTATAAAACACACCTTGAGTTCTTCCTTGAAACAAATTAAAACAGCATTTCAAAGTTTTTGCTTATTAGAAGTGTAAACTACCCTGGGATTGAGAATTTTTTAAATTTTTTTTTTCTTTCTTTCTTTATTTGATTTGCATTTTAAACAGGGCACAGCTTTTTCCAGTCACTGTTTCTGTTGTGGATGACATACCCTCAATGGCTTTGTGTGTTTATGGGTCTGCATGCTTCCTGGAACTACAAAGCGTTGTGGTCTAGCAGGTTACAGTACATGGGCCATGGTACTTTTAGAACTGAGAAAGAGTTCAACGACCTAATTTCAATCAAAACAGTATAAAAAATAAACTATCCAATCCTCACCTCTTTGGATTCCAACAAATTTTAAATATAGACAGTAGTTAAAATCACAAAAGTATTTAAAAATTTATATTTTATGATTTTGGAATAATCTAGTAATAAAAAAGCAAGAGCAAATTAAACTCAAATAGGAGCGGTGCTGCTGTCCAGAACTTCTTTATTAGAACATTTGTTTGATACCTCAGTAGCTAAGCTGCCTTTGCACCTGGCTGGCATGAAACAGTGGCTCAACAGTAAACAGCAGTTGCACTATCAGCAGCAAGTTTTTCCCCTTGAAACTTGTCACGAACAAAGCAAGAAAAAAAGATAGGGAGGGTAAACCCTGCCAAAAATATTTAAATACTGCACTGCATCATAAACAGCAAGGTTTCTTTATTTACTTTCCTCAGAACCTTTTTCCCCTCATTTTTGATAGTTGCAGATTGATGTAGTAACTGTCTTTTAGAAAATGCTGAATGCACGGTTAAGAGACCAGGTAGCCTTAAAAATCCGAACACGAATGACACAGATGAATGCTCTTGGTTTATCCTTCAAGGACTTCTTTCATGACTTCTTCTTTTGTCTAAGGGTAGCTCCAGCATTAGAGTGCCTGCAGCGGAAGTTAAGTATCTAGCAGTGTTCCAAGTATTCAATCACCCTAGAGATAGATTTCTGGCCTGTTGTTCCAACAGCACACTGGAAATGCAACAGAAAACACAAGTAACAAACAAGCATTTGTAGCACCTCCTTCAAATATCTCAGACCTATTTTAGTATTTACAATTAAATGTCAGTAAAAGCAACTAGGTTCAGGCAGATGATTCAGAAATATTTTCTTGACCAATCACAATATAATGACAGATAAAATTATGACAGACAAAATGGGCTTTCAGTATTAAAAAACAGAATATCATCCTGTGATCTTATGAAGACAAAATGAAAAATGTTAATGTGTCTAAAACTGTATTAAATATTAACAGAAAGCAAAATCACAAAAATATCTACAGACACCGATTTAAAATATGTATTACTTACAGTAAGGTTCATAAAACTGAGAAATTTTTTGAGCATTTCAGTCATTATCGAGAAGTCCCCCTCAGGTAAGTACTCCCTCACAGTAGTCACATTGATCTAAGAAATAAAACAATCTTTGTTCATTTGGGAAATATTTTTCTGACACAGAACTACAGTACTCTGCATATGAGATGCACTAAGACAAGTATATTCACAGTATTAAGATGGCTTTTGCTGCCATCTTTATGATTTAAGTCTCTCTTAAGCAATATTCCTATCTTTACTGTGTTTATGTTTCTAGAAAACAACAATTGCTAAATAATTTTTTATTGTTGGCTTTTTTTCCTAAAACACAGAAAAAAAAGAAAAAATAACTATCAGACCTCCCCAGGACCTACAAGATGATCTAGAACAACCACCCCCCACCACATCACTTCCCTGACAGGGAGAGACTCTCCCTTTACAACTGGTAAGGGTTGAGCATTACTGATATTATTGTCTGAGCACTAAAACTGTTATGGACACTCATCAGTCCAAAGGCACAGAACAGCACCTTAAAGACCATTTCTGCCACCATGGTGAATTTAGACAAGCCTGAAGGCAGGTCTGAACCTCATTTCCATTTCACAGGAGACTTTATGAAGTTCTCAGCCATTAGAGTTCTGTATTTTTAACTTCAGCTTTCTATTACGTATTTGCAATCTGAGACAATTATCTTGAACTAATAAGGACACACACAATTTCATGTAATTTCAATGGAAGAAAAAATTAAAGCAGACTGATAAAGAATAAGTAAGTCTGATGGTAACTTGCTTACTAAAATTACTGAGAAAGAACAGGCTTAGTCCAATTTCCTCTGCCTTTGCAAAATAAGTTCTTCTGCTGACTATGAGTAAGGGGAGAGAGGTAAAAGAGGTCAAATATTCAATTCCAACTGTTTTTTATAAACATAGTGATGTTCAGAGAATTTGTTTTGGATGGAATACCTCTGGCAACTTTTTCCAAAGTATAGCTTCATTAGTGTACTTGCTCACATTGAAGCCTACTTTAATAAACCACTTTCAATATAGCAAATGATCACTTCACTAAAAATTATACTGGACTTAAGAGCAACTTATTCCCTTACTGGACTCTCCTGGCAGAGACAGCCCAGAAGCAATGCTGTGTATGAGGCCACAATGCAGTCTTCCATGTGCTTCCCAGCATGCTGAAGAGCTGTAAAAAGAGACAACCGAGTGTATTGTATTCTCTAAGCAGCTGGTATCTTTTACTGCTTCAAATACAATCTTTCATTATCACTATCCAGAATGTTTTTTCCTCAAACAAAACGAGCTTTTGGACTGAGATTTCAGAGATCAGGAAACGCCACACTTACTGACTCAGCAGCACATTCTTGACAAGAAAAATGGTCTTCATTCACTTTCAACTCATTCTGCTGCGTAGTATTTTGTCATTTGCCATTTCAATGTGCAAACTGTATGCTGAACCCACCAAACTACCTATGTAAATGTTTCAGGTGATACTAAGACTTCCACCCAAAGTAGTTTACTGTATTAAGGATAACAGATACAGTATTTTTTGCTGATGACTCAGCATTTTGGGAAAAAACTACAAATAACTGCAGACACCAGTTAATGGAGATTAAAAAAAGGACATAAAGCAAGGCTGGAGATGGTAATATACCACACGTATAAACAGAAGACTAAAACTATGTAAAAGTAATACACTACATCTACTATTAGAAGATTAAACAAGAAGGACTGATGCTTCAGACCCAATCTACATAACAGCTTAGAGACACTCAGCTTCCTGGAACAAACTACCAGAGATGCAGCACAACAAGGCACTACACAGGTGCCTGAGATATCACTGATGAAGTGAGAACACAGATACACAGCAGATGGGGACAGAAGAGGCACACCTGCAAGCAGGGAGAGGAGGGGAAAAAACCCAACCCTTAGAAGCAGATTGAAACAAGAACCCTGGAAGACAAAATCAAGGCAGGTAACTTGTCAGGACTGTTCTAGAAGACCAAGATAAGGGCCTAACAGCCATCCTTGCCAGAATATTTTGTACATGAAATGTCCCAAAGAGGGTTTGGGGTTTTGTTTTTGTTTTAGGTTTTGTTGGGGTTTTTCTGTTTTTTTCAAAGAAACAGATAAAAAGTACTACTAAAAACATAAAATGTAGCATAACGTCTTTCAGTTCTCATACTTCAGATCTGAATAGCTCCTACTTATGGTGTGCAGCAGTTTCACTTGTGTACACTGATGAAATCTCAGCCCAAGAGACTGGATGAAGATGGGAAGCAGAGGACAAGGTGGGACTTTATGCAATCACACTGTTCTTCGCCTTTTCTGAGCTCAACACAGAAAGACAACGTACCTTTATTAAGATCAAGTTCTTCATCATCTTCCTCCTTCTTATCCTTCTCTTCAGTACTATCTGGCTTTTCTGTGGAGACCCACTGGATCTCCCCACTGGTCTCCTGCCATTCCCCACTCTTATCATGCTGAGCAGTGGGAGCCTCTTTGATGAGCTCGTCGGTCTGGCTCTCGGCCAGCTGTGCCGCTCGCTCGCACTCCAGGAACAGCTGCAGGGGACACGGCAGGAGCACTGCTGTTACAAATTCCACCCTACACACACGGAGTCAGCACTTACAAGTTTACTTCCTCTTCACAATTTACCCCCTAATACAATTAGTCATCAATACTTTTCTTAACAACAGGCTTTTCTTCCTCAAAGGAAAATGTAATTTGGCCCAACACTAGTGCTGTGCTCCACAGCAAGACCTCCCTCCCCAGAGCTGAACCAGTTGCCAGGCTCCTCTTGGGCATCATAAATGTTTAATCACTTTCCTTGAGACGCAGCTTGAAGACTAAAAGCTGCTGTAATTTCCTGTCCATTTTTGTTCTCTACCAATTTTCATTTTCTTTTCATGATAGCTATCCCCTCTTGGCTTTCTTAGAGCAAAAATATGAAGCAGTCATTTAAAATTATTTAGCAAGAATGTGAATGAACCAGTAATCTCATATTGTGCACTTACATCTTGTGAATTATTTCCCAAACCATACAACCACCAGCATTAAATATTGCTTTGCCAAGCTATATACATTAAGATATTTAATATTATTATTTTTATTGATTTTTTTTGTCTGCTGCTGGACAGTTATTTCACAAAACTAAATACAACTGCTAAAAGCATCCATAAAATTAACTCCACTGAGACAAGAAGTCTGTAATTTCCTTTCAACTTTTCAATTTTAGTTTGCATGGTGGAACTCTCTCACCAAAATTATTGGTGGATTTCTTTCTTTAACAAGCTTGTCAATACAGTATTTAAGAATGCTGTTTCACATCCATAATCACTGCATCTGTATTTTACTGCTTTTAAAGGATAATCCCATTTTTTTAACTTAAAGTAGCAAACTCCCAAAAAAGTAGTACTTAAAAAAAAAATCTATAAGCAAAGTATCTAAGAGAAAAGTAGGTTATAGCTGGTTTGAAACAAAAGTCGAAGTAAACAATCTAGGAACAATAAAACTAGAAATAGCTTGTGTAGGAACAAAAGAGTTTTATGGACCACGAGAGCAGCCTTTGGATGTCTGTAAACCCCTGTCTTTTACCAGGAAAGCTGTTTCTGTAATGGACAGTACTGCAGAAGTGAAACCTGTGAACAGCACCCCTCTTCCCCCTACTGTGCTCCATTCCTCAAAATTCTAAACAGAAAAAAAATGTCGCATTGTCATTGCCCAGTTGTCCCTTCCCCAGTCTGATAACTGGGGAATCAGATGACAGTCTGATAATGAACAGTGGTAAGCACTGCAGGACAAACATTTCACCTGCACTAGAGCCTGAACAGCATCAATCTGTCCAGTTATCTTTAGGCTTTCGTCTCCTTCGCCCGCACACAAGGAGTCAAACGAACACGATGTTTCCATGTTGACGAGGCAGTGCCTGTTCCGGGCACTGTATTCCACGAGATTGATCAACAGACCCAATCCCTGCAAGAAGTGGAGAGTCAAAAAGGATAACATACATAACAAGCACAAAAAAAAGACAATTTAGCAAAAAGGTCCATTCAAATAAATGTCTTCTTTAGGCCTTATCTTTCTGAGAATACACAACTTACTAACACAACTTTATGAAGCAGTCTGAATAGAGGGATCAGGATTTTATTAAATACAAGGCAAAACACAGATCCCTGTACACAAGAACTTTTATGCAGGAAACTCTTTTTCCAATTCTGAAGACGGAAACATTTTTGGAGCTGAGACTTCATTTAGAGGTTAGGGATTCAGGTGTCCAACCTTCAGCTTATGTTCTTAAGAGATCCTTCACATACACAATTTCACTGTTGCTATTTAGGCCACTCTGACCCATTTTACATAAGCTGAGGTAAATGTGACAAAGCCTTTAACTCAAACAATAATATCAACCATATTTCCACAAAAGATGTTTGAACATCAGTAATTCACAGACTTATTTAGCTAAATGTCTTTGTTCATCAAGTTTTTCCCACCAAACACAGGGGGAAAACCCCTCAAACTCACCAAATTCTTAACGAAACTAAGTACCTCACTAAGTAAATATGGTCAATGAAAAATGCAGGGAAACTATTCCTCAGTGTGGAACCAGAGAAGCTCCATGCACAAGCAGGAGGCAAATAATTTTCTGTTAATGTAACAAGCACAAGAGCTTACCAGCACCCGAATATCAAATCTCTGTTCTTGAGGTAGGAACTTTGGAACCTGAAGCACACAATTCATCGCTGTGCCTATCAGACCATCTTGTTCACCTGTTTTTGTACTACCCCATTCTGCAAACAAAGAGAGTTCAGAGGCTCAGTTTTGAAAATACTCATGCTCATCATGGTAAACAGCCTAATAAAAACCTTTTGGCCCTAAGAACAAACCAGCCCCTCTCAGCCCAAGCTCGCATCTGAACACTTCATACTTGCAATTACTCACCCAGCCTGCAAAGACAAATTACTGATGCCTGTAAGTAAACATCTAACATACAAAACTGCTTCATTGCACTGGACATGAAAAAACAATCAGTACAAAAAAATGTTTACACTAATGGTTTATTTGATGCTTTACCACAGAAGATACAAAAAAATTGTTTTACCATTATCATTTGTCAGGTTGAGCAAGACCCCAATGATGGCCCTCATACAGTCTTCCACTGCTTTACCCACGTGGTTGGTTACATTCTGGTGAGGCAGAGACTTATTGTCTGGTAAACAGATACTGTCTTCAGCACGATTATATCGCTGGATTAACTCCTCACAATGCTGCAGTGCTCTGCAGGGACAAGGTGCACAACAACGTTATCTTCACAACACACAGAACATTCCACCTTTATACTTGTTTCACAAGGACAAAACCTCAAACACAGAGCTTATGCAGAATTTTTCTGATACCCAATCTGTAGGGAGAGATAATAAATGTATCACCTATAAAATCTTTTATAAACTCAACTGAAATTGTGAAAACAAAAATCTGGAAATCTTAGAGCTTTATCAGCATGGTATTTCAAGAGCAAGTTAATTTTTCATTTTCAGCTTCATCATATGGTCTCACAAAAGATATCTCCTTTTCTTACAAACCCAGCCTCTCATATCCTCTGACCATCAAGGCACAACATGATTCTGACAATGTTACCTAAATGTTCTCTTGTTCTCTTCTCAGAGCTATTTCCATTCAGAAAGAAATGATACATGACTTCCTAGCAGTAAAATCTTCATCTTGTAACACTAATGGACCACAGGTGTAATACTAAGTTTCAAGTTAAACTACCACACTGATTTCAATTACAAACAAAACTAGAAATGTCAAAAATATATCGTGGTTTAATGAACATATTCAACTGTGGTTTGCTTTGTTTTAATTTAAAGACATACTCCAAGTATCTAACCCATAACCATGAAATCATGTTTCCAATGAGGAAGCTTTCAGCTTCATTTGTTCTCTTATGAAGAGCAATACAAGGGACAGACAGTCTCTGCCAGCCAACTGAGACCTCACCCAGATTGATAAATGGGTTAGAGGTGTTTGTACAAGAATGTCTGCCAGGGAGAACTGCCAAGAGCAGAATTTTACTCTTTTAATTTTTAGTTACACTGTCAATTCTGTTATGGTCCACTTCAGTAAACACTTAAGCATAATGAAAACACAGTAAGTAAATGTAGTTTCACAACTGCCCTCTTCTGTGTTCCTTACTACAGCAGGACCCGAATCCACAGTCAGCAGCATCTACAGACCCAACAGTTGCAGCACTGCACACTGGTAGCACTCAAGTAGTTGCCCATACCCCCATCTACCTTAACTTTAGCATTACTCAGTGAAAATCAACAATGGAAATTGTGAGGTTACTCCCACTTACAATCTTCTGGTATAACCCATTTCTTTATTGTCCCCTATCATGTGAGGTACTGTGCCTAACTGTTTTTTTTATTTTTTTTTTTTTAATAACTTACTTAGCTGAGGAGACTATGAGTTGTGAGTCTTTGTATGCTATCAGATAGCTCTGATTTTCTGGATTATGCACAGTTACCTAGGAAGAGAAGGAGAAAGTAGTATTAAAAATAGGAGGGCTTTTTCCCTGAAAGAGAAGCATTCCCTTTCACTGCTACTCCACTTTACTCAGTTCCACATTTCTTGGTTATTACCCACTGTAAACTTTCACTTCTCATTGTCCAGTATTTCCTTGGAGTTTTCAGCTTTAAGTCATCATGGCACTGAAGAGAAAACCATCTTCACGGATAAAGTAGAGAAATGATGTGGCAGAATGTTTCACCACAGCAGAACCCTGAATCTGCATCCTGTGACTACAGTATCCCAAGTGTCTATACAGAATACAATTACGTATGTGATATTTTTAGAATGTGACATCAAATCCACTTCTGAGAGCTCATTACACATCCAACCATAACACACAAGTTTTTCCCTTGATTCCCTTGACTGAAATTTGGAATTAATTTTCAGAAACAATGGAAGATCTTCTCTTAGACTTGCATGATCTGGTGTGTTTTGAATTTTGTCATCTCTACCAAGTTTCTAAGGAACTTACTACATCACAAAACACCCATAAGTTCAAATTTGAATACTCTAACCAGATTCATTGACCTGTACTCTGATCCCAATCATGATTTCTGATGTGTGGAGATGTGCTGCTAGAATACAACAAGGCTCTTCTGCTTGCTTTGGGGACCACAAGAGAAACAGAGTAATATCAGTAACAAACATCAAACTTGGCAAAACAAGGCACCAAAGAGAAACAAACACTCACCGCTCCTGTCAAGTAAACTCTACAAAAGTATAATGGACTTTGATTTTCTTCCAAGTTCTCAAAGAAGTATTTACCATCTGCATTTACACACTCAACTGAAGACAAGACTAGTTTATGTTTCAGGGTAATTTTCTCTTTCAGCACTTCACCAGCTGATGGTTCAAAGTAGCATTTCTTAGAACATATATCAATTTATTGCTTCTAAGAAAATACCACTGCTATAATGATCAGCTTTTACTAGAAATACATTAGAAAGTCAAACTCGTGCCTTGAAAACAAGGCAAATCCACAAAGAGCAGCTTTTTGTAGCAACTGAAAAAAAAGCATCATGTTACCTTTAGATATTCTTACAAAAAATAATCTTAGAATGAGGTGCACGCATAACAGAACAGTAAAATGAATTTTCAGTCATTAGAGAAACACTGATAAACGTCAGAAAGTTAGTACAGTCTACAAAAAAGTGCACATTACAGAGTTATAACGTAACTATATACTGAAGGACTGTGCAACAGGAAAGGTCTGCTTAAGAAGTGGTTTTCAGAAATGCAGTGGATCTGCTCATACTCACACTTTCTAAGACCCGTAAACATCTCTCTGCACCCCACAACGAAGCAACCAACTTCTCTTCATTTTCATCACTGCTTAGGTGATCCACACATTCTTTAACTAAACACAAAAAGAAGTTGTTTTCCACTATAAGTAAGAGGTCTTCAAAAGCCAGGTGTACAAAATAACCAGCTACTCAGAGTTGCAACCAACCTTGTTTTACATTACACACCTCTTATGCCAGGAAACAGTCATAAAGACATGATCAGCACCCCAAAACCTATAATTTCTCCAAGTGCATTAAAAAAACAAATCTTACAATTATGGCTTTACAAGTTTGGAATTGTTGCTACAAATTACTTCATCATATATTTTATTTTCTCCTCACAATAACAGTGTCCAGCACATGACTGTGTTCCTTAACTCTACCAGACTGTCTTTTAGAAAAGAAATTGGGCAAGCACACACTTCCCACATTTTACAAGTCTGAAACCATAACCTGAAACTGTGTGCAAATTGAATACTTTCATCTCTCCAATCCTTCCTTTGTTCTCCCTCTGCTTACTTGAGACCAAGCTTTACTCAGGTCAAGAACTCATTCAAGAAGTCCCTTTTCCTACATGTGAGATTCTGATTAAAAACAAGCCTAACCAAGACATATCTTGAAAAAAGTAACGAAACAAATCCCTCCCTTCCCCCCAATTTCTTCTTGAAGGGTTTACTTCCTTCAGTATGTTTAGTTAAAAAATATCTGGCCTGAATATAATTCTAGAAGACTATAAAGGAGATTCTACTCTGGAGTAAGTGTGCTGTACTTGTGTACTGTATAGAGATATGTAACAGCACTCTGTCTAAGCTCAAGTCATAATCTCACACATTATATGCAACACTTTACACATTCTGTTTAACATGAAAACTTTCAATTAGTAACGGATTAAAGTCACTAAAATATTTCTCAGTAACTTGATAGTGACTTGTGTACTTTATTTGTAACACTGCTAAGAAAAATATATGATGTTTCAGTTTTTAACCACAGGAAATGAACATTACAAAAAGCAAACATCTTACTGCGATTCATTATTTTTTCACACTGTCAGAGCAGTATCCCCACTATACCTTTATCTACAATATGATCCAGACCACCCAGAAGTCGCAGTTCTTCTTTAAACCAGTCCCCAGCTCGCTTCGAGGTGAGCGACAGTAACGTCTCCATTGCCAAATGCCCAGTCTGAAAGAGTTCAGTGCTGGAGTTAGGGAAATCACTGTATGCAGCTGTAGCCAATGTATCAAATCACACAAATACACGTCATGTGAAAACCACAAAAACAAAAGTACAGATTCTGAGTAGAAGAACCACCAGAGGGAGCAAGAACAGACTGAAAAATACACGTATCTTAAAAAAAAATGACGGTACTGATAAAAAGGTACTTTGCATTTTCAATTTTTCTTTTTTAAATTTAATTTTAATTTTAAATTTTAATTTTATTAATAGCTTAGAAAACCCAAGCAGACTCCTGTCATCTCTCTTGTTATAAAAAAAAAAACAAGTGGAGGAAGCAAATGGACAACACAGCCAGGCAGTAAAAAAAACCAAAGCCCCAGCGAACACAGCTTCTCGGTCTCCCAGATACACTGGCTCTGCTGCTCAGAGAACACATCTGCTTCCAACTGAGGTATCTTGTGCTTTTAATTTTAAAGCAATTAAACTGAACCACTGTAGAAAATCTTACTCTATTTACCTTTTTTAAAACCCTTTTTTTTTAAAAAAAGAGGAACACATACGTAAAATCAAAAAGAGTAAAGTTCTGTTCTGCAAACAGAAGTAGAATAGTACTCAACAGGGCGGAGCAAACACTTCACTGTCTTAGCATGAGCCCTCCCCCCCTTCCCCCAGCATCTTCATCTGCTTTTCTTGCTGTCAAAATACTTGATTTTCAAGGAGGAGGAGAAAGCTGAAGATCAGAATAAAGAAGAGTCACCACTCAAAGTCAATTGTTTCTGGGTTTTAGGAGCAAATTCTGCAGCACATTGTCACTATGAGCCTGATAGTAACAGCATTTCTCCAGTGTAAAGGGAAGCATCCTTGGGTCAGCAGAGTGTTGTGAGGATCAACAGAACATAAACAGCAGATCTATGCCAGGTTGGTCACTCCTCCCCAAGTCAGCACCATCTCCATTCCCCACCCTAGCAAAAGTCAAAGCTGCAGTGACTACTGCAACTGTTCCACCACCCTGTTCCACCACCCTGGTGACTGCTCATCGAACACACATCATTGTCCATCCTCCTCTTCTGGCTTAAGGTAGGGTGGCCTGTCCACCTAGGTCAAGACTGGTGATTTTTGTCTTGTTTGGCAATTTTGATGATGTGTCATGACACTGAGTGCAGTGGTAACTCTACATCTAACCAAGCCCCTCACAGCAAACTGGGGTGTGGTGCTCACAGCTTCTACAGAGACATCGCAGAACAATCCACAGTCTGTTTCTATTTCAGACTTATTATTAACTTAATTTCATTGCCAACAGCTACTCACCAAGTCTTCCTACAGGGGGGTAACTAAACATACTTGGTTACATGAAATTCTCATCTCATCCCTGGGAGATACAAGATCCAAACCTCACACTTTTTAAAACTTTAAGTTAAAAACATAATGCTAAAGGAGAGAGTTCTGCATCCATTAAGCAATGGATAGAGAACTTCCCTTCTGAAGGCAACCAATGGAGAAAGCATTTTGAGGGAGGAGGGGAAGAAGCTGAAGAGCGCAGTTTGACAGAGCTCCAGCTCTTAAATCTCAGATGATTCCTCTCACTTTTACAGACCGAACTTCAAACACAGAAACATGGATACCTGAAATAATGCATATCTAAACCTGATTGATAGAAGCTGATTAAGAGCTCTACAGCTACAAAAGATTTAGTTAACTTCCTAAATATCTTCACCACAAAAGCTCAAAGGCCACATAATATTTAAAATATGGCGATTAGTTTTCTGCCAGAGGGCAGTAAGACTTCAAATAACTCCAGGAGAATATAATCTTTGTATTACTGTGCATAAGAACATTCATTTTTTCTTTTATTTTTTATAAAAGCAATGAAACCTTGTAACCCTTTCGCTTCTGAGGAAAATAATCCATTACATTCAATTTTTTATGTCAATTACTACAAAAATTTAACAGCAAAGGCTCAAAACATGGTTCCCTTAAGCTTTCAGCCTTATGGTGACAGTAAAAACCAGAAAAACCTCTTTCACCATGTGAAAAGAGAAGTCACTTCTATAGGTTTTTCTTATGATGCTGTGCTCACTGACACACAAGGGCCGTTTGCTGACATGAAGGCCGAATTCTTCACGTTTTATCTTCTTCTAATCCAGTGCAACAAACCCGCAACAAATTCAGCCTACACACACCTCCTTTTCAGTTTCTGCCTTTATGTTTTTAATTATAATAGCAGCCAAGAAAACAGAACCTTTGAATATTCAAAAATTAGTCCAATCTAACTTCTAGACAGGCACACAAACAACACTGTGTGTGGAAAGAGGGAGGCAAGTCAATCACCTTTGCCTGATCTGTGTAAGGGTCAAAAAAGTGAAGGTGTAACTGGTTAGGCACAAACTGGAGTTATCAAAACACGTGCTGTAATCCTCCTGTTTCTCACTGGATATATCTCAGTCTGAAAAAGCACACAGTTTTTCTTTACCACCAGAAGATTTGCATTTCTGTTAGCATTTTCTGCCTGTCATGTGGTACAAAACAGAGATTACTTATTGTATCTCATGACAGGGATCTACATGAAAGCAGCTTGATCTTCCACATATGAAGTTCATTATTGTCTCAACTTACCACTGCTACTATCTTAAATTGGAAGAGAACCTAATAATCTTATTTGGCTTGCAAATATTCTCTAAATACTATATAGTATCTGCTTCTAGATGGTGCAGCTGGGAGGAAACCAGTTTCCATCTGTGAGGTACTACAGTATTCAACGCATTTACAGCCACAGCTCAAAATAAATTTAAGAAATAGAGCTGCCTCAGGAAAAAACCCTCAAATAAAACAGCTGAAACTGATGGCCTAGGATATTAATGCTCTTTACCCATGAACGACTTCCTCACAAGACAGAGTCCCTTTTGATATATCCTCTCCCTTTAAAACCCATGTCTAAGAAAACACAAGAACAGAACTGCAGTTCATAAAACAGCAACAGGCTAGATCAGATTATGAATATGAGAAAAGCTCAAGCAGGAGACAGTGGTCTTTGTGGCTGGATGCTTTAGCAATGAGGAACCTGTACCAGCTGTTCCACGCTTAATAAAGGGAGCTGTCTTACATTTTATAGTGCAAGAGATATCCTGGCACTGACAAACTGTGCTATGTGAGCTGCCTTCTGTGCCAAAATAGCACTGAAAGAAGACTTTGATTATACCAATTCCTAGCTGATCACCACCTAGAGAACAATTTCATTCTGTGCTGGTATTTTCAGACTGTAAGCCAAAAATGGAGAATATTATCTCAAGTTCATTCTTCATTTGCAGATCTCCATGGCCATAAAGTTAACTCAAGCCCCCTACCCGCATGTTTCATGTTTTTTTACAAAACAAGCCTACAAGTGAAACTTGTAAACAATTCTCCATGGTCACCAAAATCTGACTACTAAGGTTAACAACGATATTAATCTGCCTCATCCAAATTCAGCTCTTGCTATTGCTACAGAATACTGACTTTTCATACCAATTCAGCTCTCCATTCCATAGCCAGAATTTGGAGGGAAAATCCCCAAACTGAACCCTTCTTAAACTGACATAAAAGTCACAAAAGCTACAAAAGAAAATGCCAGCTCTACAAGGCACATCATCTTTTAGTCTAACCAAATAGGGAATACAATCTTAAATGCAGATTACTGGCAGGAGTTGGAACATTACTTGCAGAGACAAAGCTCTGAAAAGCTCACTTCATAAACAATAAATCAGAACCTTCTCCTGTTGGGTGTAAGTATTACACAAAAAATGGCAAAAGCCCTAATGAGAATCTTGAAAAGAATGTATTACAGGATGGAAAAAAATTAAGATCATACTAACATCCATTATATTGAAATACAGCAAAAGCAAAGACACATTACTAATTTTTGTAATTTAAGAGCACTCATCTAGTCAATCTGTCAATCAATTCTTTAAATACACTCCTCTAAAAAGCCTTGCAACTTATGCTTTTTATTTTCTAAGCTAGCTTGATGCTAGTATGAATCCATAGCCAAATTTATTTTTAAACAAAACCAGTTCATTCTGCTGCAGATGAAAGTATTTTCAGAATAAGCAAGTAGCTTTGAGAAAGAGAGGAAAAAATTCATCCACATTTATGGTAAGCAACAGAACTGTCACCACACTTTGGGCAGGCAAAAATCAGTTTCTGCAGGATAGATTTTTTTTTTTAGATGGGAAAACCTGCACCACATTTTCAATTTAGAACATCATACTCTTTTTCCCACACACAAATCCCTATGTGTGTGTGAAAGCACATACAAAGTTAAGGCAAGGAAATGGAGTCAAATAATGTAAGCATGGTCTTTAAACACGTGGTTATTTAGTGCCACTTGTTTGTAATTGCTCCCTGTAACTAGCTACCCTTAGCAGGGGCAAATGGAGACTCACACAGCTGAAGAACACCATAACTTTAGCCTAACACAATTTTCCGTTGAAATAGCAAATTTATAATTTAAAGAAGGAAATGCTTGTAGTGCAGTCAGGTATACATCAGAGGTAGATAAAATGCCACAACTACTTTGCTGGGGATATGAAATTAAGATTGATGCTTACAAGTTCCACTTTATTGAGCATTCCACAAGCGCCAAGGCTTTCCAATAAAAGCATGTTACCCACCGTGATGTTTTCGAGATCAAGATGTTTGTTGTGAACAGTTTCACACAGTCTACGAATTTTTTCCTTTATTTTATTCATGTCTTTTTCATTCAGCAGCTTGGCAGAGGAAGCATCTTGTTCCAATTCCAGAAGCCGTATCATCAGATCCAGACTAGCTCTGTCTAAATCCATGTTCAAACGATCTCTGCTCAGGATGTACATCAGAGCTGCTGTACAAAGGGACAAATTCTAGGGTTGAGAGTGAAAGAAAAAAACCAGTTAGCTTTTACTAATCATTTTAGGCAGACCTTTTACCATTTTTAACAAACAAGTTGAAGATCTATAAAAAAAAAATGCTTGACAGGTCCCAGGCTTAGCACTTGCATGAGTACTCACTGTTGAATGTAGATTCCTTCTGGCAAATTACTAATGCAGTCTCCTAACAAACAATACTGAGACATAAAGCACTCAATGTATTTAAAAACCCTAGCAGAAAAGCAGGGATTTCTACTTTTTAGGGACTCAGTGCTGCAGACAGAATGAGGAGCAGTAACTCCAGTACCACACTATTACAGAGGAGACAGATGGCAGGGGAACAAAGTGAAATAGCACAGGTTACAGGGCAAGGCAGGTGAACATTCTGGTTCGCGGGGATGAACTGGTGACAGCATCAGAAAATACAGAGATTGAGGGGAGGGGTCAAAGGGGGAGCTCCTGGTGACAAATTCTGGTTCTGCCCAATGGGTCTGTCAGTTAATACTTTATCCAAACCTTTCCAGCATAAACACATTTTATTTCCAAGGGAATTCTGCTTTTTGAAAGTAGCCAGAGTATAAACCAGCTTCCCCCCACACCTCATCCCCATCTGTCCTTAACATGTGAATGGTATTAATCTGACCACCTGTATCTTACACAGAATTGGTGTAGAGGGACATCTGACTGGCTAAAGAACACTTAATCCTCCTTCAAGAAGGAATTAAATTTTACCTTCATGAGGATCCAGGAAAGCAAAGGCAGAAATTGACTGTCAGGAAGGGCCAGATGACAGTGAAGCAAAGCTATCCATCCCTGGTGTATAAGTACAGCACTTGCACTGAGAGTACAGAGCTCCAAGTTATGGCAAAGAGAAGAAATGTTCACTGGGTTGTGCTGGGCAAAAACTTTCAGAAACCTTTGGCAATAACTGGAGATGAGAGCTGGGAGGTGTGTGGGGTTTGTGTGTGTCCTACTGAATTCAACTCTCTGGAGTCAACATGCTGCATGCATCCATTGTAATTGCTTCTGTATAAGGTAAATTAAAAATGGAAACAAACCAATTCTGGAATATGAATGTTGTACAGCTCAACAGAAAAGAGCAGAACTTCTGTGTCATAGCAGATTACCATCTCATTTAGAGTTCAGCCAGCCACCAAAGTAATCATTATCTGCTCTGTTTATTTTAGAAGCAAGTAATAATCATACCTGGTCATACAAAGCAGTATCAGCATTTCCAAAACAGGATTAGGCAGCTGACAGTCTATCAAAAGCTATGTCAAAACTCCTTCCTGTCTGAGTCAAGGAGTCTGAGTCAAAGAAATCCTCAGGTTTAAATAATATTTATCTAATAAATAAAGACTATTTATTAATAAATAAAGACTATAAAGACAGAATAAATACTTTAATCTGACCAAATACTGAAAATGCATTTGAACTACTGAAGGAAGGAAGCAAAAGTTTCCAAATCTACATCTTTCATAAATACAAGAAGACAGGGTTGTTAAAAATAAAAAACCAAAACAACAAAATCTTAGCTTTGAACATCACTACTCCAGCCTTGCCAAATGTAAGGCAGAAACCATCTCTGCAACTTGTCTACATAGGTTATACATTGTTTACCCTTGATTTTTATTAAGTTTCTCCAGTAAGCCTTGCAATTTTATTAATTGCAGAAATTGTTTACTCTTGATTTACTTACAGCTGGCTTAAACTACATGAAATGTCAAGTTCTGGAGGAAGGCTGAGTTCTTTTAGGATGGCAGACATTAAAACAGAACACAGGAGTGCATGCATTCCAGAGAAACCAAAGGTTAGCTAATCATTGATCAGTCAGTGTGGGACTTAAAGCAATGTCTATGAAGAACTATTTTTTAATGACCAGCATTATCTAGGTGAGTTTCCTGGTTAAAAAAAAAAAACTTAAGGCCCCAAAGGAGTTTCTATCAACTAGAAACTATGCAGCAGTTCACAGAGGGGAAACTGCTGAATGTATAATCTGGGCTGTCAATATTTAGACATTTCAAAAGCCAGAGACAGTTCTTAGATCACTACTCAGAAATGCTTTAAGACGGTCCAAAGTCTGATAAGGGCAATCACACCCATTTTCTAAACCTCTGTACCAAGCCCTTGCCTGTCCCAGGTTTCCTTCTTTGCAACCCAACCAGCTTTCCATTAAGCAGAGTAAAGGGTCTTTCTCCCTGTGCATCAGCTCTGCCAATACCGCTGTTCAGACCTGCCTCCCAGGTTTCAAGGTGATCAGAAAGGACCACAACTTGATGCACAAGGTTTCAGGCTGCAGGAGGACTGCTGGGAAAGGAAAAAGGATGAAGTTGCTCTGTGTAACAAGAGCCAGGTTCCTGCCACAGCACATATACAGGAGGGATTCAGGCCAAGAAGCCTCCAAATGGTGATGTGCAACAGGACAACAGTGATGATGTGGAAGTTGGGACCTCCAATGTGAATGGTGCTTATGGCAAGGAACAAACCTGCTTAACTTCATACCAGGGATATGGGCTTTCTAAAACTGGTTTCTCCTAGTCCCTATGGCTTCATCTGGTTTCATCTTGAATAACACAACTCTACATTTTGCTCTGACCTTCTGTAAGTGTTCAATTAACCTCATTTCTTGAAAGCTCTCTCATGCCCTACCACACACAATTCTGAGCTCAGAATGAAGGGAAAATTGTTGGTACAACTAATTTTTATCAGTATCCTAAGAAAATTAAAAAAAAAAACCAAAGAACCAAATCAATTCTTCTGAATCCCACTCTTACAGACTGCAGCAGAAGAGTGGGTTTTTTTGGGTGAACTTCCCCCATCCCATTCTACTCCTCAAGATGCATAAAACACATTCTGCTTCCAAATAGAAGTGGAGAAGAGAAAGAAGTAAAATAAATAGAATTTGCTCTACACATAAATTTTATGGTGTATCTAACTACGGATTTGCACTCCATACTTCTAAAGAATTCAGGAAAACATCCTAGTTTGAACATACACTCCAGAAATGGCAGACCATTTACACCCACTCTCATCCTTGTCTTCTCTTGCTTGTTCTATTTATACTCCAGCTTGTGGGAACAGATGGTTATTTTCTAGGGTTCAGCACTACATATAATGCACTTTTATCTTTTTTTAAGTTATTCACATGCTGAAGACATTACAGAACTACATTTTTGTCCTTAACTACTGACAACTATAATAGAAATACAGTTTTTATTTTAAAAATTAGTAATTATTTCAAAACCCTTATAGAGCACTGCTGAAGAGACACAGTCAATTAAAAACTTACTCTTGAACATGAGTCTACATGAAAAATTTGGTGGAACAAGTAACTTACAAGTGTTAATTTTTGGGTATAGCTCAGTAAAATAGATGGTTATTTTGTTTTCCCTGCTGGTTAAAGAACTGCCAAATGCCAAGTTGCAACTGCTACTTTATACTCCTTATGGAAATGTTCAGAGACCCCTACACACTCAGTCCATTCCACTGCATCAGAACAATGAATGCAGTATATGCTCATATTTGTTTCCATTAACAATGTCATTTTGGCAGTTTTCCCATCTCCAGAATACTTTACAGAAAATATTAACTAAATAATTGTGCAGTTTTTTCCTCAGTCCTTATTTATCTTAAATGGATTTGAGCCATGCATGCCAAGCTGAGTGTGATTTATTATTCTTAAGTTCCTTTGAACTCAGATTTCATTTTGAAAAAATTAAAATTTTAGTGAAATAATCAGTGAATGAAAGGGTAGTATAGACAGTGTGCTTATACAGAGATGACAGTGTTGAAGCATCTGCTGTCAGTAGTTAGGGCATATCCATTAGCATTTATCCAGAGTAGTTTGATAAATCAGTAGTTTCATTACTTCAATACTGTAAAACCTGTACCAAGAATGTCCTGTAACTATATGAAAACAGTAACTACCAATTTTTTTCCCTGACAAAAGGGAGCATTTCATCAAATATACTGAAAATAGTGAATATAATCAATGCTTTTTGTTACTGCAGACTAATAATAGCATGCAATTTCCTTTTGAACTGTATGTACTAGTTCTTTTAAAAATGAAGGAATAATGGTAACTGTTAAAATACAGCCAAAAATACACCCAGCAAGCTTGTACATTTTCCAAGGAACTGTAGATGTCCTCTGCCCATCTCCTGCAACTCAGTGGTGGCAACTGTCCTAAATAGCATGACTGTACTTAATTTATTTCTAGTATCACTTGGCACTGTTTTGACAGCTCACAAAATAATGAATTCGTTGAACCTGGTGCCTATGTTTTACAGTTAGCCATTGCTAATTTTTGAGGGAGATGGAAAACAACCTATTATTCCAAATCAGTTACTTAAAACTCTACAGCTTTTTCCCCCACCCACAGTAAGATGACAAATACCATCTCTGAAATGTCTGTTTCTGTGGGTGCAGAGTTGCTTTCTGCATTTTATGTTGTTCTTCCAGAGCTATTACAGAAAATAATAAACCTGACTGATACACATATCTACCACCCAATTCAAGTATAATCTCCTATGTTCAGCTTTTGGAAAAGTATCTCAAGGGATACCCCACAGAGATAACACCAATTAGAAGAAAAACCAAACTGCTTCTGTTTAAGACTCAGATCATGTTACCATAAATAGTTGAAATTTACCTTTCCCAGATTTCCAACAGAACACTGTGCACACTCAAGGCATCCTACAACTGCAGTTACAGCAGTGCTCACAGAAGCAAGCACAAGACATGAAAAATTCCCTACAACAGCTACAGAAGAGGTGGTAACTCCCATACAAGGAAGTCTGGAGACAAGCACTAGAGCCACCATTAAATTTAAGGAGGAAGGATTCCTTTCAAATGTATTGTATTTGAAAGAACTTAAAATACAACAATAAAACTATTAAAAAAGCTTAAGAGAAGACATGAAACAGCAATCCAAAGTACAGCCCATTTTTTAAAAAACCCTTCTTTTTAAAAAAGAATTTCCAAACCCAGAAGCACCTAAACTGCAGAATAAGGAATTTGTAACTGCAACACAGGTGTTCTAATTTTTCATTCCACTAAGGAACGCTTTCTAAAACAGAGACACTGATCCCAGAGGCACACACTCCACTGGATGCTTGACCTTGACAAACAAAATTCATGCCCAGCAGACAGGTATCTACACACTTCAATGAAACACACAAAGTATCCATACCTGATGGTGCTGGGAATCATCCAGTGTTTTGAAAACCATGGCTACCATCCCGTGGGCTCGCAGGTGCATTCGGAAGCTGGGCATGGCGCACTTGGTCGCCAGGCTGATTACACTGCAGAAAGTCAATTCTGGGTTAGAACAACTGAAATGACCACACTTAGAACAACAGCAGACACACAAGTCTACAGTACAGGACTGACCATATGCCTCAGACCCTGACAAACTCTGTTTCTGTATAAGGCAGGTTTGCAATTGGTGAACAGAGCAGTGTTTTATTCAACAGTTGCTTACCAGCACCAAACTATGTCTGCTTTAATTTCAGCTTGGCTAGACCCAGGAAATTTCCAATAGTTCAATTGAAAGCACAATACCATGGATTAAGCATGAAGCTCTGATTTAGAGACATGGGAAAGCTCATTACCAACCAAGGCATTATCAGAAATTCTAATGTGAGCTTCCATTGCTATCTAATGGTTATTTAACTGACTAGTTCCACTTATGCGTAACATTACTTATACATAAAACTTTCTTTTAATATTTATTGCTGCATTTATGATTGATGGAAACACTATAGACCTCAGAAAAAATCTGAAAAATATATTAGTCTAATCAGTGACCAGCATAAGAGTTTATTTTAAAAATGGAAGCCTTCCCCTAGCTTTCTCAGTAAGCTGTCTGCCATTTCTAGCACAGTGCAACATAACAACTACTAAAAATACATTGCTTTTAAATGTGCAGTAATGTGGGAGTGATTCTGCAATCAAGTCTTCCATGGCTGCTGAGGAATCTGGCTGTAAGAGATTCACACAGCAAGATACTTAAAAGAACAAGTGGTCTTTTTGTCTCCAATCACAACAGCACCAGCTAAAGCTTACCTATCTGTATCTCAGTTTTTTATGTCTATTCCTATCCTTCCACACTGATTTCCTTGAGAAAAACACTTTTCTCTTAATTTGTTAACTGAAAGATTTTTATTGCATTTGTGTAAGTTACATTCCATTATATAAACGTGGAAAGAATTCAGTTTAAGATCTTAGTAAGTCTGCCATATGAGCAAATAAAGAGCACTCACAGGAAAAATACTCCTAAACTGCCATTATAGTAGTAATTTATTCTCATCATAATGTATATACAAACTGGATGATGGAGTTCTTCTATTTACATTCCAGCAACAATATTCATTGCTAGTTTCTGAGGAACAAAGAGTAAATTTTAGAATAGCTCTCTTAGAGGCACATAAAGCTTTTCCTCAGCCACAGTCAAATCACAAATAAAGCACTGCCATCACCTGTCTCTATGGATTCTGGTTTTTTTGTCTCCACTATTTTAGCTTTACTGAACAGAGAGGAGAGTTTAGGTATATAAAAAATATTATTACATGGCTATTATATTTGTTATATTTACTTTTATGTCCAGGCAATAGACACCAATATAGAGTCACAAACTTTTTCAAAGCAAGGCTAACATTTTTGATGCTAACTTTACAATAATGTGTAACTTGAATATTAAGAGTGCAATGAGTAGTCCAAGACAAATAAAGGAAGTTTTCAATTAATATTGAGGCCTCAGTACTTCTAGTGGGTGCTAGTTATGTTATTTCTCAACAGAGATAAAAACCAGACAGTTGGGAGTTAAACAATATCTCAGTATCACCTTAGTTCTAGATTATCATCAAACTTTGCAGTCTTAGGAATTTTATTTTAGAATTGAAATCTACATGAAAAACAAAACAGACATCACACATAAGATACACTAAACAAACAAGTTATCAGAAGGTATTCTTTTAAATTTACAGCAAGGATAATAAGTGTGTCAAAGATGTTGCACTGCACAATTTTCTATTTCATCTTCATAGTCATGCTGCTTTTGATTCTTCACAAGATACCATCTACATTATTATTTTCAAATTTTATTCTTCATGGTAGAAGTGCCAGGTAAATGTCAATGACATTTTAAAGCATGGTCACTTCTCTGATGCATATCTAATTCAGTATCTTTTTAACATGTAGGTTCAGTGTTTTATATTAATATGTCTTACCTAAGGCAACGTGTGTTTAGGGGCTGATTGCTCTTCAATCCACTTAGCAAGTACTCAATATCATCTGTGAACTCTTGATTTTCACCAAATTCCACTACATCATTGAAGTGCTTTACATGCTGAACAACAGTGTATAACTGGAAAAGACAAATATTTTGACCTAAGTAAGTTGCTCTTGGGATTGATTATAATCTTAATAGGTACAGTTTAAAAATCTATTCAGTTTTAAGTCCAAGGAAACATTAATAAGTTAATGAAGGCCATTCAACTATTTAGATAAAAATATTACTGTTAATAGGAAAGCCAAATTTCATTTTGACACTGTTCCTTCAGTACTTAGGATTACTATTAATTCTTTATCTTAAAAATTTGTTAAGAATACTTACTTCTTTGTCTTCTTTCCTACATTTCAATGCAGTTACTATCTCTTGATAGGGCTGAGTAGGTATTGTCACAGTTTTTATCACTTTGGGAGGTGGTGCAGGAGCCTTAAAAACTCCATCATCTTTATGAATTGCCTCCTTTGAAGATAGCCTTACCTATTAATAAGAAAGTGCTAAAATGGGCAGATGTTTTGAGCATGTAAACATACACTAAATACATCAGGAAACAGTACAGGTGTGCAATTGTCAAACTCACATTTGGGACTATTTAGTCCTTGCCTTGCACTATCAAGATGTACCTAAGCTGTGTGATAAAATATCTACTCTTAAATACAAAAAAATCCCATTTCTAAGCATCAGGAAAGCTCCACTAGAATTCTGAAACTAAAAACAACAGAAGAATAAAACTTCCTTTGTATTGGTTCCTTCAGCTTTAGGGTAAGTACACCAACCAAATTCAGTGTTTAAAAATAGTTATTTGTGGCTCTTTGGAGTATCTCAGCCCTCCACACTGCAGGAAGGAGCAAGCTGGTTGCACTGTGCAACCCTGAGGAAGTACCCAGGTCTGGATATGAGCACAGCATTGAACCAGCACTGCCTCAGCCCAGCCTGGCCTGCAGAACCCTGGGCCACTTCTGTCCCTGGCTGCCAGAGGCCCCTGCACTCCTGTCCTCGGGGGCAGCTACCAGCAAACCAACCTCTCCAACCTGACACTCCAAGCTCTAGCTTGCCCTAGGTAGCAGACTACCAATATACATTTTGTAGCACCACAACAAATGCCACACAGAGCAAACAGGTAGAGCATGTTCTTGTAAATTCATGCCATTCTCCTGCCCCTATTTGTGCTGTTAAAATTTTAGGAATATTATACCATAGCACAAAATACAGCAAAACCTGCTCTACAGGGAGTAGAGAACTTGATGTTAGGTCTAGAGCAACTACTGACAGGTTTCCAGACAACTCAGGCAAGTATTACAGGTTTCTCCTCAACCTGCTTTGCTGTATTAGTTTGAGGCTACTACAAGCTAAAGTGCCAGCTTATCTTCAGATTACTTCTCTGGCACAAATTCAGGCATGAAGACAAACTGCAGCAAAGAAAGCACACAGAAAAAGACCTCCAAATGCCAAATTCTAAAGGCACAAGTGCCAATGCCAGTGGGCATTTACTCACCCTCAATCTCTCAGTAACATCATGTACTTAGCTTCCTTACACAGAAAAATGAGAATATTTTTAAAGTGTGACTGAAAAAATAGAATGAATACACAGGTAGAGAGGATATTACTCACTCCAGGGGATGGCTGAAGAGAAAGACTTCTTGTGCATTGTACACTGACAGTCAAAATTAAAATAAGAGCCAAAACAAGCTGCTGTATTACTGAAGTATTATTTCCATCCTGCCTCTATCAGTGTGTGGCATTTCAGTATTCACTCAGGCACCAGGAGCAAAATTATAATAAACCACCCTGAAAAACCAGTTTAGAGCACATACTAGAGTACTCTGATCTTATCAGTCTGTGAACACAGGAGATCCACTGAAGGATGTCATCCAAGTCTTGGTTAATGGCTGCCCCTTCAAAGCAAACTCCAAGGGAGCTTGGAGAAGCCATAAGAGTACTTGGCATAAGCAGTTTGCATGCTGTGAGTTTCTCACCATAAACCTGAGACAGATTTTTCCCAATCTTCAGGTGACAATTTCTACAGAAATTAAAGAGGCAGGACCATATGCACAGAAACTACCACTGAACATTTGGATCAAGGCTCATTTACCTCGTAACTTTTAAGTCTTACACACATGTAAATCAAGGCTAAAAAAAGCAACTGAAGTAACTTCAGATGTACATCAACATGAACAGCAGATACAAATTCCCCTAAGTGGTTCAGCCAAACCTCTATCACATTCCTGAATTAATATTCTGATGGTTCCAGTTACAAAGTGGAAGTCTGACAGAAGACAAAAGTGCCTGTCTGAATGAATAATCCAGGCATTTCCCTAGCCTGAAGAAGCCATCTTCAAAGTCTGTCTGACAAGACTCAGACAAAATCTGCCTTGAACTCAGCTATCAGAGTACTTCACAAAAAATCAGTATTAATAGAAAGATTCAGTAAACAACAAAAGCTTCAGTTCAAAGGTACATAATTGAGAAAGGGGTTTAGGAAAAACCCAGGGCTGAAATTTCTGCTCTCTCCTCAAACTCTAGTGGAAAAGGTTATTTTCACATCAGTTATCTGCATTTTCCAGGCAGTGCAGTTAACATCCAAAGAAGGCTGTTAGGAGTTACTCTGAGGAGGCAACCAAAACCAAACAGAAACCAAAGAGGCAGTACCAGAACACCATACACAGAGGCAGAATTAAAAAAAAAAAAAATAAAGAAAACCACAAATGGCGACAACAACAAAAGCTGAAGATTTATCACTGCAGAAATATATATTTTCTGTTCTCAGACAAGTCCTATCAGCAAGGCACCAAATGAAATTACATTTACTGTCAATGTACAATGCTCTCTTAGCATAATCAGTGACAACTCGTACAAATACAAGCCCAAGACCTGGATTCTCAGAGTCTCGAGTTAAAAAACAATTACTTTGAGCCTCAAAATAATCACTGACTTTGAAGAAACAACTTCAAGAAGTGTTTTCACTTCTGGTTTATTTTATGTAAACATGCTTATACTCAGTATGTTCCTACTAGCATTTCTGTACACAGAAAATGGTGGTTTTTTCATAGCACCTAAAGACTCAAGACAGCAACTGGTCTTACTCCATTAGAAAGGGAAAATAAATGAAATATCTCTTTTCAAGCTTTTTCTTTTCCATCTGCAATTTGCTGATTTCTATGGTCATTTGAAAGTTAATCCTGGGAGTTCTCTCAGAAAACAAAATGGAGCCCATTGTTAGAAAGCTTAACTTCAGCAGATTAGGGAACTTCAAGTATTTTTTTCTAACTATATTGAAGTGATATGAAAGATCCTATTCTATAATATTTCCACTGACAATTTCTTTCCTATCAAATTCCAATGGCTCACATCACAAAATGGACTTCAATCTGAATTACTGTGACATTACCAGATAGCAAGAACTTGGGGCTTTAAAAAAAATAAAAACCAGTGAATCTTGAAAGGAGATTTAGTAAACTTGAGAAAAACCCAACAGTCTACTTACTGGGACACTGGGAGTTTTCAAAGCTGGTGGTGCGGGCAGAGCCTCTGATTCTGGCTGGTTCCAGTGTCTAGCATTATACACAGCTTTTGTGGGAGACTAAAAAGTAAAAATAAAAGTTATTTTTCAAGTAAATTGCTGGTAGTCACTACACACTTCAAAAAATTACTGTAGCAATACTGCAGCCAAGGAAGGAAAATGAGCCCCATTTTCCCCACTGTATACCCAGCAACACAAATTTTCAGTATCACATGTATCAGAAAACCAGAGAGACTTTGAAGCATCTGATGGTTTTTAAAGACATACAGACCAACTCAAATGGCAAAAGACACAACACATATGTATCTAAACAATTTTTCAGTTCTTCCATCTCCTTAATTTATTCAAAGGCAAAAGGTCTGCAACCTTCCTATAGACAAAAACTGACAGCTCTGGGGGAAAAAATATGTTAGCAAATACCATGTCAGTAGAAATAAGACTAGTTTAGAATCAAAATGCAGAACTGATATAAACGTTGATGCCTGGAGGAATAGAAACACTCAAACGAAATGCCTTAATCCATATTAATAAATTAAGAAGTCTTTTTTTCATCTTGCTCAAAAATGTGTCAAGGCAAATCAAAATGCATCAAAATTTACTGTCCTCAAATTTTTGGGAAACATAATATACTTCTTAGAGGAAGCAAAGACAGAATCGTATTTCTAGCATTTGGGTTTACCACTCTACTTACATAACATTATTCTAGACTAATACAGCATTACAATTTTCACAATTTCCCAACGTGCCATGTACAGACTAAACTGTGTAAGTACCTGCCTCCTTACAGCACTTATATAGCATTTTAAATGTGACAAAATAATTTCAAATCAACATTTTCTGTCAAAATACAATGTTTTAATTATTTAACCCAAATACAGCTCAAGTACTGCCCATGAGGGGCTACACGTGGCAAGCCTTAGTACCAACCAGCAACAGAGCACCACTCCACAAAGTGCAACAAGCTTCTGGCATGCCAAAAGCTAAAAAGCCAATTTTCTATGTCAAGGGTTTCTGTATTACTGCAGAGTAAAACTCTACTGTGTTGTATCGTTCCGTTCTTCACAAGAGAAATCCCTGCCTAACAAGATTTCAAGAAATATTAGCAGAACGAAAGCCTCAGCTATGAGTTTTCAGAGCCCAAAAAATCTGTCAAGCACCAAACTGTTCTAATCTCCAGACATGAGAAGAGCCTCTTTCCCTCCTAGAGTGTGCTTTGATGTGGTCATGAGAAACCTGGATGGTTAAATTATGCTCTTAAATAGTGCTCATAAATAGGAATAAAGTGTCATATGAATCCCTCTTTGAAAGAAGTTCACTGGTGAAAAAAAAGTTCAGATGTTAACTCTCTTTTCTCCTATACATTTCAGAGCAGCAAATATTTACCAGGAATCTGACTCAGGGTCTGCAATGAACAAAGGAAGCATAACTTAGAAACAAAGATTATTTTTTTTTAGTCAATAAAGATACAAGTTTCACAGATATCTGAAATTGAGTTTTTTTCTCTTGAATTGCTCACAACTGCTCCACACTTTGTCTCAGTGTATATTTAAGATTGGGAAGAGAGGATATAAATTTCTGGATGCCCCATCCTGGTATACAGGACAATACAAGGAAATAACACACTCTGTCAAGTAACCTGCATGAAAGTACAGAGTATTATAAAATCATAGACTAGCTTGGGTTGGATTGGACGTGACCTTACAGGTTCTCTAGTTCCAACCCACTCATCATGGACATCTTCCACTAGAGCAGGTTGCTCTGAGCCCCATCCAACCTGGCCTTGAACACTTCCAGGGATGGGGCATTCACAGCTTCTCTGGACAACCTGTTCCAGTACCTTGCCACCCTCACAGTATTTCTTCCCAGTATCCAAGCTAAACCTGCTTGCTTTCAGTTTGAAACCTTGTCCTGTTACTCCATGTGTTTTTACAAACTCCCTCCCTTGTATGTAGGGACGCCTGTCCCTACTGTACTGTAGGGAAATAGAGATACCCTAGGAAGGGGCTCCAAGGTCTCCCCAGACTTCTCCTCTCATGGCTCAACAACCACAGTGCTCTCAGTGTTTCCTCACAGCAGAGGTGCTCCAGCCCTCTGATCATTTTTGTGGCCTCTGGACCTGCTCAAACAGATTCACATCCTTCTTATGCTGGGGGCTCCAGAGCTGGACAGAGCTCCAGGTGGGGTCTTAGGAGAGCGGAGCAGAGGGGCAAAGACCCTCAACCTGCTGGTCACACTTCTTTGGTGTAGCCCAGAACACAAGTGGCTTTGTGGGCTACAAGTGCACATTGCCAGCTCATATCAAGCTTCCCAAGTCCCTCTCCTTAGGCCTGCTCTCAATCCATTCTCCACCCAGCCTGTATATTGAGTATCAGTTTCAGCTGATGCATAATTCTTAATTTTCCAGGGAAGCTTAACTACTACAATTCTGACAGCAGTGTACTGAGTTATGACTGCCAGAAGTCATATTAGCATAGGATATTCTTTATTAATAGTTCAAAATCTCCATTATAGTCTCAAATAGTATTCTATCCCCACTTACAAGACACCAATATATTAACATTTCTGAATTTCCTGTCCAGGAGCTACATGCTGCACAGAAGCTTTTTGGGTCCCTGCAACAGCAGTGTCAAGCTCAGCATACCCATCAATGAGATGCTGGGGGGGAAATGCAGCCCCCACACAACAGGTTCCCACATTTAGGGCATTGTTTTAGCTCCATGCACAAATAGTGGGGGCACAGATCCATGCAGACACTGCAGCAGGACTCCCATTTTTCTGAAGTGCAGGGGAAAGCAGGCCTGGGACACAAAGCCTCTGCCCGTGCCCCACCTGCATGTGCCTTTTTCTTCAGGCCTTGTGCTCCTCGAGGAGCCAAACACAGTCCCTGGCAAGCACAGGGGGAGCAGAGTCACGCTGGCATTTGAGCTTGTCCTAGAGAGGCAGCAGCTGGGACAGGCCCTTGCTGACCACACGACAGAAGCGCCTGAAGTCCTGGCTCTTCCAAATCCAGCAGCTCTGCTGCGAGCACACACACACAGCAAGGAGGCACAGCCCACAGAAAGCAAGTTCAGTGTTCAGTGTGGAGCAAGAACAAAGTACACAAACAGCTGTGCCAGTGCAACCAAAAGGTCCACACAGCATCACTGTGTTTTCTACAGCAGAGAGCAACAGCTGATGCGTAGGAAAGAGTTCAACAGGGCAAACAGATAAAAACAAATTCCTTCTAAATACTCAGGGCTCAGAGGCTTCCAAAGATGGCATGCTTTTTATTTAACAGTCAAAAATGGGATTTTCTTCCCTGATTTCCCTTAATCCCTCACTGAATCAAAAGCCAGAGCATCCCAAAGTGTTTCGTGATGTGGCACTTTACAATTTCAGCATTACTAGTGCAATAGAGGAAAAAGGCTACATTTTACACAAGAAAACTAATAATGCCACCAATAAATGCCTATTCTGAGAAACGAGGACATCTTCACTTAATAGCTGTCTTGTAACAGAGCCTAAAGTTAAGGTTTAACTTTAAAGCTTAAAAACCTCAAATACCTATGGAAGGTTAAATTACCACCCCTTGTACTATCTTCCATTTTAAGACCAGAAATGATCTAAAAAAGTCATTAGGCCTGTGATTGCATACCTTCCCAGTAGTATTTCCTTAGAAACCCTACAGTCTGGTATCTGGTCATTCTCACAATGACTGCACACCTGCAAAAATCCAACTCTGCTTTCCGAAGAAGGATGTTCTAATCAGTTCTAACAAATTACGCAGAGACTTTGGAACCTCTTTTACAGCTCACATGGACTTTGATACAGCAAATACACCCCTCCTTTCCAACCACCTCTTAAAGCAACCTTCACACAGAATTAAGACGAATTTCCAAAACACCTGCAAAGGCACTGCACCAATACAGATCAACAAATAAGCACCATGTAGACTTGCTTTGGATTACTGTGTGACAGAACTGAAGCCAGGAAAAGTATCAAAGATCAAATGAATGCTAGTGAAGAAAGAGTTTTCAGAAGGGCTTAATCACGAAAGCACACAGATTGGTTTGTTTGGTTTTGTTTTTTTTTTTTTTTTTAAAGACAACTCAAACGCTTGTGATAACAAGCTTCCCTGAATAAGCAACACTGATATTTAAGCAGCAGTAATTTAAGAAACTAACTTAGTTTCTCTTAAAGACAATAAAACCTTGCAATGATTCAAATAATGCAGACTTTTCTTTAATAATTCTTTCCCTCAAGATTAACTTAGAATAGATGTAAGTGGAAGTACATCACTCCTTTGAAGTCTGTGTTCTTAAGGCAAGCAAGTTCTGCAATATTAATCAGATGTAAGAGCTTCTGCTGAATAGCAGAGGAGTTTCCTTTTTTCATACATCTAGAACTGACAGCTGCTTACACAGAGATACATGTCTGAAAGACTGCAAATATTCCAGAGAAGGTGTAAGGCATATGGTACTGTGGGACTCTGCATGTGGTTCTGGTGGGGGGGTGAGTGGAGATACAAAACCAGAACTAATGCCAGGGATTTTACAAAATGCACAGAGCTGCCACTTTTATAAAATCATCTCCAAATGGCACCAACTATGGGTCATGCTTAACCTCCCATCCCTGAAAGCCTCAAAGCTGAAATTTTCAAGAGCTGGCACTCTGCACATACTGATGCAGCACTGCCTGCCATTCATAGATGTAGGAATAGCAGAAAATAAGAGCCAGGGACATGAGTCACACAGAAAATACTAGCAAAACGACAAAGACGGCCTCTATTAGCAGGCAAAAATGCTTTCCAAGGTAGAAGACAATGGCAAAAGAAAACCCAAGAACATTTTTAACAGATATCCTGATAAATGATTTATATCTGAAGTGCATTCAGTAACACTGTATGCCAGATGCTTGTCAAAACTACAAGTGCTAAAAAACCCAATAGAACAAAATATATAATTTACCACGCTGTATTCATAATCATTAAGAGTACTACCCTGTCCTGCATGTCTCACTTTCAACAGGAGAAAGGCAACAAGCATGTTATGAAGCACAGAACTATTCATAATGGACTGTTTCTTTAGAAAAGGGAAAGGAATGAACACCATTCAGAGCAATGAAAGAAAAATCACACTTCAAAACAAGAAGAGGGGAGTATCAATTCAGTACAGGCTGAGCCGTACGTATAGAACAGAAAAAAAGTTAATTTGCACTCCAGATAAGATAGAAGTTTACAACAGCAGTTTAAAACCAGAAGCAAACCAGGACCAAGACAATTTTCCAGTGTTCAAAATGAATTGAATCTCCATTATTTGGATCACAGTAGCAGATTAGTGCCAATAAATTATCTCTGGGTGCCAGGGACCACTTAATTGTGAGCTGCTATACCATCTAAATACAAAACACATTTTGTGCACACGTAGCCAGACAACTACATGCTGTTAGTCAGACAAGGTTGAAGAGTATCAGCAGCAGACAAGACAACGAGCAGGAGAAAAATTGTCACTGAAGCCTTTTTTGCGTCAAACTTCTGAAGAACCGCAAAACGCTTTTTCTTCCTCGAAGCTCAAAAGGAGGCCCACAGGGCATAACAACATGATGGGCTCAACACCCCAGTGAAACATGAAAACAGAACTTAAGAAACAGGACAGTTTGATAAACATGAGATTCATTCCCTGACAGAAATAGCTGATGGTGTTCTGTATGCTGCGGATGCTGAGTATACTCAGAACTGGTCAGCTCAGAAGCAGAAGCCATATGGTTATGGTCACTAATTTGGCCTGAAACCTATGTTAAGTCTGATTAGAAAGGACAGGGTACAACAATTTAGACATATCACCACAATACTAGAAACATAACGCTTCAATCAAGAGAAAAGAAAAAGCTGCACTTGCCTGCAAGGAACCTCCCTGGCACAAACACTTCCTAGCACAAATCAGTCACACAAAATTCCTGCGCCCTCTTGGTTGCAAAACGCAGAGACAAGCAGGCACAACACAGACACACGTGTCCCTCTCACCTCCCCCTCTTAATCCTAATCTACCCAAAGTGTATCAATCTACTAACAGGAAAGCCTCACCAAGTTGTAAGTGCAATGAAATTCCAGAGGTCATATGGCTGGGGTGTGCATACACCCACACAGGCATTTCCATTTGGATCAGTGAAACACTGTCCAAATCAATTGCCCAGCTGTCCTCAGTTACAACACTGTGGTTTGCATCACTGAGTCTGAGGACACTGACCTGACTGCTTTCCAAGGTGACCAAACTTCAGATGCTCCTTCAGAGAGCACCCAGCTCATGCCAGCTGTTACTGGGCATTGCCTAAATCAGGTCAGAACAAAGCTAATTCAAAGTAAAAACTTTGAAATGTGTCTAACAAGGACACTGGGCCCTCAAGCCCAACTATTTCACACTCAAGACGTGCTCATGTCGCACCATGCAATTACTGAATGTACATCAAGTCACAGACAGAGCTGAGTGAACCAACCGTGCTCATATACAGGAGCTGTGAAGACAATTTTGCATATTCATCTGCATATAAATTAAGCTCCCACTGGCAAATCAAACTGGTATATTTTAATCTCTTTGCGCGTTTTTCCCATTTTAGAACTTCCTACAGGACTGAGACCTTGTGCAATGTAACATTTATCCTACACAGCTATCATCCTGCATTGCCAAATTACTAAAACATTGAGTTAATTACTGGAACTACAAAACCGGTGTGTGTGTGTTTGCAGGGAATGTGAGGATGCAAGAGAACCTAGTTTCCGAAGTATTTCAATGCATCTTTGCTTCTTGCCTTAGAGCTAATACCAATAGGAACTGGAAGTATAAAATGCCAAGTTACCACTGTGACATTAAACATTTTCCATTCAATTTGATTTTTCTACTTCCTGAAAGGCCTAAGTACATACAGGGGGAGAAGGATTTCCATGCTTGTTTCTCATTTGTTGTTCTTGTCTCTGTGAGGACTTAGCCTGTTACCTTCACATTGCACTTTGCATCCTTACCCTTCTCAGACAAAGCTGGTGACATCTCTGTTGACAACACACAGAAGACAGGCACTTCCACAAACATTGTTACCACAGTTTTACCTAACAGCTGTATATGGAGGACACATGAGGAAGCAAGTTTTACCAGCTGGAAGGATCTCAGGTTGGCATCTACCAGAACACCCTCTTCACCACAGTTTAATATGAACGAGTGAGAAGAAAATAATGTTGATCAGCATCAAATTATTATCTTGAATTAGGAGACCAACTCCTGGCATTTGCTTTCACTCCAAGATGGCTTTGAGGTGCTAAATCCCAAATGAATTCAGTGAATTACAGCAGCTACCTCACTCTTCAATTTAGGTGACTAATCTAAAAACCCACCAGTCCTGACTACTACCCTGTTTACTAGCTTAAACATTATGAATTGGTTTTGGTCTTTTTGCAATAATAATAATAACTTTTGAAGTCCATAAATGGTAAGCACTTGGAAACCAGTATTAAATAAATACGTTTATAGAAGAATTTGGTTTTGCTAATGTTAAGTGAAATAATAGTATGAATATGAGACCTTAGTTTGTAACAAATCACCTATTCAACAAATGAATTCATTATCACCTTTTATCATATTTTATCTTTTTTTAAAATTCATTTTCATTCCAGCAATATAAAAGCTGCTCACAATACACAAGCTGTTCGTAACTGGCTGGCACTTAGAACAGCTCATCTCTTGTTTATCATTCCAGCATAAAGTATTTGGACAAAAAAAAACCCCACAAAAACCACTTCAGTTCAGGAGTGGGCAGAGTCTGTGCCAGAAGCAGCAAAGGGCAGCAATGGAGTGCAGAAGCAGCAGCAGGCAGTCCCAGGCTGTCAGCCCTACCCCGCGCCGCCTGTCAGCCGCTGAGACACACCGGACATTTCACACAGCAGCTCCATTGCCACAGGTCAGCCTGACCCCTCACAGGGGTCAAAACAGCATATGCCAACTAATGATCTTTCCTCCTACAAACATGCACTTTTGACTTTCTAAATTAGGATGCAAAGAGCAGCTCAATATGCATCATTATCAGTAGTTTAATATCATTGAAAAAATGCTTCATTACAACTGTTCATCCTTATGGTAGGACAAGCTTTTGCTAAAGGTCATGCAAGATAAAGACAAGCAGTTCTTTTTAAAATGAGCTCTGCCCAGTCTACTCTGATCTTACCATTATCTGTATAGAAAGGGCTATGACTGATACAGCAAAAATCTAGAATTATGATTCCACTGCTGCTTTTTCAGGACTATTTATTTTAAAAAAGCTATGGGAAAGTAATTTAGCAAAATCATATATGTTTGTGCACTTAAGATTAGTCTATCTTCACATATTTTAAATCTTAAAAATGAAAAAACAAAGAAAAATCTTTAAAAATCTAATTCAGGGAAGTGCTGATTCATTTGCAGGCCAGCAAAAAGAAATGTTACTTGCAGGATGTCTTTGATAAACATCTACTGTAAAGTATAACACAAGCTAAGTGGAAAACTACAGACCACAGTGCAGCCTACTTTCTGTCCCCTCCCACACACACGTCATTGTCACATTAGCCCTAAGATTACACAGCCAGCCCAGAGCCCTGCATGGGTTCGTACTTATCCAGTTTCAAAACACTCTCCAAGACCAGGTATAAGCATTTCATCTTGAACTTCTAGTTTACTTAGACACAGCATTTGTTTCAAACTGCTATTTATAGTTCCTTCCAGTCAGCATGAAGCACCAGGGGGAAAAGCTCCCATCAAGCTGTAAAATACCTCTTATTCCCTTAAAACAGGTATCACAGCAAATACTATTAGAGAGTTCACACATAAGTTTTATTTTCAAGTATTGATGGTTTCTCACAGTGCTGAAGTTTGTAACAGGATTATGGCAACTCCAGGAAGTTAACCTCCTCATGGAAAAAAACCTGCCTATAGCACAAGACAGATGCATTTAAACAATGAATTTAGGACTAGCTGCAGATCAGACTGAAGTCACACAGAAGAAAAAAAGAAAATTTCCTCCTGGTTCAGCACTTGGTAACTGGAAATCAGTACTCCTTACACAGTATGGATTTAACATGTCCTTCCAATTTACCTGGCCCAAGACCACACTTGGAAATCCTGCACACATTCCTGTAATCTGTTGGGTACTAAAGTTATTCTTAAAACTTGAATAAAACATGAAAAGCAATATATAGTTACAGGGTTATGACTGGATCAAGTTTTTATCGTGGATCCAAAGTTCAGCAGCAGTCTGTTGGCTAAGCCATGTCTGAATTCAGCAATGATTTCATGCATGTATTTGACACTACTGTCAGGACTGACCCTACTAATGTCACTTGATCAAAGTGCTGCATGTAATCCTGCTAACGCCGCCCGTGTTTAGTGAGCGTTTCTCAGTTGCAATAATGACTTAATCTCTCTTCTTGGGTTCCCTCAACTGAGTAGATGCAATAGTTTACACTCTCCCAGTGAACTGGACGAAGATTTATGTTAAATGTTTCCTTTTTAGTGAGTTACTTTTCTAGTAATACACAATGTTGGGAAACTGAAGTAGCAAAGAAACAGGAGTGCAAAGGGACCAAAGGCAGTGCAAAAGCAGCATAACCACATGCTTCTGTCGGTATTTTTGTCTGTTTGAGGTAAAACCAGTCCTTACAGTAGGTGGGGCTTTGTCAGGTTTGGGATTGAGTTTTTTGGTTGTTGTTTATGGATGCACAATCCAAGACAAACTCAGCTTTTCCTGACAAATGCATTCTACACTAGTGCAGTAACTTTCAAGCAATACCACTGTTAAAAGTACTGTTAATAAAATGCTCCCAGGCACAGCAGAGTCAGACAGGCACAGCAAGCAGTGAAAAGCAAAAAGCAGCCACTAACCAGCACTAGGCCATGACATAAAGGAAGGTAAGGGAGCCCCATGGCAGGCAGACACCTGTCAATTAAGAGCTAAACTGCACTAACAGCTATAAATTTGATCTAGCACATCCCAATCTAATCTGTCATTATCTCAAACCCGTTGAGCCTCACCTTGGGTGCCAAAAAGGACTGTTGTGATTTAACCCCAGCTGGCAACTAAGCCCCAGCCAGCTGCTCGCTTACTCAGCCCCGGTGGGATGGGGGAGAGAATCCCTAGTGTAAGAGTGAGAAAACACAAGAGTCGAGGACAAAGACATCTTAACAGGGAAAGCTAAGGCCAAGAATGCAAGCAAAATAGAACAAGAAATTAATTCACCACTTCTTATGGGCATGCAGTTGTTCAGCCATTCCCAGGAAAGCAGGGCTCCATCATGCCTAACAGCTACTTGGGGAGACAAAGGCCATCACTCCAAAGGTCTGTCCCCCCTTCTCCTTCTCCAGCTTTTTATATTCCTGAGCACAAAGTCATATGGTATGGAATATCCCTTAGGTCATTTGGGATCAGCTGTCCTGGCTGTGTCCCCTCCAGAACTCCTTGTGGACCCCCAGCCTCCTCTCCGGTGGGGTGGGATGAGGAGCAGAAAAGGCTGTGGCTCTGTGTAAGTGCTGCTCAGCAATAATGAAAATATCCTGGTACTACCAGTACTGTCCTCAGCACAAATCCAAAACAGCCCTGTAAGGGCTACTCTGAAGAAAATGAACTCTATTCCAGCCAAAACCAGCACACAGAGGGAACTCTGTGGTCCAGTATTTGAATGGCCCAAAGAAAATACCATGACAATCAAGTGAGTGGCAAAAGGGTTGTTCCATAACTCTTCCTGTACAACTCAATGCGTGCACAAGAGGAAGAAAAAGCCCACTGATGTATTCCCATTCATTGGGTACATGTGGGAATGTACACACAGTCACAAACCAGACTGGTTTTCTAAGATTTCAACAAGTGAATTTAAAGAAATTTCTCCAGGCATAGCAATACAAGAGAGTAAAAAAAAAATATATTAAGTTAGCTTAAATTCATTTATAAAGTCAGAAGTCATCAAGCAACGAATCAGCCTTCAGGTTAGTTTTTAGTTTGATCAGTAGTCCATGAATCACCAATGCAGACTGACCATGCAGTGAGCACTTTATTCCTCATCTTATCAATCTGAAAAAGTACATTTCATACTCTCAAGAAAATTTCAGTGCTAAAATTGCATTCTGTCAATAGAAGCATGAATGCTTCATGAAATATACTCAGTGCAAAAGAAAGAAATTAATTCCAACACCTAAGAAATTAATTCCAAAAGACCTGTTTCTAAAATTCTACTCTAAAGCACAGGAGTAAAAATCCTGACACAGCACTCATCTAATTGAAATTTCACACTACTTTGAGAAAACACAAGCCTGTGTCTGTTTCTGGTTGTGCCAAGCTGAGAGAGTAGATGCCTTTTTTTAATGTTATACCTCCTTTGTCCCACTTCATGAAACTCCCCAAGTCTTCCCAAGTGCCCCAGCAGCCCTGAAGAGCAGTAACAAAGATCACAGTTCCTCCCCCCCCTTCCCAGGCCCCTGAAGCTGAAAGGCTCCCATACCTTTTAACTATGATTTGCAACTCTATCTAAATTCTTACCTTGAAATATTCAAAGCTAATCAGTATTCACCATGTCCAGGTTGGCTTCCTATGGCCACAGGCAGAACTAGGATCTGCACAGAGCTGCAGATCACTCCTTATTACATATTTTGAGTTTGAGAGCAGAGAGGCCATCCCAGAAAATTGCTGTTCAGAGGACCTGGTGGTCCCTAAGGACATGCTGGACAACAGAAACACTGAACTGACACAAAACACTAAGTACAATCATCAATTTCTAGGGCTGATAGATCAAAAGGTTAAGTTTCGGGATAGACTAGTTCTCTTTAACTTACACTTTTAAGTTGTTTTTTTTTCAGGCTCCTATTTAGAGACAGATAATTTGCATAAGACCACAGGAAACTGTTCCAGAGTATTCCTACAAAAACTGTTTCTCTTCGTTTGCTGACTCTAGCTAAAATCTGTTGTGAGAGCAGCGGGAGCAAGAAATCTCAGGAAATAATTTTGAAGGTCCCTATTTTCAAGTCTTTAGTCTAAGTAGATTTGGATCATAGCAACAGAAAAATTTCTTGTCTACTTTACTGGGTTTGCCTGATAATGGAGAATTAGTTTCATCTGTAGAAGGGGAACTAAGCTCAAGGGGCCAGCAGGTGGGTGTATTCAGAGCTCCCAAACTTACATGCTAGAGCACGAGTTACCCAACCAGTTGAATTAAAATTGTAAACAGCTGCAAACAAACTTCTGCAGATGTTACTCATGTATGCTTCACACCCATAATTTGCAACTCAAGTAATGCCAATATTTATGTACTGTAAGTACATAATTACGTTGCTATGGAATGTAACACTCCTCCTGTAACTCAGGCTCAGGATAAATAGGTTTAATTCACTTAAAAGCATGACTCTGGTTAAGACTTTACTTACCGATCATAATAGACACGGCTACTGCAACAAGTGAGTGTTTCAGACAGTGTCCTTATGCTAAAGGCAGTGTTTAGAAACACTGATATTCACTGAGTCAATAACGTTGGTAATATTTTATTACATATACAGTCAAAGTTCCAAGAGCTGGACAATAGTCAGGTTTCAAAACCACAAAAGGGGGTGCGAGACTGCTGAATACAAACTGGAAAAAACATTTGAGCTTTCTGCATCTGCTGAAGTTTAACAATACCACCTGCTGCTTCCTGAGTACCAGAGCTGTTTACTTGTCAGCTCAGCCTGATGCAAAGTGTTACACCATCAGCACCTAGCAGAAAATAATTAATGCTGTATCTGCTAGTTCCTGCAAGAAAAAATACATGATGCTGAGACAATGAAGAAGTTCCAGGGATTTTTTTTTTTAGGTAATTTAGTCATTATGATCAAGTTAATACTTTTAGGTTTTTTTTTGTTCCCAGAATGAAAATTCCCTTTAGATACATCTAAGATTGAGAGTCTGTATCTATATTTTAGGAAGATAATTATAGCATCTCTAATTACCATCAGAACAAGCTTTACAAGCTTTTTTAGTACCTCCACGTAACAGACGTATGATTAGAGAACATTAAAGTTTAAAATCTGAATCTCAATTACAGCAATATCTGCTTCTAAGTCCATTATATCCCTACAGGGTCAAAAAAGCTGTTTCATTCTCAACTTTCCCACTTGAATTAAGTTTATGCCCAACTGAGAATTTTCTAGAGTTGAAACCATCTTCCCTTATATAGTATGCTATTGCTGTAAGGGTTCCCGCCCCCCAATAATTTCATGATATATACATTCAAAATTACTTAAAACAACTTTCACATAAGACCTCAAGTATTTAAAGAAATTAAACAAGAAACACAGGAAATGTTATTATAGAATAGTATTTGAAGCATATAAATATTTAAATTATAAAAAAATCCTGTATTTACAGGAACACCAACCGCTGTTTTCTGCTGTTAAAAATACAGCTAAAAAAGTTACGGTTAAATTTACACTTCCTGTACTTCTGTTTCTCAGTCTACTGTAACATGTTCACTGATAAGAAGCTGAATTTTAAAAAGTGATTGTTTAATCAGCAAAAGCTAAGAAACTCTCATCTTCAGGAGATATTATTTCACTTCTGAAAACACCCTCCTCACTTGTCCGACTTCAAATTCTGGAGGCAAGAGGTTCCCATTTTGTCCTAAGTAAAGGCAAGCAGTGATATTTCTTTTCCAAAGGGCATCACAACTGACAGGACTCACTGGTCACATACCCTTCCAAATGAAAATATTCCCCTGCATGTTTTGAGAATTGAAACAAATTTGTCACCCTTTCTTCACTCACAAATCCGTATTTTTAAATAAAAAATCGTTATATATCAAAACAACTGGGGAGATAATAAATCTTCTGCTTCTGGAAAACCAAAAGAAGAAAGGCACCTAGAAAAATTACTTCAAATGAAACTATTGTGTAACACAAGTAATTAGTTATCTTTACGAGAAATTTTAGAGAATGATTTAATTATTAGGATTCCTTAGGAAAAATAATTCAAAAAAATTCTTAGAACTGTTAGACACATTCTCAACGCATGTAAAAGAGTATCTATAAATCATGCAATTGCTGTGTCTTGCAAAACCTGTGGAACTCAAAAGGAAAGCAGAAATACAAGTTCATTTCCCTCCTTCTCCTACTAGAGCAGTTCTGGGTTGCAACAGTGGTGAGACAGGTATCATCTTCACCAGGTATCATGAACAAGTTATGCAAAGTGCTCATGAAAAGGCCATAAACCTTGGAAACGGCTGTCCTGGACATTCAGGTCATAAAAGCCTCATTTAATGAAGATTACATGGATCCCCCTATGGCAAACTTTCACCTAGTAGCTAAACCAAATTTTTGCTGTATGCACACCTTTTAAAGCCCCAAAATACTGAGTAACCTAAAACAACAGGCAAGACAAACAACACCAAGCATCAACAAAATTAATCAGCTCTTTTCATGGTATGAAAGGGCAAATTCATACAGAATACTACACAGCTTGGGAAAACCAGGGACTGGAGGTCACTTTTTTTTCTAAAGGAAAATCTCACAATACCACATGCTATAAAGACAATTGTCCTTATAAAGATTATACCAATGCCCAATTTGAAGTTTTAAGAAAAGTTCAATCCTATGACACATATTTCTTGGGAGAGCAAAGAAAACAGACCAGAAGAACCCCCCCAAATGCCAACAAACCACAGAATAAAATACACAGCATTTACTGATGTTTTGCTTTTAAAATCATCTACAGGGAATGCATCTACATTACAACTCTGGAGCTCCATAACAGTAATGTGAACCTGATAAGTGAAACTTCCAGTTAGAAATACAAGGATTTTGGACATGAGTGTTTTACTTTTCCAGAAATCGTATTAAAAGCCAATGAATTATCTCAAGTACAGATACAAGCTGGGACAAAAGCCCTTTTGCATACATAAGAAGAAACATCAATACTGAGGAGTTTATTAAAATAAGAACTTTGTATTGGTCTCAGTATTATTACTCACCCGCTTTGGCCCACTAAAAATCTTCCTGGTGTTTTCCTTAGATTTATCACCTTGTTTATTTGTGGATTTCTTATTGCCTTCAAGTACACCAGATGCATCCTCTGAAAACTCCAGATCTGTTAAAGGTAAATATAGACATGAAAAAAACACATTGAAAGCTGTTGAACTGCTAGAGCTTTTCTTGCCTCTGACAATTCCACATGTATAGCTCCTGAAATTAGATAATGAAAAATCAATCTTTATCAGAAAAAACAGCATTAAGGTCAAGCACAGTCCTGGATGGAGCTCAGGTTTACTGACTGGATTGCAGTTAAACACAGAAGCATGATAAGGCACACAGTCAAAACTATTACAGCACCTCTTGCCCACTGGCTAAGCTTCAGGCTACTTCCCATTCCATACTTCTGTAAATCCCAGGTTATCTTTTACATGTGCTTACGTATGGCTGGCTTAATGCTACAACTCTGAGCAGCAGACGAATAAAACAGTAGATTGGGTTCTTCGAAAGTGTGACATAATAAGAGATTTAGAAGAACACTTCACACTGCAGTTACAGGATGGAAGAATTGATCCTACTTCACTTCTCCTGAAGGCAGCCTGACTATATTTGCTTATTCTGCTGTAATAAAAAAAAAAAAGGTCATCAGCTCAGAAAGCAGCCAGCTAGAAAGAACTGCTGACATGGCCTTTCAATGTATTCGATACTTCCCTTAGCAGTAATTCCAGTACCCAATCTTGGGCTGTAAATCTGCAATTCACTCAAGTAATCAAATTTTTCTCTGTTTTTTTTTAAACTTGTGTTGTTTTATTTGAAGCATTATTCCTTGGAGACAAGGGACACAGGTTTACTTGGCACAAACCAGAAGTCAGCACAAACTTCAAGACAGAAATAAAGACGGGCACAGAGAAGCACTGTTCCATCTGATAAGCTGTTTAGAAAACCAATCTATTCCAGAGAAACTGCTGCTATTTGAAAACTGCACTGCAAAACCCAAGCAGGTTGGATGGGTTACTCTCATCCCAAGTGCACTCACATCCAGTCCACAGGACCAGCCAAGTGTCTGAGTAAGAAGGGAGGCAAAGGCAAATCAGGCAAGCAATTCCTAATGGCCCTCCCTCTCAAGGATACAAAACTTGTCTCTACGAATAGAAGTGCTCTTAAAATAAAGCTCAAAAGCTTCCCAAATGGCAGGAAATTTCAACAGGCTTGGCAGTAGCAGAACAGGCAGGATGCCTACTGCAAGGCACCTACTGGAACCAGCCTCTCACACTCCAGCCTCTGGTTTTTAGGGTAGTTGTGTCAGGTGAGCACAGGAGCTAAGAACACAGCATCAAGATCTCCTCTAAAAATAACTGCCTTTAAAAGATGTTTGATAAAAATAGTAGAGGAAAAATATTAGAGACCCATTTTCATTAATTTAAATAAAGCAAAACTACTTCCAGATCTATGTAAGAGTCAGATCAGTCCTTGCTGGAAGGTACCAATTTAAGGACTAAAACAAAATTGCTTTGATATACGTCCTTATAAATCCTGTAATACTTTTGAGGAAGTCAGGTCCTGAATGCAATTCCCAAAGGAAGTCAAACCAACAGAACTGGATGCTCCTTTATAGGTTAAAAGCTAAAAAGTAACTTACTTGACCACAGCAATTACAAACATGCAAGTCACTCCAGAAACACCCACCAAATCAGCACAGTAATTTGTGCCCTGTGCTAAGGCTTGGAGCTGGCATTACCTTCAATAATGATGAACAGTACTCCGGATCAACCAAGCCACAATTTTAAAGTCATCTTAAGTTTCTTTGTTTGAATTCTACTCCTATGTGATTCTGAACTATGCCATTTAAATAAGGTAATTTTAAATTCAAAGAAACTTATTGATAAAACATTTCAACTCCTACTTACAATAGGATAATTCTGCATTTTCTGATGCTGTAGCACATCAAACACTTACTAGCCTTGTAAGATTATCTGGAATGCTTGTATCTGAGGAGTCCTTTTGGAGGTCTTCTAGTGCTTTTGGAGGCTTCTAAAAGCACTCAACACACATTGTCTTAGCAGACATTTAAATCTAAACTAAATAGGGTTTGGGGGAGAAGTCTTTTGTTAACATTAACTGAGGCAAACACATGAGTACTTTGGTAAGCAGTGAGCCTACTGAAGCTTGTTTTCCACTGGCTCTCTCCTGTATGGATTTTTGTGATTTTTCTGCCTCCTTGCAGAGAAGTTGGGCAGATTGGCCTTTACCTCAATATGGGAGCATGTAAGGTCTTTGCTCCTCTATCCAACATTTTCAAGGCATTTATAACCTTTGAGATAATTTGCCTGTCTTGGTTAGAACTGGAAAGGTGTTCAAAGACCACCAACTTTCTAGTTGGCAACAACCACAGTAAATTTCCTGGAGAACAACAATGTAGCTTTGTTTGTGTCTCAGGGTAATTCTGCAAAAGGTTTTGAAGTCCCAACAGGACTCTGCCTTTGAGGACTTTGCTGTAGTTTTAACTGGCTTAAAATATTTACCCAATGAAGATGATTCTGTTTTTGAGAAGCTGCAAAGCAATTAAAAAATAGAGCAAGATGGCTCACCAGAACTGAGCTGAGTGCTAGATGCTGATATACAAAAGCTACATTATCCAAAAAGATTATGGGACTCTCATCTTGATCACTGAAAGGAAAAGTGAATGCCTGACACAAAGGTTAAGCTGTATATCAGGACTGATTTACAAAGCAAGAGACTAAGCTGCAATACAGATTTCTCTTGGATACAACTCCCCATTGATTATACAGTCAAGTCAGTCACTTTCTTCCGGTGTTAAAAGCTTCCTTCACCAGAGTCATCCTGTACCCCGGCTACTGAAATGACAAAAGTACTGTTTCAAATCTAGCAAAGTCTCACCAGTACTTTCAGCCCCTGGCATTCTGGCAGAATACAGCTGGGAGGCTCAGGAGTCAAAAGACCTTTTGGTTCACTGGGCTGCTACAGAGTAATATGAGAGAATTTTAGACTGCAATGGCAAAATTAAAAGTAAACTTACACTAAAATTCAAAGCTTCAGCAAAAATCTAAGGCTAATAAAGTTACAAAGAATTTTCATTAAAAAGAAAAGTGGAAACAGCATCTAGGAATTTAAAAGGTGGAGCTTTTTTGGAGTTGGAGGTTTTATTTGTTTGGGTTTTTTTGATGTTTTTTAACCACATCAGCAGAAAACCCTATCATAAAAGTGAGCAACAGAAAAGATTTTTCAATGAAAGACAGTCTAACCAAAATGGAATTTATCTGTTTTGCAATTTTTCCAGAACTAACAACACTGTTCCTGTAGTCTCTGTGCTTTCTTAAACTTCATTTGTAGAAACATTTAAATATGTACTGTTAAACTTATTTTCCTTCTGTGAACTACTAGACTGGAAGGAATAGTCCAGGCTCCATTACAAGGTTCCATTACAAAATCTTTGTAAGATGTTTTCAACTAAGATTCTAAAATATGCTTCCTAAAAATATGCCCAGATTAAAGTAACCAGATCAGTATTACAGCAAAGTAAGGCTGTAACAGAAAGCATCAAGTTTCTTGAAAAACTGATTATACCATAGAACATTTTTTATTCACGGAACACCAAGATCAGTCTTAGGAATTTCCAGGGCTGAAATTCAGAGAGGCAGTCTAGCATCACCTGTCAAGCCAGAAAAGGAACACTGGATTTTTATCTGTGGATTTATTCATTAGTACAAAAAAGAGAACAGCACATACAGAACTCAGGTAGCATTTAGCACCTCTCAGTATTGTTAATCATTTCAGGAGAGAGCTGTATTGTGCAAGATGTTCTGAAAGCTTTTTCTGAGGCCTGGAGTCAAAGCTGGCATGTTTCACGGACACAGAAGTAATGTTTTTCCAGTATGTAAAGACAATACCTCAGAGCAACTTCACATTTTACTGCAACTTCAGGCTTTGATCCAGAGGTTCTTGATAAATTCTCAGACTCAGCATCACTGTATTTAAGGAACTTAAATGGTTGTTCTCTGGGCAATCATGATGCTCAAAATTTGCAAAGGTCTGATGAGAACACAGTATGAACTTTAGCAAGGAGTCCCACAAATTTTTGGGCAGCATCAGACTCCTTATTTTCATAATCTGTACTACAGGTCATTAGCCTTTCCAATTTCCAAAGAAAAACTGCAAGTCAAATCTCACCTGGATACAGCAGCACCAAACAGGAATCAAATGAGCAAAGGAGATGCAAAATAAAGGGGAAGCATCTCTCAGCAGAGGCAATGAGAGCTAGCTCTTACCTGAAGTGGAGAAGTGCATTAAGAACTAACAAAACATAAATTTACATCTACCTGTGCCATGGAAATCTCTTAGGAAAATATTTCAGCGGAACAATCTGTGATACCTTGGAGTATAAAGGCCTGCTTGGTGAATGCAGTGCCAAATGCAAACTGTAGATATTTTGAGGCTCCTGAGGACAGCAGCTGAAAGCATTATTTGATGGGTCAGCATCTCAGCTGCATTAACTGTACAAGCAAATTTTTCCCTTGGAATAAATGGCTGAACAAAGACTCATTAGAGACAGGGACTAAGAGTGCTTCTCAAGCAGCCCTCTAAGATAAACCCATTTTCCAAACAGGCTGGAACCCAAGTGTCTCATCATAAGTAAATTTTATGAAAACAAATCAAGGCCTTTTTCGTTTGAAAACACAATCTTCTCGTACAACATCATATCCATTTGTTCCTTTCAAATCCACAAAAAAACCTCCCTAGCTGTGACATTTACTCTTGGTTAAAAGGCTTACAGAAAATTCTGATTTTAGAAACAGCTATAATTAGAACAGAGAAATGAACATTTTTTTCTTCTAAAATTTTATTTCTGGATTATATTAGCAAAAGCTATTTGCAGGGAAAAAAGCCCAGCTTTGCCAACATTTGCAAGGCTAAACTGAGTCCCCCTCTCTCTATCACAATAAAATGCCTCTGGCCAAAATCTTAAAAATGTAACAACTTCAGCGAGTAGATAAAACTTCTCAAGCTTCATGCTCCAAAATGGAGGACCAAAATGTTCTGTAGAACAGTGGCACTGTTTTGAAATACTTATTCCAATACAAGTGATTCTTTGGCATTAGACTTTTTCAAAACAAAGGAGCCAAAAGCAACCTTCCACCAAAGTTATTCCTTTTGTTCTTCACTAACACAGCTCAACCTTGATCTAAGTCACTACACAGGACCCAAGTGACCACCAAGCAAGTCTAATTTTTCCAAGCAGAAAAACACCAGAACTTGCTCAGCAACTGCCACGTGTACAGTTTTACTCATATAGATGTGTGTGAGTACACACACACCCCTCCCCAGCCTGTATGGAAGATGGAGATACTGAAGAGCTGAAAAGAAGAGCAAAAACACATGAAGATGCAGGGGCTCTCCCAAAGCCACTTATCTAACTGGCTCTCCATGGGCCCCCACAGCCTCTCCCTCAAGTCATGCAACCTCAGATAAGATGGAACTTGAGAAAGGTCCAAACTGCCTATACATTCAAGAGCAGAAAAAGGTATTTCACATCTCTTAGGAGCTCTTTACATTTCTGCACTGAGCTCCGTAATTCTGAATTGATCTGGAGGCTCTGTGGGAGGACACCTCCTTCCAGGCATAGATCCTGTATGCTCAGCACACCAAAAATGCACCAATCTTCTGTTGGAAAAGAAAAAAAAAACACCCTCCACCTCTGGCAAGAGATCAAGCGGCATAAAGCACACTTCAAGAGAGGTATGAAACACCAGACAGGACCACAGGAGAAATAAATGAGTTGAACTGTCAGATTTCAAGTGAATTTAACTGTTAGATTTCCAAAGCAGTGGTGTTGTTCAAAGAACTCCTAAGTACACTACAAAAAGAATACAATATTGAAGCAATTTAAAATTGAATGTCATATACGTATTGCAAAAGAGTGCTGCTTACCTGCAGTAGTACTGAGCTGGCTATCCTGGGCACAGTTTTCATTGCCATCAGAGGTTGACTGTAGTGAAGCAGATGGTACCGTTCTACTTCGTTTTTTGTTAGCCTTCCTCTCTGCTACTTGCCACTCCTCGTCTTCATCCTCGCTTTCACTTAAGTCATCAAACCCAAAGTACTTGATTTTGTAATTGGAACTCCCAGAACTTCTAGAGGCGCCTTCATCTCCCCCTCCCTCGTCTTGATCATCAAACCCAAAAAATTCTAATTTGACATCCTTTTTGGATTTGGTATTGCTGGGTCGGAACCTGGTTGTGGTTTTTGTGGTAGCAATGTCTGCTTTTTTCCGTAAGCGTCCAGCTTCTCCCAGGTCAGTAGGGGCTGCTGTGGTGAATTCATCCATGCGCTCCATGGTATCCTGGATGGTGACATTGCAAACTGACAAGCAAGATGGATGGAGAACAGTGTAGTCTCTAGTCCGTCCAACCGTCCCTCTAAAACTGGTCCCACTACTTAAAGAAACTTTTTTTCCTGGGTTCAGACCATCATTATTTGACTCATTGTTTGCTTTGGATAAAGACTGACTAGTGCCATCCATTAGCTTGTCAAAATTTGTTGCCCCCTGCAGTTTTGCTTTGTTGGATCGACAATATGTCCTACAGTTGCTTGGCCTAGGAATAGTTTGCACAAGTTCTTCACTAATGGCTTCCTTTGGATTTTCACTATCTTCTTTATCACACTCCTCATCCTTGTTCTTCATCTCTGAGAGATGTTCATTGTCAAAAGCTAATACATACTCTCCAGTTCTGGTGTCTTCAGTTTCATCCTCCCATTCATACAAGTGAGTTCTTAGTGGCCCCTTCGTCTGAGATGTTTCTGATGGACAGTCTGTTGTTTTTCCAACGTGGGAGTCCCAAGAATCAGGCAAGTCCTTGGCTTCAGCGTTGCATCCAGAAGCATCTGTAGTCTCAGCATTGGTTTTATTACTGTTTTCAGCATTCTCATAGATTAAATGACTGTTCTCATTATCTTGATTCAAATTCAGGATTTTATCTACAAGAAAATATTGATTTATTACTAATGTGCAATATTAAAAAAACAGTCACCCTCGTGGGCAACTTTGAGAAGTCACAACATAACAACAAATACTCAGTGATCAAGGACAAAAAACACTGAAGAGATCTTTATGCACCTGGTTCAAATCTTAAGCCCTCCAGCTGAAAGTTTTTGCTATAATGAAGCTTTCTCATGATTTCTAGCAAAAAAGGAACTGCAAATAAGAATCAATTTGAAAACACGAAAAAGACAGTAGTTACTCACCAAGGCAAATCACACAAAAAAGGAGAAACTCCATGGTCAAGTTTTCAGAGAAGACAATTACCAATGCTTCACATGCAAGTGACTTACAGTGAATAAAGAACAACTACAAAGCATTTTCTAATTATGTAAGAAAATATTTCCCCTTCTTGGACCCTGAACTTCACACAACTTCAGCAACTGTCACTTCACTTTGCTGCTTCAAATGAAAATATTTGGACTTATAAAAGAAATACAGAAAATACAATTCTCATCACAAGTTTAAGTTCTATCACTTCTGAAATTCATGTTTCTGCAATTAATGTCTGCACCTCTGTTGCACTTCTCCAATCCATAGCCACACTCATCTCTTACACTGTCCAAAAGAACAAATTCCACTGCAAGAAGTCAGTTTTTGTAAGATTTGTTTCCAGCCAACCAGAATCCACACAACACTAATGCCATGAAGTAATGCAAGTACTAAGTCTTCTACCTGTTGTCCTCTAAACTGGCAGGGAAACCATCCCCTTTGTTTTCCCTGAGTACCAACAAAAGCTCAGTGGATTTGGTACCAAAGTTTCACGACTGCATCTGCCATCCTCTGTTGTTGACATCACATGCACAGAGACACCCAGCAATACAAGTGGGTTATTTCCAGGAAACAAGAATTTCTTGGGAGTTTATGAGCCAGTATCACCAAACACAGGAAGCCAGGTGCTGGCCGTTAGTACCGACACTCGCTGAACGGCCTGCCCGGGCCAGGAGAGGCAAGATAAGAAATCTGACAATGAAGAAGACCTTGGTGCATAGAAGAGTAGCACATGATGTGATAAACTGAAGACACAGAGACAACTGGGACAGGGCTAAGTGAAAACTGAAATGCTAGAAGAGAACATGCTTAGAAGACGTGCAGAATGCTACAGTAATAAAAGGCTCCACTGGCAGAATGCAACCCCTAAGGTTCAAATTTGTTAGGCAGCAAATGCTTCCTAAACTCATCAGTAAAATGAGGGCCTGAGCAACTCTTTAGCACTAGTCCTGACTGCATTAAATTCTGTCAGCTTCCATTTACCCAAGTGGTACAGAAGTTTCACAGCACTGACCACAAGATTTCAACCTCCTGATGAGGGAAGTGAGCACCAGCACTGTTCCAGAGACTTCTGCTCACTTGTTTTCAAATTAAAATGCCATCATCTAAAGGCCATCCTTGCACATCTCTTTTATACAAAAACTTTAAGGTACTGAAAATTCTAGCAAAAGAAAGGACTACCATATCCAGTTTTGCAGGAAATTGCTTTAATCCCAGCTAAAATTCCTCAGGGAACCAGGACAAGTAATATCTGACAAACTGCACCTAAGTTTTGTGGAAGTCCAGCTAAGGTCTGTCACAGAAGGATACACACTCAGCTAAAAATAAAAAAAGCTTTCCACTGAATGTATGAAATGCAACACTCAAAACTAAATTCCTCAAAGAACAAGGAACCCCAACCCTGCCATCTCAGTGATGGACTCTTGGTTATTTTTTTCCAGAATCAATACGTTATACAAAGAATGTTATTTCTGTTTCTGTCTCATGCTTGTGATAATCCAAGAGGTACAACCAAAATGAATCTTTCTGTAATCAAGGAGCGAGTTTGACAGTGTACAGTATGTTCCTTTCTCCCATATGTTTAATATTATTGTGAAGCTGAAGACTACCATAACACTTAGGCATGAAAAACAGTAAATTAAATTTAAAAAATTTTCAGACTTCCTTGCTAAAATTTGCAGCCTCACTATTACTGTTCCATATCTCAGTACGTTTTTACTTGAATTATTAAGGCCTAAGCAACATTAAAGTAAGTACAATTAAAAGAAGCCTGTCTTGGCTCACTAAACAATACTAAACTGGCAGGAAGAAGTTTCAGTATGCGTATCTGGAATAGGAATAGTTTTCCCCATCCTAAAAAAGTCTGGGACCTCAAAGAGCCGCATTTCCCACCAAGAGCCAATTAAATCTCAACTTCCCAGGAGCGCAGTAGAAAATGCGTCTGTGTGTGTGCGTGCTTTACAATGAGCCAAGGTTCAAACAATTCAGCAACCTGTTCTGAGATGACAAAAGTTGAAATTTAATTTTACCTTGTCTTTGCTCGAAACATTATCATGTCAGCTACAGTCTGTGCTCTCAAGAAGGAAAGACGATCAACATATCAAGCCTGGAAAACCAACTCAAGAGGCCAAAGCTGATGCACATCAGTAGCATTGAAAAAAAATTATTGGAAGAAATTGTCAAGGAATCTGTCTCCAAGGAAACATTACTCAACTACTCTGAAAAAGTTTAGTTTATTGGGGTTTTTTTACACTCTGTTACTAGCAGATTAGAAAAATCTTGTCTGCCCTACAATACCTAATTCCACAAAAGTTCTCTTAAAACTCCAGGTTTTAATATGTGCAAAAAGCAAAGATATTCAGGGAGTGCCACATTTAACTCCACTTCACTTAAGATCAGTTCATCTAAAATACAGTCCCTGAATTCTTCTCTTCATTCATCAAGTTCTGACACAGTGTTTAGCAGTTGGAACCACTCTACTTGTTCAGTCCCTTGCCAGGAAGTTATTCTGTCAGCAGCCAAGAGCTAAAGCCATCATCTACTACCACTGTAAGAAAGGTGATCCTTATGACACTTCTATCAACTACAATGCTGTTTTAATTTAAAAAAAGTTTTTCCAACATGCGTATTTCCCCAAGTAATAATAATGCCAAACAGATAATAGTCTAATCAAGAGTGAATTGCAGTTAATTTTGATCATGTAGTTACACACAGAGAAAAACCAATCTACAGATTGTTCTAGAATAATTTATAAGGTGCTAAAGTTAGCCCAATATTTGTAGGACTGAAAACCAACACAGACTCATCCAGCCACCTGTGGTCTATTAAGAGAACAAAAAATTCTACTCTTATTGTAGCAGCCTGATCTGCACAAACTGAAGCATCAGTTGAGAGACGCATCATGACAAGAACAATCCCACTTCCCATCTATTTCCTCTATTTCAATATTTTGGTACTTGCTGTACTGAGGTCACTACTTTTTACTTCCCAGAGTAGCTTCTGTTCCCACCTCCAATTTCACACTTGTCCAATCTGCCTGTTCTTCTCCTCATGCTTGTTTCCAACAAGCCAAACACAAATCCAAGAAAACCAAGGTAGCTGTCAATTTCTCAATGCCAGTCTCTACCACCTCTGAGAATAACCAAAACCCCAGAGGTACTTCAAGGCATTAGTACACTTGAAGATCAGTAAAATCTCGGACTGGGTTAAGGTAGCAGCATCACACATCTACCACTTCCAGCCTAGAATTTCTTGTTTCTCCTCATCTGTAAATGTGAACAAAATCACTTTATCCAGCCAGCTCAGCTGTCTAATAAATAACAAATCCGTTCTATCCCGGTCAAATGGCTTTATTGATGCCTGCTTTACTGCACTCCCAAGAAAAGACCTTACAAGGCAAAGAGCACTAACAGCTCTTTATGTCCACAGCAGGATTTGTGTTGCCTTTGTATAACTCGTGCATCGTTCTTGTTCATGAACAACTCAAGCTCTTGAGCTGTCTGAGAAGATTCCATAAGTATCAAGAAAGTGTTGCATCTCATTTTTCACTTTCAGTTAGTAACTGAATACAGCATACCACGTTACTCTTACACAGCAAATAAGTGACAGTTAACCTCCCCCTTCATTTTGAGGCATCAAAATTTTAAAAACACACAGTACTTCAAAAGCCTTAGTAACTGCACCAGGGAGGCTTTTCCATCTCCAATAATAAGCAAGGAAGATGGAAAATGTAACCGCTAAACTCTAGTGTACACCAGGTAGAAAGTTTGGCTTTCAAACTGGATCATCGGAATGCATTGCTGGAAAACTGAACAGTGACATTTAGAAGATAACTTCCTCGAAGGATACTTTTGTCAGGCCACTGTTCTCATCTCTTCACTGGGTCAGTAGCTGTCAGACTGAAGTTTCAATACCAGAAAGTACTGCAAATCACTTCCTAATTGCCCAAAGGTGTACAATAACAGCAACTCAAATAACCTTGATTTTAAAAATTACACTATGTATTGGTAGCAACTACTACAGCAGAAGTTAGCATAACTGTAGGGAAAAATAAATTGTGAATCACCAGATATTCTGTAGTCCAGGAGAAGCATGGAACTTTTCCTCCCATTTTTAACTGCAATTAGGCTCTTTTGCAGCTCAAATACATGCTCTTGCTGATTTCAAATTACTTGGGAGACTTATTCTAGTAACTCCTCCCCCACCCCGGTGCAAGCACCAGATCCCTAGGAACCCTAACAATTTTCTGTGGTAATCATGATTTGTTTTCTGTTTAAATCTCTAAAACTTAATTACCAGAATGTAAGAGAACCAAGTTAAATGACTGGCAAGTCAAAATCAAGTACTACCTGATAAACACATCTCTTTATACACCTCTTGCTTTATTCTATGCTCTAGTTCACATTACTTAACAAGACAATGATGTCTTTAGCATTGCTGATGAATTAAAAAAAAGATGTTTTCACAAACACACCTGTATATTACGAAATCTGCAAAACTATACTTAAGTGATTATTGTTCCAAGTAACCTTCGTAAAGTTACCACTAGAGACAAAATTTCAAGTTCAGACAATGCAAGATGTTCAATTTACATAAGGCAATAGAGTTTATACTTCTCTATATCTATATATAGATACATGAAAACATTCAAACAGCAGGAATGTAACAGAGTTGTCAAAAGCCCACTGTTTTTGCAGCAGTAAACCTTTAAACATTAAAAAATGCATCTATACCTATATGGATTAGACTAGATGGATAGAAAGATAACATTCTGTTAATTTTTTTTTTAGTACCAACTTACTATAAGCACTCACTTATAGTACAGAACAGATGTTATTCTTTATGTTCTACTAAAACAGTAAATGCTTTGTGACTACCACAAGTAGCCAGTGGACAACCACTTTCCTTTTCATTTTTAAGATCATGGACAGAATGAAGAATGCAACTGTACACTTAAAAAACACCCCTCACTTTTTTTTTTTAAAAAGAGAAGTTCATTTTTTTAGAGATAAGACACCTACATCCCTCAGCTCAACATCTGACAGTTCTGACATTAAAAGTCTCACATTTCAACCTCATTTTTTCTTTAAGTACCTATAACACATCTCACCCTTTTTTTTAAAGGTTTTTCTTAAGAAAAAAAAGTCTGAGAAAACATTTCCAAATAGCCCCCAGAAACATGACTATTTCTTCAGTGTACTACATGAGAAAAAGGAAGGAATATCTCGCCACCCACAAAACATTTAGTTTGACCACAATAATAATAAAAGACACCATATAATTACAGACTTCTTGAGTTGATGAAAGGTCTAAAAATTGCAAAGCTTTCAGAAACTGCAAGAGAGAAAAGAAAAGAATTACCTTTTTTCCCCCCAGTTGCATGCCATCTGTAAAATAAGAGTATAAGGAGACATGGACTGGGGACTATGGAAAGGACAGGAGCTTATGAGGTTGCACAAGAGGCTCCAGGAGCCTCAAATGTTTTTAAAGGATTTGTGACACAACTTGTCAGAGTTCCTCTGTTTTGTCAAACTACAGCAACTCAAACTGGTACAATCTGATATCACAGCGGAGACACCAGAATATTTACAGTAATGAAACTCTACAGGTATGACTGACTAATCACTTGGCATTACACTTTCAGCACCTGGATACACCTCACCAAGAACAACCCTGACTCCTGCTCCAGGTTCACCATAATGGCATTTACCATTGCTTTAGCTCAGGCTGCCTGCTCCACACAGGGCACAAAAGCAGTGAGCAGGCTAGTGTAGAAAGGGGAAGCCAACCAAACAATTCTTATAATTTCTCACCTTACAATAAAAGTTTGACAGAGACTTCTTACTTGAAGAGGAAACACTGAAGTTTGGAGAAAAGATAACACTCTCTCCACCAAATACCGAAGCGCTAAAAGTTAACAATTCATACCGATCCCTAGGGTACAGCATACAACAAAACGGAATCCAAAACGAAATAAAGGACAGAAATCCTTTAGGAAACCGAACACTCTTCTGGGCAAGGAAACCGAACACCCATAGTCCATCTATCCTCCAGCCTAGCTCCCATTTCACTTTTATTTCATTTCCATTTAACTTACAAGACTATGTCACTGGGCTCCAAGTCTGAAAACATCATTTTCAGCTCCATGAAAATCAAATCATCATTAACAGTCTCACACTAATTGCCTACAGTCAAACTTCACATGCTTTTGTGAACAATTCAGTGGTAGAGCTGCAGAACCTTATTTGCTATTTTTAAGTTATTTGGAGCACAGAGCAGGATCACAGGCTGTCAGAACAACATCTTAATGTAAATTTCTATCCTGAACAGAGTCACAGGGGACTCACGGGCCAAAGGTGCCCCACCATTCAGCCATCCCCATCACCAACCTGCGTGGCTGGGTGGGGATCCCACCGCGACACGTGCGGCTCCACGTGCGGCTGTGCCTTCCCGGGGATTAGGGACCCGGCTAAAACCTCAGCTGCCCTGCCACCCTGCAGGCAACAGAGGGACAAGGGCACAGCTGAAACAATTCACCCCGTGACGCTGGAAACAGCGCTCTATCTTTGAGATCTCACTTCACCACTCCAAGTTTCATCAAAACTGGTTCAACAGCACAAATGTTAGTAGGAAATTGAAGAACACAAAAGGACAATCAATATTAGCCTTGAAAACGTGCCACAACGTCAAACTATTACCACATAAATGCTTCTTTTTTCTAGGTACCCACGGACAAGTTCCCAGTGTTAAATGTTAGCTCTACTAACTTGAACTTTTGGGTTAGTTTTCTCTCATTTCTAGCGATTTTAGATTAAAGCTAACAAGTATCCTCCAAGCTATAAACAAAAGACATATGGCCTTCTATAGCTTTTGTAGCATGCAACCTTATGCTCCCTCATTGCTGTGTAACCAGCTGTACAGGCCTTGTTTTTAATACTGAAACACGATTAAATTATTATTCACAGGTAACAAATCTACAAACTTAAACTAGGTTTCTTCTCGTATTAGCCACAGTGCACACAGTTCATTACAAATACTAAAGTTAGTCAGAAGCAATCTTGACAGCAGGCAGGTGGCATGATGGTAATTTTATATTCTTTGCAATTAATGGGCTCCAGCTCATGAACAGATCACTGACACGCGATGGGGGGAACAGTTTGTTAAGCTCCTTATGAGCTTCTGCTCTGCCTGATGTTCCCAAATACTCAGAAACATTGATTATGTTTCCATTATGCCATCACCAACGTTCTCAAGCATAAAGCTACATCACTTCACTGTGCAACTGGCAGCTGAGCAGGCTAAAGGAAAAGACAAATCTTTACCAGGTGCTTGTATCCCATTCCTCATTTCTAGGAAGAGAGCCCAAACAAGACACACACAGTGTCATCTCTGGGTCTGTCACAAAACCAGCCAACAGCAGAGAAGCCATGCTTTTCTACAAATTAGAAAACCAATTTCATTATGCACTGGATATGAAATGTTTTGATTGGTAAGGAGAAAAGTTTACAGACTAAACTCCTTTGATCCATCTTCTGTCTGCCTGAAGAACTGAGAAACTCAGGAAAAAAAAGCCTATGGGTATAAAATACAGAATTCTATGAAATGGGCAAAACTTATTTGAATTGGTCAGCATCCATTGATGCCTATGAAATCTTGAAAAGCAGTGCCTGCTACCAGGTATGCACAGAACACAGGAAGTGTAAGAGTCTCAGAATATCAGACCCTCAGGACCAGTTTCATGGTTCACAATCACTAAAATAGCTAAAATTATAGAAGCACCACATCCATCGCTATGATTACAAATTCTTAAGTAATTCTGGTTCTTTACTCTCTTTGAATCAAAATTAATTCCCAGCAAGTCTGCATGCAGGTGGGATAGGGAGTTTGACTCTTTGCAGATGTTTTAAATGGCACCTTCTTCTGCAGAAAAAATTCACAGAAAACCCTAAAGTGATGGAAATTAATTTTCTACCATGACAGCACTATTTTCCTTACGAATCATTTGCTTGTCTTGTTTCCTTTCCAGCACCCAAAATATCAAAATTCTAAAGCAATTTATAAGATAAAAATTATTGTTTCTTACATAGTCTTAATAACTAAGTTCTCAATGACACTACATGTCCATTTCAGTTAGGGCAGCTATTCTTCTAAACATGACACAGAAGACACCTTAGTCACCTCTTCTCTCAAATCACTTAGATGCAGCCAGACAGTCTGGTAACACACTGCTCAGCATCTCCAAGAGACCATTATTTTCATTCCCTGAGCCTAACAAGATCGCCACATTTTCAGAACGTGAACTGTTGTGCTGCTGCTGGCACAACACCCCCCAGTACTGTGGCTCCAGCCTGGAAAAGGCTGAACTCTACCCACTGCATTATTGCTTCTAACTCTGCACTCTTGTTTAAAGCATACAAGTAATTCCTCATATACTTTTTTCCTACCAGGAAGCAGTCTGAAAGCTGTCTCATGCTGGTACACTTGCCAGCCAGTGTACAACTTTCTATAAGTATTTCAGTGGAAATGGAAGCCTTTCACAGGGGTGCAGGCTGACACAATCACCTTCCCTCTTGTGCAGAAAATATCCACCAAGCTAATCCCTTGCCTTTATCTCAGGCACTACTTTTAATGGTATGACAAGATGTTTGCTGAAGTAACAACATAGCTGCCTTGCCCTCTTCTTCTACTTCTTTGGCTAACAGTCACTAGATATTCTGCTATCACTAATCCTTCACTGCACCTTGAGCCATTGCATATCTCAATACCACCTTCATATCCATCTGTACACATGTACCTGGCCAAACCAGACACACTGTGTTCAGCACAACTGCCTTCCCAGCAAAGAGTCAGGGGGAAAAACACAACGGTCAGAAGAGCTGCTGCACTTTGCAGCACAAGAGTTGTCAGAGCCTGAGGCAGCTGTATCATGTTCACCCCTCATGCAAAGGCCAATGAACCTGACGTGTTCTTGCCCACTACAAGCTCAGAAGACAATCTTGCTCAGTGCAGCAGGAGAAAACAATCCAGTAAGTTTAATACCAGTAAGTGTCAAGGGCAACATGAGGGGCTCACACATGCCAAAAACACTTGTTTTCACCAACTTTTCTAGGGTGAGCCTCTACAGAAAAAAAATAAAGCATATTATAGCACTGTAGCATTAATAATTGTCAAAATAAATGTATACTTAGCCTAAGTCAGTCTGAATTGAGACAGTACTCATGAATATGCTAAAAACCTTTACTAAGTACAGTAGCACTTTGTTAAAAGAAAATATGAGCTAAGTTTGAACCTGCAGAACTTTTTCCATACAGTTAATAAGTTCTCAGCAGTTTGAGCCTGAAATGGCTTCCTTACCAACTGGTTTCTGCCTTCCTGCAAGCTTTGGCCTGCTTAAGAGAGATGTGTACATTAACAGGGTTTTTCTTTTCTTCCACAAGCACTGACCAACTGTTTTGAATGCAAAGTTATTTCAACTTTTTAAACATGAAAACCAGGAAGCAGTCAAAAGCATGACCTTTTAAAAACTAACTGTTCACTGTACAAGTCCATAAAGAAAGACTTATTTTAAAAGTAAGGATTGCAAAATTCAGTATTGTATTGGAAAAGGGAATTACAGATTGACGGAAAAAAGTTTCATGTGCTCTGTACATGGACATACATAGCATGAATTTCCCAGTCATTAGGAAAAACATTGCAAAAATCAGATTCCTTCCTAAATACAGGGGTCTTTTTTCTGTGTTGCTATTTTAGCAAATCAGTATAAACACTGAGATTTAAAGAGAATTTCAATCATTTCACACTTTTGAAAAACACCCCAGAAAAAAAAAAAAACAAAACCAACAAGCCACCACTAAAAAAGTATCAGAGGAAAAAAAATGAGAACAATTATCACACCAGTCTGAATGTGGGCTACTGACACAGCAAGAAAATTCTGTGTGTAAGAGGAAAAGGGATATCTTCAAAAGGGGAAAATAGAACAAAAAAACAACAGAAGAGAGGACTTGTGGATAAACCTCAACTATCTACATACCCATTGCAACTACTACCATCCAAACAAACCTCATAACACTGAAGTTCTATGTGCATACACATTTTCTGGCAGACCTTTCCCCTCTTCTGCTATCAGTTTCTTAATGCTTTGACCCAGCCTGGGCACAGCTGCAATTCTTTTAATCATGGCTGCTGCCAGCTGTCTCCGACCACAGCCAAGGGCTCAGACCTCATCCAGGTTCCTGCTCCATTTTTGGACAGAAAATGACTAAACTGAAATTCTTGTTCACAAAATGAGTAACTTACACTCAAAAACTCTGCAGAGGAAGAAAGATATTACTGTGGCCTAACTATTACATTAACTGTCTGTGTCACCGTTAAACACAAAATGGAAGTTCTAAAACAATTTAAAAGGAATACCCTGACCAATCTCATTGTCAAAAGGAATTATGTAACAAACCTGCATTTGGGAAGTTCAAACTTAACTCCCCACCCACATAATCAGGATGCAGAGGCTTTGCACACAGACTCACATCAGGGTAGTACATCAGGGCCAGGCTCAATGACTTAAACCATCTCCCTTCTCAAGGGCATCCATTTTCTGCAATTTACTCTCTGCACTCTGTGCTTTTCCAGCAACTAAACACAACTGGATTCTGCATCCTGGGCCAAGAAGTAGTTGAGCACAGTCATACCCCTTGGCTCCTGAACTGCAAAAGCACAAGTTCTTAGGAAGAACCACACTTGCCATTTTGATTTACTACCTATAAGTGCATGAGCCCCAAGTGAAAAATGATGGCATTAAGCAGAACTACCTAGAAAATGCAAATGTTCCCTTAAAGCACCAAGAGCAAAACTACTGCCAGAACAAAACCTGTTTGAGGACCAGTACTTAGTAATGACAAATGAGGAATAGCTATTTTCATTATTGCTTTAAATATGGGGGGGGGGAAGCAAGTATCAGAAATATACTACACGCAATCATTTGTTCTTTTGATCTTAAAAAGCCTCAAAAGTCACTGCTAAGAAAATAACCACAAAACCTGTACTTAGCATCACAACACAGCAGGAAGGGATACAATTCCTACACTGTTCTGGAGTCTGGAAAGACATTTTAAGCCATCTACTTCTGCACAGCAAGCAAAATACATTTACAAGAAATAAATTCACAGGCTTTAAAACAAACCAGAGTTAATCCATGCCCAATTAAAATACTTCTCCATTAAAAGCATGATTAAATACCTATTATTTTCACTTAAAAATAATGTATAAAAGGAATATTCTTTCCTAGCCCATGAACAGGAATACAAGGTATGCAAAGATGAGAAGCATCTCTCGAATCAAGAGCCTTCTCTGATGAACGACATCAACCCCTGGGACTAGATCCTCCCAAGGTCTGAGTTACAGAGCTCAGCACTGTGCATAAAGGGAAAAGACAGCAGGTCATCACCACATCCAGAGTCTAAGTGCAAACTCACACTAGAATGCCAGCAGTATTTCCTTAAACTGAAAGAGCCAGAGAAGGCAAGGTAGCTATCCAAAGTGAAATGTATTGATACATTAATATAATTATGAAATACCATACCAACTTTCAAAATTCATGAAGCTTTGACTTCAATTTTCATTTGAAAAACTGCACTACATTAATTTCTACCTACAGGCTAACATAAATATTCTAACAGAGTCAAATTAAAAAATTTGCTCTGCAAGGCCATGTTTCCATACTAAACTTGTGTGCAGATGAACACAGCGTGAAACACTGTTTGGGTTTATGCCTTACAGAGTAAGTTTAACAGTTAAAAAAAAAATAATCTCACCAGGTTGTTTCAAAAATCCAAGTACTGTTCTGCAGGTTTTCACCTTGCCCTACTGTAAGAATCTCTGATAAAAATCTCTCTTTCTAAGTTGCTGCATTTTTGCTTTACATGAATTACCAGTGTGATGTTTTTCCAGTGAGAAAACTCGCTTCTGAGCTACCAAGTTCTCCCTACCTTCATGAAGATCATCTAACAGTAACTATTAATACTGAACAGTCTTTCCTTGTTTCCAATTTACCTTAATTCCTATCTGTAAATTACCTGCTACATGCAGGATTACTCATAGACACTCTTCAGACAGTATTAAGTCTTGATCAAGCAACATTAGGGTAAGATTATGAGAAGCTTTCCACATTAAGAGCTTCTCAAAGCCTTTAAAATGAGATTGTTACAAGCCCTGAAGGCTATTAGAAAAAAAAAAAAAAGACCAGTAAGTTCTACCACTTTAAATAAAGAGACAGATCCTCAAGTGTGTTACATGGCTGCACAACTACTAAAACAAACCCCCAAATAAACTGCTTTTTAATACCAAACATTAGCTAAAATTAACTGACCTGGCATCACCTTCATTTTGATGCCCAAAAAAATGACCACTGAGGCAGGATGATACAACTGGAGCAGAATTAACTGTACCTCTCAGTTTGTGCACAGCCACGTTAAGTCACAGTTTTCAACTCAATTCTTAACCTGGGTGGAACCATGTTAGGAATTTCACTAAGATACAACGATGGCATTTCCTTTCTGGAAGTCCCAAGACCTTCATTCACACCCTGTCGAGGCAGTATTGGGACAAAGATTAGCAAATTGCAATTTAAAACAAGTTAACAAGCACTTTCTTCAACATCAGTACCAGCACAGCCTAGTTTCCTACACCTAGAGATAGACTGCAATGTGAGCTCAACCTTAACCCACATACAGCAGTGTTTCTTACACTGGGAATATTAATATTCTTCTACCTCCTTGCTTTCCCTCCCAACCCCCATCTCCTCTCTTTCCTCATCAGGAATAGCCGAGCTTGCTGTCTCAAGGATCCATAAACCCTCTGGACAAATCTGGTTGAACCTGGTGGAGTTCAAGAGTCACCAGGAAGGGTAAAATTATTATGGGGAGGGCAAGGATATGTAAGCATTTGAAGTACATAACCTGGACACTACCCCTAAGTCCGTCTTTCCTCCAGAACCCTACCCCAAATCAAACAAATTAACTCTCTGTAGTTCTGAAAGACAACCTCCCCATCAAACCTGATCTAACAGTCACTACAACAAAGAAGCCACTGAAGTACCTGCATTTACACTGGCTGACTATACACCACTATCTCTCATTGCTCAGTGTGCTGAGCAACACCTTCAGAGACAACTTTTGTTTATTTTGGATCAGTTTACACACAAGCGTAATAGCAGCTTAAACCATCCAAGTTTTATTTACACTAACTGTCAGAAAGAAGCACTAGCTCCAAAACTGCTCTTTAAATAAGCATGAGGAAACCAAAGACCCTCCCTTCAATGTTCAGCAAAGATTCATTCTCAGTTGAAATTCATTTCTGAAGAAAGGTATGAAATTGGTTTTTATCTTCATTTGACTGGATGTCAACAGAATGTAATAGACTGTGGAAGACCAGAACCATCAGATCAAGACCCACCTTGTCCTTCACTACTTCTGGTGGAACTGCAGTCAGAAACAAATACTTCAGAGAATCTTGCAGCAACAGAATTCCTTCAGTAACCTCCCCCTCTGCAACCAGACCACCACCACACTCAAAAGCTGGATGGACTTATCCAGCAAGATTCATCAGCTTCCTTCTGTTTAGAGTTGTATGTTTATGGTATATGTAATATTGTCTAACAAGGAATTCTAGAATTTAAATAAGCATCAAAAGTGAGTTTTTCTGTGCTAAATACTGTATTTTATTCTTTTCCATAGGACTGGAACCAGGAAGCACCAGTGCAACTGCTGAAGTCTGTTGCTCTTGGCCTTTCATGATGAATTTTCAGAGCTCTATCACATTTTCTCCCCACAGCTCTCTCACTTTCTTTTCCAACCTGAGAAATACTGCTCTGACAAAGGTTGTCATCAAGGAAATCATTCCACTGTAAAACCTGTTCTGCTGCAACCTCTTATTAACAACCAAGGAAACTCATGACTATTTCATCTCCTTACAAATACTGGGGGATGAACTTACTCCATCTCTTACGAAAACAACATTCAGATTTAAAAAACACATAAATTTTATTTCCAGAATGAAGGTGAATCATACTTAGAGGTAAAACTGCTGAAAACCAAATGAAAACAAGAAATATTTTAGCAGCAAAAATAAGAGCAAGATCAAAAGACATCCCACCAATGTGTCTGTCAAACTACAGTTGAAATCAACGTTTTCTTGGGTTTTCTTGAATTCGATCCCTAACTTTTATATTGCAAGTGAGCTCTGCATATCTTCTACTATTCAATATCTTCTTGTTTCCTGTATTACAACTGAAAAAGTCCACTCAAATTTCTAATTCTAGGGTTAACTATATCTGAGAAATGAAAGTTATGTAAGTTCTTCTCATTAAAATTGATTTTGATAACCCAGAGCAAGTCAGTAGGTGTCATCTTCATCAAGGTTCATCTAATGTGATCTTCTACCCAATTATAGAAGCTGTGGTTTAATCAGCCCATTATACAAAAACCTCTCATGAGATAGAACAACATCTGATCTTCTCCAAGAACAACTTGCAGAAAATTAGTCATGTTCAGCTCCATGGGCTTTGTGAATTCCTTCTGGAAAGTACTAAGACATGTTACAAACACCCTGGAGCCCAAAAATAGCCCCTAAAGGAAGTCTGACAATTCAGTTTTATAGGTGTGAAGCTTTTTATGTACATATTGATATAGTTGTGCTAATTGCAAGCAAAACCAAACAAAAAACGTTTGTGCAACTGAAGTTCAGAAAACCACTTCTTCCATCCAAATAAAGAAACAAAGCATGTTATAAGCTTTATCTGTACCTGCTTGGTACTAATCACATCCCTGCACTAAATTGAAGCATTCTATTACCACTAAATTCATCACTCTTCAAAATACATGCTTAACAACCACAAATGCACTGAGCAATTTCAGAAAAGGAATATTATTATTCCATTTTATGGAATAGCTGAACTAAGTGGACTGGCATTGAATCTAAAGCACTGTATCTTCATCTGCAGACACGATTACAGTGCCAATGATCCCAAACCAACGTGTAAAATGCAGAATGCTTCTTAGTGTTTTTAGTGAAATACTGTATACTCTACAATTTTTCACAATTAAGAACTGCCCCACAGTTTTATTAGAACATTTAACCATCCCTTGAAAACATGAAATCTAACAGTAGATCAGCAAAAAATCAGAGGAAAACAGAAGTACCTGGACAGGTGAGCAAACATACCTGCAGTTACAAGTTTAGCACTGCTGCCCTTGTATTCTCCATCTTCCACACTTCTGCTTGTGCTCTTTTCTTTTAAGAGAGGAACAGTATTGTCAGAAGGGATGCACTTGCTGGATGCAACATTTTCTCCACTGTCTGGCTGATTAATTCTGCTGTTTGCTTCAAGTAGAGGAGTGAAGTCCTCAGACTGAGTAGCTTCACCAGGTTCCAGCTGAGAGGAGCTTTTAGCCTGTGACACATTCTTTGAAGACACAGGAAGAGATTCTTCATCACTGTCAAATCCAAATGGATCCTCTGTTACCTCATCTTCAACTTTGGGTTTTTTAGGAACTTCGGAAATATCTGGTTTGACACTGGGCCTCTTCTGTCCTAATTTGGCCATGAAGGTGGTTTCTCCCCATTTTGTACTCAGGGTGGTCCGTTTGTTGGAAAACACTTCATCAAACTTGGAACTGCCGTTTCCCCCTTTCCGGCTGTAGGTCTTTCCAAATCGGGATGTCATTTTGGCTCCTGTTTCATATTCTCTGTTGTGAAATAAAGAAGAAACATCAATCCACCAACCTTTTGGTACAAATGATTGTTACTTCCACCCTTTATTGGGCCTACAAGCCCCAGGCATGTACATTTCACACGAGCAACAGATCCATCAATCTGCTTCTTTCTACACTCACTCATTCACATGTGACTGTCATTGTGTCAAAAGTTTCTTCACTAAATATCTACTGAAATAACTTGAAATTCAGTTGTTTGCACATTTATAAATCAAGGGCACAATGGATCCTTAAGAAACATCTGCTAAGAATGGTATTGTTTTGCTCTAATTCTGTATTTCCAAGTATAGAAAGCACTACAATGAAACAACACGAAACAACTAAGCAGTATTTTCACTACATATGAACATGCAGCTCCCTCCTAGAGTCCAATAGCACAGCATGGCATAAAAATCTTCTTGCCACTTAAATGCAAAAACTGTCAGAATATTTCAAGTTGCTGCAGACATATTTTAAGTACGAATTAATGACAACGATAACAACTCCATCGCATGTTCTTCTTTCACACTCAGACTTAGCAAGTGTTTTACTTGGTAATACGATGTGGTTTTTGCCATCTCCATCACTCCTGGTCAGGGCTGCTGTACAGCAATCCCCCACGAGTAAATCTGATTCATCAAGGGACAGACACAGAGACACTTCTCAATCCATTTCTAAGAACATGGAGAACACCTTAAGCAGACATTACTGTTTACTGGCTCTTACAACCTCAGCCAATTCACAGCTCTCTCCAAAGAACGTAAGTTTAAAATTAACAGATTAAACAGGAACACATTGAAGTGTTCCTTGCATGTGTTCTGTTTCTACTTTTGTTTAACTCAAGAAGGAAGACAGACCACCTGGAGTTTTTTTTCCCCAAAACAAATACTTCAACTACTGGACAAATGACAACATAAACCCCAAACCCTCATATCTGTTTTGTAAACCACTATTTCTCTCTTTTTGGCCCAAACACAGATAGGAAATTGCAATTCTTTACAGTCAGCCTGAATCTAATCAAGTCCATCTTTCTCTCTGAAATTCCTCTCCATACTGGGAAAAAAGTCTGTTAAAAAAGACAGGACTCTATTTAAGCTACAGAAACAAACAAATCCGACTTCTAAAGTGTTAACTAACTTCATTTATAGTAAAGGGTATAAAAAATGGCAGTTAAAATACTTGATACTAAACTTATCACGTGATCTATTTGTTCAATACCCCTGCTTTGTTATTATTCCTCTGGATACGTGATATACTGTCTCTCTTTCATATTGTAGTTTTCACCTCAACACTCACAGTTTCTCAACCTGAAGTGCCAGTCTTGCTTCTGTCAAAACTGCCAGACTGCTTTCCAGAAATGTCCCTCTGTCTTGCTCTAGCAAGACTCACTAATAATGATCTCCCTCTGTCAGACCAGGCCAACCTTCACTTATCATAGGAACCAAGCAATTCATCGGGAGAAAACACATGGAGAAGAATTTAAGTGGATTAAAAATACCAAATTTGAACTTCAGAAGTTTACCAGGCAGATGGTGATGCAATGCAGAAGAGCTACAGGAACAACCACTCTGGGCAATGCTGTTCTCCCAAGCAGCCCAGCCCAGGGAAGGTACAGGCACGTGCTTATCTGTGGACCAGAACTCTGCTGCAAAAGCCCACTCTGCAGCTGGCTCCTGGTTGCTCCAGGGAGATAGAGCTCTTTAACCCCACCCCCTCTCTTCCCCACAGTGTCATCAGCCTGCTCTGTGCTGCCCCAAACACCTTGCTGCCAAAATTGTTCTTTTTTTGCACCCCGTAGGTACCCCTAATTTTCTGTCTACACATGCTTTATACAAAAACCTGCAAAACAAATCTAAAGTACTAGTTTTATTTTGCTGATGTCTGAAAATATTTCTAACAGCAACCACAATATTTTAGACCAGAAAGGCCAGCTTTTCAAGCTATAGACACTAAAGTAAAATATTTATTAATATCTCAATTTCTATACAATTTGAAAAAAAAATTTCTTCACTCACCACCAGCATATTTTCATGCCCTACACCATTACTACTCAACGTAAGCATTATTTATAATCAGCATTAAGTAACACACAAATAAGTACTTTCAATACTACATTTCCAGGCTATGCAAAGATAATGACAGATTCAAATAATGGCTTGTGGCAGGGAGCTCTAAAGAAGATTTCTGTAGTCAAGAGGACTTCATTTTCAGAAAGCAGAACCACATTTTCCTGCTTATAAATTTTAAAATTAGGATCAACTCATAACAAGTTTTGAATCAAAATGGCAAAACCCAAATTAATACTCAATACAACGGACACAGGTTAAAAGATGGGTATCAGGAAAACATAAATACGCTGTGCTTCAACTCGTATTTCAGTTTGAGATTAACCATAGGGAAATACACAGATGTCTCCTTACACGAGAACATCAACCGAGAAGGATTTTTACTCTTTACTTACAATTCTCTCCTAATTTTTCACTCAGAGCAAAATAAAACACTTGGTGGACTTCACTGTTTCCACTCCCTGCCTCCCTCTCCTGCCTTTTGCTGCACCGCTTGGAGAAGCGCGAACAGTGGAAACACACATAAAAAGCCCAAATCCACTTCTCCCGCATTTCCCAGCCCTAACTCCGCGGACCAGCTGGAGACAAAAAACCCGGTAATTCCCCAGAAAGCCAATCAGCCACCCCCGCTCATCGCTCCTCTCTACACCGCTCCTCTTACATAATCAAAGGAAAGAAAAATAGGTTAAATGCACGGAGGCAGAAGGAGCTGATGAAATCCCACGGTGACAGTTTCTTTTTTCCTCCCTCCCCCTGCGGCGGGGGGGTGCGAGCGGAACCGGGTCACCCCACCGCTCCCTGATGTCATTTCCCTTCCCGCCCGGCCGCC
>VZRZ01003071.1:503973-573409 GCA_013398175.1 Climacteris rufus
TCGTGAAGGCTCTGAAGGCGGGGCCAGCGGGGCTCGCCGCGGGCAGCCCGGGCCGGCCCCACCCCGGTGGCGCCCAGGCCCGCGTGGATCTCGGGGCTACTCGAAGGGTCTCGGCGCAGCCCGGTCCCCCCGGCCCGGCAGCTGCCAAGGAAGGCCCGATCTCTGCCCGGGAATTCGGGAAGGCGGCAGGCGCTGAATGGGCCCTGCGTGCGCTCCGTTAAAAGTTTGCGGTGCCTCGTCCAGAGCACGCGAGCCGCCGGCGCTCCTGGCAGCGCTTGGCTGGTACTCACAGTGGGTGCACCGTCCTCGGCCTTCACATCCGCTCCAGGGAGGAAACATGCTCTACAGAGAAGGCCCACGGAACGAACACGGTGCAGGCTGAGAAACTGTGGCTTTCACATGCTCCCACTTCCACAAGCTGCTTCATCCACCCACGTGTTAGATTTATGCACACCTTTGAGGCTTTAATTAATGATACACACTGTGCAGAGCAAAAAAACGCTCCACAGAGATTGTGTCATAACAGCAAATACATATGGGCATCAAACAGTCACCAAATCCAACATTTTATGTTCTGTAGGCTGTATTTCATAAAATCCTCGTGGGATAGAAAACTAAGGATGCATGACTAGAAAACAGTGTATTAAGATGAACACCACGCTCACAGATGTAGTTGGAGAATTTTTCAGAGGAGTGAGGAACTCAAGTCAAATGAAACTCTCCAACCTTGGAGTCTAAAGTGGTTTCACAACGCATGTTCATAGTAACAATTTGTTGTTTGAGGCTTTACAATACAGGTCTCAAATGCAGAACTACTCAAAAAATCTAAAAGGCTGATTTCAGTGCACAAAAGAGGTCAGAATTGTCTCAATGCATCTATTTTCTTTTCTTAGTTTTATATTTACTTTACCCAATGCAAAATCATTGCCTTTCAATAAGAAGATGCAAGACTGTGGTTTTGTTTAGTGATCCTGTGAGTGAATCTGGTCTTTATTTGATGCCTACTGATGTATTGGAGCTTTTAGGCAATGCTTTTGAAGGACAAGCACACTCTGAACATGCTGTCTAACGCCAGTATACAGCTCTAGAGAAAGTGAATATAAAACCGACTGGACCTTGCAATGAGATGTACAAGCTCCATTTGGAATATGGTTGTTTGTGTTGTGTTTCAGAGAAAGCTTACAAGCTGTCCATATCTCACCACCTGGGTCAGTTATTGAAGAGCCACTGAAAAACAGGTTGCAAATTTTACAATTCACAATTTGAATACAAAAAGTAAGAAGATTGTTCTCCCACGAGTATTCTTGATGAGAGCTACTAATTAGCTCATTTAAACTTTAAGAGTAAAATGGACAGCTAAACCTGTTTGAGTTTTGCATAGTCTTATTTGGTGACTGATCTGTTAGACAAAGAGGAAAACACTCCTGTGAGAGCTCAAAATACTTGGAAGCTCTGTGAAGTTCTTTACAACATAAAGAAAAGTTTGTCCCAAAAACTAGAAAAAGTTAAGAACATGGCCAGAGTAAGGAAGTGACACCAAGAAACTATTAGGAAATAGTTTCTATTTTGATATGAAGTTAGAAGAGTTGAAATTAAATTGGATCTGTTTCTCATGTAAAGTCTGGGCTACCTAAGTCACTTATACAGTAATTTAGAGAATTTTGCAGTCTAATGATAGGAATTGGATGTCATTTGGAAGCTCTCACACCTTATACCCCTGGGCTAGCTTCATATTTCCAGTCTTTGTAGAAACCCCATACAGAGTAATCTAAACCACTGCAGATTCATGGTCATGAGGGAATTTCCCATGACTAACAGAGGATAATTTAAACTCATTTATGTGCTCCCTATCCTGTCTTATGTACCAACACATGTCTGTAAGTAGAGCCTTTCATTAGAATGATGATGGAAAACAAACCTTGTTGTATTCAAGAACAGCAGAGTTATGCCAGTTTTACTGCCCCTAACATACTTTAGATACCTCGAAAATTTGACACCCTGTGTCTTATTAAGCTTGGCTGTTAACACATTAAGCTTTGCTATTTCCATTTTCATCTGGCTTACCTCAAATATGCAAGGACCATGGCAGAGCAAATAAAAGCCAAATCCCATCTATGTTTGGCAGTAGGTATGTTTAATTCTCAGAGGGTGGAATTTAACAGGCATCTTACACTTTTTGTCAAATTCTATTGCTGATAGTTGCCATCTCCCTTCACACCCCCCCCCACCCCCCGAAAACAAAACACCAACAACATAAATCCTTTGACAAAAAAAGCAACACACGAAACACTCCAGTTTGGCATTTGTCTCCATGAGAACAGCAGTAGGAGATAAGCAGCCATCATCAAATTGCAGGTTTTCCACCTTAAAGGTTTATTTGGGAAAGCCAAAGTGAGTCCAACAGCTTCTCATTACTGCCTGCCCCCTCCAGCCTCCAAGAGAAACCATCATCTTTGCTGTTTATAATAAAGTCAGAAAGCCCTGAAGCCCTGAAAAACACAGCTCAAATACATCAAAGGTGGTGATGAAAGAGATAAAAGCATAGCAGCAGAAGGAACTTAAGAGGGACAGAACAGTTATTTGGATATATCACATTTTAATACACTCTAGAACCCTCCCAGTTCTCTTTCTGAGGTTCTGTGCCAAGACCTCTGCAGGAGAGAACAAAACAGAATTTTCAAAATGAGCTGCAGCCTAGTACAGAGCCTTTCAAAAACAATAAAACTTTTTAAACTGTTAAAGTTTCTTCCAAAAGAAAAGGGAGGCAACGCAGTAGCAAAACGGAAGGTTAGGGCAGATGAGGACAGTCACATCCTTCCAGAAGTTGTCAGGAAAGCTTCTCAGTGCTGCCTCATGGACAAAACATAGCATTTGACAGTAATATCAGCCTAAATGAGGCTACAGGTTTTGAAGTGACTCTAGCACTAAGAAACCTTCATATTAAGTACATAAGTTAACAGCATAATACATCCTAGCTCCACTCCTTTTCCCACAAAAAGGGAATAAGCTCATAATCCATTGCCCCGTTTCCCTGTGAAGCACTGCCCGAAAAGCAAACAGTAGCTCACAGGAAGGCTCTTCCCATTCCTCCTCATGCCCAGACTGCTCCCCTCACAACTGTGAAAGCCAGAGGCCTCTCAGTCCACTCATCTTCTCCTTTGCCTCCTCCCTGTTTTTCTGTGTCTCAGCCTAGGCACTGTTTGCCTTCCAAGTTCCCTTCAGCTTCCTGTGGTGCTTCCTTCCTTGCCTCTTGTCCAGGTGGGAAGGGATGTGGGTGAAGAGGATGTCCTGCTGCACTCACAGCTGCTGCAGTGCTTTCATGTCCCAATTAGCACCACTTAAAATGCTAAACATTTTGGTGTTTTTTGCTTTTTCTTTGCAAAATGTCAGCTGCTCCTGTTGCTGTCCTTCAAATGTCATGGGGCACACACCGGTGCCATTTCAATTCACTGGGGCAAGAATTTCCCCTTGCTATTTACACAGCAAAGGTGCAAATAGCAAACATGCAAAGGGGGACAGTAAAGAGACACATGAAATAACTAATTACAATATTTTGGTCAACCTCTCCAAAAATAGTCACTTACACTTTAGTATGGCTATTAATGTGCTGGAGGAAGGGCAGCAACACCACCCCCAGCAGCAGCTCAGGACTGGGCGGGAACAGCATGGTTGTACCGAGAGCTGCAGTGGGACAGGTGAGGGGGGTTGACCCAGGCTGGATGCCAGGTGCCCACCAAAGCCACTCTGTCACTGCCCTCCTCAGCTGGACACAGGAGAGAGAATATAACCATGGGTCACGGGTCCATAAAGGGCAGGGAGAGATCACTCACCAATTACTGTCAAAGGCAAAACAAAATTGACCTGAGAAAATTAGTTTAATTTATTACCAAGTCAGAGTAGGATAATGAGAAATAAAGTTAAATCTTAAAACACCTTCCCTGCACCCTCCCCCATCCCAGGCTTAACTTTGATCCCAATTTTTTCTACGTCCTCCCCCCTCTCACATACTCTCATTCCTCTCTCCAGCTGCACTTGGGCAGTTTTCTTCTTACCCTTCTTAAACGTGTTATCCCAGAGGTGCTGCCACCATCACTGATGGGCTCAGCCTTGACCACTGGTGGGTCCATCCTGGAGCCAGCTGGCATTGGCTTTCTTGGACACAAGGGAAGCTTCTGGCAACTTCTCACAGAAGCCACCCCTGTTGCCCCCCCACTACCAAAACCTGGCCAAGCAAACCCAATAGAGCAAACCATAATGCAGAATGTACAGGGGCAGGGAAAGAGGAGAGATCTGCAATCCAGTGTACAGCAAAGTATGATTGCTGTCGAGAATATGGCTTTTGTCAGTGAGGTCTTTCCAATGGATAATGTACTGCTAATGTCTGACACTGGACACAGAGAAGAAAGACTGAAAGGCGTTCAAACAGGACCTTTATACAGCTTTGCATCATCATTTTCAGTAACTGTCTCCTCATATGTGGTGGTCAAGTTTAGTAATGAAAGGCTAAAACAAGCACTGCTGGACAGAACTGCAGCAAAGGGCTAGTTCTCCTTGATTTAAAAAAACAAAAAAAGTTTCCTGGATAATGGCATTACTGAATCAGGCCCAGGTAGCAGAAAGAGCTGTGCTACTCCACCTTCTCCCTGGCCTGCACACCCATCTGTTGCAATCGTGTGAGAGGCAGCATCATCCCTGCAATGTCAGAGCCTCTGGAAAGACTCGTTTTACTCGATGAACCAACAGCAGTCACTCACCTACGGCAAAATTCTCAGTGGTTTTCTGGGCAGTTTTTTTCCCTAGGTGATCAGCCTATAAGTCTACTGGAAAAACCTGTGGTGAAACACTGGTGGGAAGGCACAAAGTAGCTTTCACTTTGTTATAATCATCAAGGTCAGAACTTTATTCTGCTATGCAGTATGTTCCCAGCAAGCTCTGCTGAGAAAGTAACCACCTGTGCTGTTTCCCACTGAAGATTTTAGAATGTGCCAACACGTTTCAGGAGGGAATAAAACCAAAACAAAGGCATTTGTAGTAAGGATGCAGCCTCTCTCTAAAAGCCACAGGGAAAGTCTAGGTTCCTGCATCCTTTGAACAAAATAAGTTCCCCATTGTTCTGTTAAGGAATAAAAGGGGGCTGACTCTCTCAAATAGCCAAGACCTCTTGCAGCCTTATAGGAAGATCAGATTGAATACCAACCTTTCCCTCTCCCTGAATTTTTTTTGACTCCTTTTAGGATCTTACTGTTTCACATTATTGTTGAATTTCTCTGTCTTTACAGCAACACCCCTTAAAGAAAGCTACCAAAGTGTACCAACATAGTGCTTGTCAGGGAAAGAAAAACATGGGACCCCAACAAGAAATTGGTTCTTATAAAAAGCTCATTGGTGCAACTGCTACTGTCCTGTTCTATTTTTCTTCCATCAACAGGGGAGCAGCCATTTCTGTTACTTATTTTGCTACTTTGCTCCCTTCATCTTTAAAAAAAAGGATAGGCATGTGACCAACACGTTATCTTCCTTTGTCCCCTTAGTTTTGATTATTAGGCTTGTGTGTGGCTCTTATATGCAGTTACTGTAACCTGTAACATTACCTTTTGAGTGTTAATTTACAATACTCTTGTTTTGACCTTTTTATTTCCCAAGTACTTGCTTCTACTTTATAGAAAGAAACCAGTAACTAAACACTTCTACAGCAGTTACAAATCATTAAACCTCAGCAATATCACGTAAAGAAAGTTATTGAATTTCTGAACTATTGAAACCAGTATGCATGGCCTTTGAGGGTTGTGTGCAGTGCTACAAAGGGCAGCAACATCAACTACAACTGGAAAAGAAAATTCACAGAGAATTAAAACTTTTGCAGCTAATGAGGTCTGGATGGACATAACCCTGAACATCATGACAGAATTAATGTACTAGCTAGCAAATTAAGCTGATAAAATGAAAATTCAAAGAAAAAAAAATAAATTAAGATTTACCCATGGAAAGGTAGGAGGCAGCAAAATATCAGTTAGTGACTTCATTAGTTTCCTGACAGAATACAGCCCTGAACAAATTACTTTCACCTTTGTTCAGATTACAACAGCACATGAAGAAAGCTGCACTGCCTCTTGCACAAGACCCTGGTACATCCAGGGCCATAAATTGTGCCAGTTTTGCAGACCTGTTCACTTAAGGTTCCCCACATACGATGCAACCATGTCCGATGAAATGATCAAAGATTACATACAGCATGAAATAGGAGGCCTGTTAATGAGTGGTGGCAGAGTATACTCAGAAATGTAGTTAAAGATGATAACAAAAGGCTAAAACCACCTGCACATTGCCTGGTTCTTTAGACATCTCACGGAAATGACTCATTACTGGATCAGCCACATGTGAGGGCAACAGAGCAGGCAGTGCATTTACTGTCCAAAAACACATTATTATTCTAATAATACACTGGCCTGCAGGCAGCCTCCTTATGCTGTACTTCTCCACAGGATCTGTGACCTTGAAATTCTGAGATAAATGTTTATTGTGCAGCACAGTCCTTTTTTCTTGGTAAACATTTGAAAGAAATTGGAAGAATTATTGATGCAAGAGCTTAGGCTCAAACCAACATGCTTTGACTAACTCAAAATGTCTCCCTACTGGTTTTCATAAAGAATAAGCGTTGTACCAAAGTTGGGGGAAAATAAAACATAATTACCTTTTTATTTTTTAATGTACGATACCAAGTGGCTTGAGCAATAGGCAGGTGTACACCTCGTGGGTTTTTGTGCCTTTCAGATAGTAGATACTTTAGCATACTTGAAAGCACATCTCAATCAAAATACCTTTGCTGATCAGCTTGTCAAGCAAACACATAGCAGACAAGAACTACAGTTCATTAAAAAAGAAAAATCATTCCATGCTGTACTTCAGCTCAATCCTAAGCAATCTTCATCAGCACAGTGCTGTGTCTTCTAATGCAAGGTATAGGAAATATTACTCCTTAAATGCTTTCTCAGACTTGCAGAGAGCTGATCAGTAGCTGACAGGTCCTTCCTGTCCCAGTCAGTCCCCAGACTCTAACTTTCAAATAAAAAGGGGGGGGGGGTCCCAAAAAAGAGAGAAATAAAAAGTAGTTAGGTCTTTTAGCTTGATTTTCCATTTTCTCCCCACCACCAAAGGCAAGATTGGGCAAGGGCTGAGTAATCATACAGGCACTGCTAACTGGTTTCATCTTTATATAAAATAATCACTTTGGTCATTATCAGCTTGGACCAGATTCAGGCATGCTGCAGAGGAAAAAGAAAAATCAGAGTTCTTTCTCAAATCATTGAATTACTCACAAATAGTTATCAGTAGCTAAGACAGGAAAAAGCATATTTGAAAGAGCATCGATCACAGTTCTTCATTTTTATTGTATGTACGTCAGCAAGTACAAATATTGAATGTTCCTCTATGAAATAAAGGTTCGATTAAGCAGAAAAGTTTTAAAGCAGTAATAGCTCTCCGCTGGACTCCAGTGACACCTACTGGTAAATAAAGAAGTTACCAAACATTTCTTGAAAATGCAGCAGCATTCATTTATGCACCTACCCTTAGGATCACTAATAATTTTGGGTTTTTGGCAGCTCAGGCTATGAACCATGCTACAATCAGGTGTTAAACAGTGCATTTATGTTTCAATACTGGATTTTGACTACATCTGATTATTAACTGCTTGAAACTGCAGTTTTATCACTATAAAGGTATTGTCAAGTCATACATTTTGCTACTGCAACAGTAGATTTACATAGACCAGCGGATTTTTTGCTCAGAGTACACTGGGGCACGTTTCCAATTTTTTTGGTAGCAATTTCATTAATATAACTATAGTCAAAAAGTAAATAATGTAATACACCTCCCTTTGCTTTCAGGAGCATGTCTTTTAGCATGGATGAAGATCTCATCAGTAGCACAATTGCCTTAGCTTATGGCTTTCCTTCTGACACCTCCCTGCTGTTTGTAGTGCTGAACTGGTTTGTCACAGCTGCATTAGACTGGCAGGTCATACAGATATTTCTGAAAGTAACTTCAGCCAGCACATGTAAGAGAATAAATCAATAAAGTCCCTAAGTGACAGCTGTGGGACCAGGATTTCCATAAAACCCCCCAGGATACAAGGCTTTACCCACAGAAAATGGATGCAATATGTACAATGTACATTCAGAGACACCACAGCTGCCAGTTGGAGCAAGCAGGAGCAACACAAGGAAAAGCAGTACTGCTGCTTTGTGCACCAGACTCCTCTCCCAGCTACATTAGGCTCCACTATGTACACTAGCTCAGTGTATGGACATGAGTGTTTCTGTTTGAGACAATCTGTGACTGAGGGATTCCTTCTGAGATTGACAGGGAGGTAACATAGGCAAGATTTTCAAACCACAGCCTTGCCAAACAATTGGCAATAAACATCACTGATGGAGGTCTAGCCATCCCCATTGCAATAGGAAACTTTGCCTTTACTACCTATGGCAGGCTTAGAGTTGTCTCAGTTTCATCCCTAACACTGAGGTATTTTCAGATATGGCTGAAGAAAGCCATGAAGCTTTTACCTCTTTGTCCTGCAAATCCTTCCTTTGAGGAACTGAAGCTTCCTGTCCAAAATTCTATTTTGGTTAAATCTACCAGTCTCCAGTGCAAACTGTCCCAAAAGAACAAAATTGCTGTATTAGGGAGTGGTGAGGCTGCCTGGCAGTGAACACCCACCACCCAGGACTGCAAAGCAGCACAGTTCTCAAAGTATCAGCCCAGACATGTCAAAACAAAGAATGCACAGATTTTTTTTTTTAGTACCAAGGTTTAAGTTGAAAAATCACTCCTGACAGAACACATCAGCCAGATTTGCACAGGTAGGAATATTGTTATATGTTACTGGAAAGCAGACAGACAGGAGCAAGGCAACTTGGTTTTATGGTACAATAATTGCCAACTAAATGCTGTTCTCAGTACTCAATAACAAAAACCCTTCTAAACTGGACTATAAAGACAGATTTCTAAAGTAAACATAAAGAAATTTTTAGAAGTCAGGCTATAAATCTGTTAAGCAATAGTTCAACATTGATTTTACAAACATGTCCTTAATAATGACTTTGCAAACCTGTGTGCATAATTAGAATAGGACAATATTAGACAAATATATCTAGACATATAGACAAATATGAAGTATGTTGCAACTTCAAGGTCTGCTCAAAGAACACTTTTTTTAAAGATGATGCATCAAGCTTCATCAGAGCAGAACTATGTGTGATCCCATGGAAAACAGATGCCCAGATGTTACTTGCTGGTACTCTACATTCAGGCCCTGGGTTAACCATGACTTCTATGAAGTGCAGTGTTGACAAACTGATAGGAAGCTATCACAGTGACAAGCAAATGCATATAAAGAGATACATACAGAAAGAACCATCCCATAAAAATCAGACTTGTACTCATACCTTGACTAAACAGATTCACATAATAGAATATGATTATTTTATGAGGATTAAAGCTTCTCATAAATTAGATGTTAATTTCACCATGTGGAGCAAAAATATTTAAATGAAATTGAAGAAAATCCATCCAGTCCTTTGTCAGAGATAAGTGGGAAGCTTTTCTTGGCAAAAGAGGGAAGCCCAAGTAACCCATTTCCAAGTTTCCATTCAAATCCTGTAGTTTAAATTTCTCATTATTTAGAAAAAGACAAGCCCAAAGCTATCTTTTATGTGAACAGATGCTGCGCTGTCTTCTTGAAGCTGCAGGCTTAGAGGCAGATTTTTCATGCAGCTGCAGAGCGAAGTCAACAAGCCCACTCTGTTCCAGGGTCGCTATTCAGAACCTTTTGGGCAGCAATGAAAGAGGATCACATCAATTTCATGCTGGTTTTGCTGCTCTACAAAGATATGAGCAGCAGACACAAATCATGCCTGGACTGCAGGGGAGAAAAAAGTGTCAAACTCCTTAGCAAAACAAGGTATGGAAGATTTAATTAAGTACAACTTTTACTTCAGGGTACTTTTGGTGCCATGGCACTGTTTCTGTAACAGCCTCTGCTCTGGCTGAGTTACAGACATTGAGCTCCATGTGCAATTATGTACCACAGGTAGGGCCCCTGGATCCCTACTGGAATAGATTTGACAGACATTGGCTTCTGTCCCTGTCAGCAGCACTTCTTCTGTGGCCATGCAGGTTCTCAGCAGTGTGTTCTGCATCTGACACTACTCCTGAACTACAATCCAACACACCTGTTTTACAATATGAATTTAATTGTAATACAAGAGAAATTCCAATGGCAAATACAAAAAACTCTTGCAGGCAGGGAAACAATGTGCCCATTGAGGTTGTGCAGCTCCCATTCTGGAATATTTCCAAATCTACTTGGAAAAAGCCCTGAGCAATCTCATCTGACCATAAAGCTGACCCTGCTTTGAGCAGGAAGGTAGATGAGAGACCTCCTGAGGTCCCTTCTCACCAGGACTATTTTATAATTCTATGATAAACTCCATATGCTAGTAAGAGACAAGTGATTAATATGCTTTTTCAAAATGACATATATACACAGACATACCTATACATTAAAATACATTCTTTTCAGCTCTCTATAATACTAAGAGCCTAATTTAGAGCCCACAGAATACCTCATTCTCTGTTAACACCAGAGCTGTAGGTTAGGATGGCTACAGTGCATGAATAGAAAACATAAGTCTCAGCACTCACACAGTTCTTCAGATGAATAGAATAAGTGTACATGGCTAGACATTGCTCTTGCAGTATTTCAAGGGAAAGGATATAAGGAATTAATAGCAATTTGGAGGTGCATGGATTACCTTTGTATTTCCACTAGTCCATAGCCAACCCTAGCATTTAGGATTTAAAAGTGTCTTGGAAGCAAAGCTTAGTATAAAGCAGTTCACTGAATAGATATCAATAACCATAATCAGAGTTAACCATGCTGAGACACGAACTTATAAAATTAGATAAAAATAGAGGGGAAACAGAGCTAGAAAAGCAAGGTATTGCAATGGAGTCTGTCAAAAACCAGTTACTGAGCTTTGCCATATCCTTGTCTTTAAGGACACTCAGCAACCTGGACTGAATACATTCACATTACATTAAACTTGTGTCCTGTTTATTTGTACCAATGTCCCATCTTTCATGCTAAACTCCAGCAATCTAATCTTATTTTTTGCCATAGCACAAGGAACTTAGTGTTAAGCATGCCTGCTAATAGTGTTGATTCATCCAAAGTGCCCTCAGGTTGGTAATTCGGACATTCAAAGAACAGGACTTCAAAACTGAACTGGATGAACTGCTGAAGTGTAGCCTCTGATCTGCTTCAGGCCATACCTGTGTGTTTCCTTGATTCCAGATGAAGTTTGGTCTGTTTCCAACTGGAAAGTCTTTCCCCTGCACCAAAGTAGCCACTCCATTGACTCAGTTGAGAAGCACCTCTGTACTGCAGGTGGGATGTCTGGGGCCTGAGTCTGCACACCCAAACTGCCTCTTCATCAGGCAGAGGACAGGAAAAGGCAGAACTGCCAGAGTGCCCCTGCTGCTGGTACCCAGCGTGGGCAGATGAGAGCAAACTGGTGTGACTCCAGCAAACCTGCTCTCATACCCCTCTGCAGGAGACACTCGAGACAAGCACAGATCTCCTTCCTCTCCGCTCATGTTTCATTGTACTGAGACACGTTACAATCAACATTTACCATTCTGCTTGTTGGCAAGTTATGAGTCAGGAGACTTCAGCACATTCCTTCCTAGAGAAGGAGGATTAAACTATCAGATCTTTTTACTGACAAGATAAGCAGCCAGTTTCCCAGTCTCCAAGGAAAGAGATCCACTCCACAAGATGGTAAAGAGGACAGCTTTGTACTTCTGATCACCAGCTACTTGCTTGTTCAAATACTTGGTTATATGTTTATGCTGACAACTAATGTGCCCTGCTGACCTGGACCCCAGCTCAGCTTTCTCATCAGACCCTGGACACAACTCATCACTATAGACTTGCCTCATGATGGCTGTGGCTGCCACTGGGCCTTCTCTGCTCTTATTGCACAAGTTCTGTGGGATTGGTAAGGCCACTTCCTACACCTGCTTTGCTGTCATCCTCAGCTCCTGGCTCACCTACATTGCAGAGCAGCCTAGTCTTACTGCTCCCTGACAGAAATCTTGCTTTTGAACAAAACAGGAAGCTCAAATTTAACCTAAAATAAAACCAAACACCAGTTTGGTAATAAATAAGGTGAACTGGAAAAGTCCTTGATGAATAAAATTCCTTCTCCCAGGTCCTTCTCCAAACTCCATTTAAGAAGACATAAAATACAAGCTTTCATATATCCTAGGTACAGAACAATTCAGGCAATGGGCCTGTAAACACTTCAAAAAACATAAGATCAAGCTTCTCTGCAGCTTTCTTTACACATCTACTGGCTGGAAACCTGCTGCGTGCCCCTAGCACCTTATACAATGAGTCAGAGTCAGTAATCAGTAGGAAACAGAATTAGCAGTGAAGGCAATGATAGTCATGCAGTGCAATTTACAACAAGGCATCTGTCTGTGCATGAATTAGTATTTTCCTTAATTATCTGTAATAGGAAATCCCAAGATTCTCAGCTGGCCCTGTCAGTCAATATTAACTACAGACTTGGAAAATGATACAAAAATAGAAAGGAAATTGAATCCTGCAAAGGCTGCAGTAGCCCTTTACAAGGAATGCAAATAGAACTTTACTGGGAACAGCTTCACTATTGGCATCATTGGTCCCACTCCACTGCAGAGTTTGCCAACACATCACACAGTACAATGTGACACTCAGTTAACCTGCAGCTCTCACACAGTGCAGAAAGACGACCATTGGTAAAAGCAGCAAGCCCAGAGCAACATGTTATGGTTATCCACCTATGCTCACCTTTTAATGGGCAATGGTTTGCCTTTTCAAAGCTCTGAAGATTTGATCATAAAGGTGAGGTAGTCCAGCAAAGAACTGTGTAAGGCATAGTCCTGATTTTGCCCTGGCTGAGAAAATTCTGTAGATGCTGTTGTTGAACAAGAGATCTGTTGTTCCTTATGTCAGACCTGGCTGCCTCATAGCCAGTGACTTGCTACAGAAGATGTAACCTGCACCTAGCAAGGAGGGACTCCAGGGCTTAGCCTGGGGTAGGATTGTCACTCAGAGATATTAGCTGGTCTCACTTGAGGCTTCAGAGAACTGCTGGCACAGACATTCCTCAGATTGCATGACAAAGTCCATCTGTAGTTGCACAGTTCAAGAGCCAGTGAGCAAATACAGCTACAGACAGGGCCTACAGGCTTCCAGATCAGCCAAGCACATTGATCTTGGCCAAGTAGCAGCTACAGAAGACAGGTCATACAGCACCTTGCCAAGTGTCAGTCCCCCTGCACAGTCATAGCTGTAATCACCCCAGAGACAGAGTGTGCAAACTGGCAAACCAGACACTTCTCCATTACTCTTACACAAAAAGAAAGCACATAGTCTTTCCCATCACCATTCTTCATTCAGTCTGCTTCACCTGCTCACTGTGCCTCTGACATTTTACATCCACATCCATCTCTCTTTACCACATTCCTTCTCTTCTTTTCCTAATGCTCCTGTATTTCTACCATGGCTTCTCTGACATGTTTAAGAGCAAAACTGATGGCACAACAATGCAACCATGCTCTGTCTCCATCACTGTGCTTAGCTTTGACCCAGACAGATGCAACTTAGCTCTTTGACTATAAAAAAATACATTACAATAATACATTTCTATGTTAATCCAAAAAGGGATTGTCTTTCACCCCCAAAACACTCCCACAAAGATTTGATTTATCTTTCAGTAGAGGACTTACCTCAAGTAATTATGTTCCAAAAGACAGCACAGTCAATCTTCTTGTACAGAATCGCATTTACAGTCAATTACTTATTAACAGTGCATTGTATCATGCTAACTTTGAATATCTAAATCCACTGGTTAGTCTCAACCTTGTCTGTTATATAATTTGTGGCTTGGAAAATGTCCATGTACGGTCTATCATAAAACCATAACAGCTCCAAATACCAGTGAGAATTATTTCCATTGAGTAGGTTTGAATAGCTCTGCTGGTTGTAGAAGTGTACCTAAGAGCTACTCTGTAAACAGACATTGACACGCCAGAATATTACCACTTCCACTGTTTGCAAGTGTCTGTCCTTATATCAAAGCCTATGTATATTTAATACTTACTTGATAGCTCACAATGCATCAGTAAGGGGCATTTAAGATAGACATGATCTAAAGGTTTGTCCACACACAAAAAACTGTTCTCCATTCAGATTAAAATAACTATGGAAACAAGAGACTTGCTTTTAGCTTCAGTTTTCCTAAACACTTGAAGAAAAAGCTCCTAGCCAACTTATCATGCCTTCCTAGGTATTTTATTGTTTACCTCTTATATTCTTGTCACCCTTCCTTGGAAATAAAATGCAACATGGCAACCTGTAACCTAAAGTTCCACAAGAAAACGAAGTTGCACCTCTTCTGTGTTAGTGAAGGACTGTTCCTTCTGATAGTTATGACAGAGTACAGCACATTAATTCACACAGAGCATTGGGGCCTGAAAGCATGACAAGAGAAGCCAGGGCCCTGCTCTGCCAAGGCCTGTTGCACAAGGGACCACAGGAGCAGAAGACTTTAAAGCTTTCTGAGAGCAGGAGAACAGATCTTTCCCAGACTGTGGCACTGCTTCCCTAAGGGAAACACCAAGGCCTTTAAAGGGTTGCAAGGGTTGAAGAAAGGCTCTAAGAAATGTAGAAAACAAAAAGGCCAAGTGCAAAGCAGTATCTTTCAGTTACACTAGCCTGACATACTGGAAAAGCTGGCAATTTAGGTTGAACATTAATTCCTATGACCATGGCTTCACAACAGATTACACATCATATAAACAGTATACAAAACATTGTTAAAAAAATAAATCAGTGTCTTGTAGGGCAAAAGTGCTTTAACAACAAACTGCAGACAACTTGTAAGAGGAAATTGGAAGGCTTACAGCTGGGAAAGCCACAGAAGTAAGAGGAGGGGGAAGAAAGTATTTTTCCTGCTTAATGGCAGGGTTCTGTTCTATACTGATGGAAAATAAACATACTTGATACACAAGTCCTACATTGAAAACAGACTCTCCCATCTCAAGAAGAGAATATCATTTTCCTTCCTTGCCTTTTCTAGTGTATCTGGGAGAGCCTGACAGTTGACTAAATCTCTTTAAATATTTTCTATAACAATACCTATGATCATTATTAGTATCTCTGACTGTTAAAAAGTAGTTTTCACATGTTGTAAACATCTGGTCTGTTTTGCATAATTATGCTTTTGAGGCAGCTTCTGCTGCCATAGTCCTCACCTGACAAGACCACCTGGCAGTTGTAACCAGCAGCTGTAGCTCTGCCTTCAGCTGGGTCATCCCTCAGCAAATTCACAGCCACTGAGAATTTACTACTGTCTTCCTCTTCAGTAGTAGCCATAAGGCAGAAATAATTTTTTTTCTAGAATAACATAGCCTTCTGTGCAAGCAAGGACAAACAGGCCTTCCAGACAAAGCTGGGATGTGGGCAGTCTGTTTCTGCTATGGACTTCCTGAATAGCTTTACACAACTTCTAATTCACGTTCAATTTCTGACTTATAAGAAATAGATACTACTTTTTCCTTCCTGCCCTTTTTTTTTTTGGTCTTTCTACTGTGTCTTTTAGTCTTTCTTCTCCCTCTTTTGGAGGGGAGGAAACCCCCTCTTTTGACACTCTTAGAATGGAAGCCTGCTGACCCTTGCAGGCTTTTACTGCTTCCCACTAAAAAGGGCTCATTCTATGGTGAGAAATGCAGCACTAGGAAAAAAGGGAGTGTTATTACTTCCCTTTCCTCAGTAGCCTGCTTTATGAGAACAGCATCTGGCATGGAAGGCCTCCCTCAAAGTGTGGTAGGACTTGACTGATGCAACCAGTGATCACATTTGAGTTGCAGTTTGGCCCATAGTAACCCACAACAAATCTTTATCTTCCCACACTTTTAAGATAAGACAAAGTCAAAATGCTCACTGAGTAATCCAGTACCATATGGATTGTCCTGTCACTGTTACACTCTTGAAATTTGACAAGGGTTACATCAAACATGAAATTCAGTAGAAACCCTTACTAAAACAATTAACCTGTAATTGCTTTCCAAAGCAGCAAAACAGCAAAAGCAGCCAAAACCACTCTGACTCCTGCATACCTAGGAAGAAAACTTTAAGTAATTTAATGGGCATATCTAAAGAAGCCACAAGAGAGCTGTATCATCACTCATGCTCAGCCTCCATCAGCTTCCTGTACTCACTTCTGCTGCACTTCATTTTCAGTTCTCTGAACTGGCTCATTACACAGGAAAAAAACCCCATACCTTTAGGAAGCAACATGATAGCACATAACACAAATGACAAATTGTAGGAACAGCCTAAAGAACAGTTGAGGAGAACAAGGAAAGAGATTTCTGTACACTGTAAAGTATGACTAGCACAAGCATTAAGAAATGCAGCCATTAAAGCTGCCTGATGGCTCAGACCTGAGTTTAAGTACCCTTCCTGAGCCTATGGGCAGAGGGTGTGGGTGGGAGTCTCAAGTGAGGTCAATTAGGGTCATTAAGGCCTTGTCACTCAGGCCTGACACATTTTCATTCATCTTAAGCAGGAAAAAAAACGCAACACAATTCTTTAGAGAATCCACAGCTACACAAACACTGTATTTGTACAGACTAAGGATATTTTTGAGGAATTTTACTGTCTCTAACAGATACCACAGGCCCCATTGCTCTTACAATTTAATTTTCAAATTATTATTGGCACAGCTGGCTCTGCACATGACTTGTGCCTACACAGCATGTGATCACATTCCTCACAGCCTTGTGACAGCTCAAAACATTTTTCCCTACCTGTGCTCACTTGCATCCATTTGGTTTAGTGTCCTGAAAATGGCAGGAACCCCACAGTACGTGCTTGAAGTCAACGGGGCCATTTCTCGTTCCCTCCAACTGCTGTTTTAAATAATATCCTAAAGTACCCTGCAGAACATACCATGTGGATGCCCTCCCCACAGCAGGGATCTTTGTGTATCCAACATCAGGACATCCAAGAATACAATGTGTTGCAGATTTTGGTGGCGTATTATCCTTATCTACTTTTTTTCTTTTCTTTTCTTTTCTTTTCTTTTAATTATTATTTTTAGTGTCCTATATCATATGCTGTTTGGCTGTGCAGAAAAGCTAAAAGTAACAAAAGAAGTCACAGAAGTAAGCACAGCATTACAATTAGAATAGTGACCTTACTGAAAAGCACTGCCCAACAGGAATAACTGGCTGGGAAGAAGTGTTGTACTGACATCTCCATTCTGCTTCCACAACCCAAACTACCATCTCTGCATGGTGCTTATTTTATGGTGTTGACATGTCCTCTGTTCTCTCCTTGATTCAGAGCATTCATCTGCTGTGTGGATAAAATGAAGGGGCAGCATGAACAGCCTCATGTCTATCTGATCTGACAGCTTGTTAAAGTACAAGTTATGGAGAGCAAAAGAGAGGCTGAAAATCACTTCAGTATAATTCACCACAGGAAATCGAAGAGAAACCATAGTGAATTTACATGCAACATGATAAATACTTGGGGATGTTAATTTAAGCTTGTGTGATTAAATTGTAATATTGAAAGAGATGCTTTCTTTTTAACTTTTTACCTTGGTGACTGTCAAGAAAAGGTGAAAGAAGAGCTATGTAATTGTTAGCAAACCAGCTGCTGTCAGGGGAGCAAAAGTGCTTTCAAACACTCAGAGCCCGGTGTGAACTACCAGGCCTTCATTGCCCTGAGCAGCCTCACCTGCTGCCTCCACCCACCCCTCCTGATGAGGAGCTCTATTTAGCCCAGCCCTGGATGCGCCCTTTCTTTTTTCCCCTGCAGGGATGCTGCTCGGCTGCAGCTCTAGCCCGGCTGCAGCTCTGTCTTTTCAGTCTTGATTCTGGTTCCTTAGTCTGATGTCAGACCTGCTCCTTCATGTGTCTTGCCTTTATTGTCCTTGGCAAGTTATATCCTAATATGCTTTCCCAACTCCACGTTGGTTCTGCCTGGTTGTCCTCGGGAGCACCCCTAAGGACTGGGACTCCTGGCAGCTTTTCAGGTACAGCGGGGCTGGGCCGGGCTGGGGAGGTCCCTGTTCTCTGGCTGTGCTGCTGTGTCTGCTCTCCAGCTCCTTGGGGAGCTGCTGGCCCTTGGTGTTTTCTGATACAGTGCTCTTGATACGGGTTTTACTTGCTGAAAATCATACTTTAAATATTTACTTTGTTCTTGTACATTTGTAAATGTAACTACCTCGATAAGGCTTTCATGAATAGGTTTAATTCAAAAATACTTCCACTGGTGGCCTATGTCTAAAAACATTCTATGTGAAAAGACCTTGATCCTGTGATCCTTGCTCCTAGGGAACTTCAAAAAGTAATTCAGACTATTGTAGTCAGCTTTGTTTGAAATATTAACTCAATTTTCATTTAAAGCCTCATATTCAATTATTTTAATAATACATTAGCACAGCATTTCTCTATTTATATCTATGAAGCTCTCATTCACATTAAAAACCACTGTTGTGTATAAACTGCAATGATTCTTATATGAAATTCAAATTGGTGTTAATCCTTTTTCTACAGATAGAATATTAATTCTGTAATAGCTTAGAGCAAGGGTATTTGCTATTAAGTGATAAGTAAATAAACAATTTCATGCCTCCTAGTATGCACTAAAGTAAAATTTTTAGCATTCTCTGTTATCCTTAAATTTTCCAAGACTGGAAGAAATAAACTCTCCCTGAGTTACTCAACCACGCTGAATTTCAGGGTTCAGTTGAAGGTAATGACTTACTAAGTATGTTCAAGCCTTCTCAGTTTATAATTTTAGGTGACAAATACCAAGTAGGAACCACTGATATATGTTATTTTGTGTTGATTTATTACATCTAAAAATTGCTTCTGGCAAATTCAACTGAGAATTGCTTCTACTATTTAAGCTGAAGTCAGAACCCTTGCAGTAAAGCTCTGTTTAGGAAAGGCTATTCATGTTCAAACTTAATTTTTCATTAGTTGTTCTCTCTTGTATAGCTCTAGTCTTGTGCCCTGGGATCCTTGACAAACAGACTAACTGCTGCTCTCTTTGCTAATTAAAATTTGCAGATTAAGTTGGACATTACTGTAGTATATTATAAGCAGGAATAGACTAATTGTTGATGTTTTCTATGGGTTGTAGCAATGGTTCTCAGTCTTTCTCTGATGAACCAGACTGTTCACTTGCTGCAGCTCCCAATTGAGGAACTTCCTTACAAAGTGACTGCTTCTCACTGGTGGTTCATGTTTCAGGTATTTTATGTCACAACTCTCCTGATCATTACTGTCAGAATATTTAATCTTTTCTCCAGTAACTAAGAAGTTCTTTTACTGCTGCTTTTTCCTATTGCTGTAATCAAATTGATAAGCTGGCTGGAAAAATTGTATGATTTTTTTTTTCATAATACCTGAACTATTTCCAGCCCTACTAGACCCTGTGTCAGAGTAACCAAGTAACAAAACCAGTATGTGCTTTTCTTAAAATTTAATGTCCTAGAGCTCTACTTAGTGATTAATCAGAATCTAAGAGATAATATCTAATAGTATTAAGGAACAGTAGACAAGTCATGGTGTCACTTGCTTTTCAAGCACTGAGAATTGCTTAGACCAAATGGTAGTAGGGGAATAAAGAGGTATACAATGGACACTATATCAAACATTTCTTCTAAAGCAGAACCAAGGGAAAGAAGTTTGAGAAACATGGATCTTCACAAGCTCTGTTAAGAAAAAAGAGAAGTTTAACCAGAGAAAATTAATTTTCTATAGATACGGAAGGGTCTTGTATGTTTCACCACCTAACCAAGAAAGAAGTCTTTCTAAAGACTTGAGCTCTTTGCTAAAATACTTACTGCTGTATTTTATCAGAAAGCTTTTCTTAGTTGGAGCTATCATTTCACTTAAAAAAGTTTCCTATAATGTACCAAATACACACTGGGTATCCTGCTGCAGAAGAGATGGAAACAAGGTCCTGTAGTCTTGTCATGTGATAAAATAGGTTGTAAGTAAAGGTATTGCGCCTTGTCAATGCTTTCACATTAAAAAATAATAGCTATTCAAATGAAACTGTACTCAAAGAAACCACAAATTTTCTCTCTTACTTCATGCAGAACAAGCTATTCCCCATCCCTTCTGTATAAGGTACTGCTTACTTGGACACAGTTAATTTCTTGTGAAACAGATATCAGACTTTTACAGCTGCCTCTGGCTGGGCCCTGTGTCTTATCTCAGAAGGTAGTTAATCTTTGTGTGATTGCATTTGCTGGAACAATGTAATCAAATGAAGGAACAAAACCTAGTTTCATTGTTTAGTGTTCAATAGACTGTATTAGATTGTAAAAGAGATACTCTAGTAGTTCACAAAGGTGCCCTTAATGCTATTTGTTTAAAGAAAATATCCCCATTCTCCTTAGCTAGCTTCTAAAACCAGAATGACTCTGTTCTTGAACTAATTTACAAATAACCAGGTCAATATCTATTTAACAAAACAGCTGTATCTATGAAATAGATTCTATATCAGTAATGTTATCAGTGATATTCTGATAGCATAGCGTGTGGACATATTTTAAACTGTTGATTATTTTTCAGAAGAAGGATAGGATTTTCAGATTATATGAATTCAACTGGTGCATTATGTGCAGCAACATGCAGTAGTGTGCCCTTATTGTGGGGGAAAGTCATGTTTCCTTGTCTTCATGTTAAGTGATGTCATCTTTCTCAAAGGAGGCTTCCTTCATTACCTAAAAAAAGGCCCCTCAGTTTGCACCAAATATTTCAATGAGAACTTTGTAAAGGTCTTGTTAAAAGGTCTGTGTATTTGTTAGCTTGCTGGGTGTGCAAAGAGCTCTTGAACACAGAATTACAGTGGAAGTGGCTGATGTGAAACTCAGAATTGTTCCAAGCAGTGACTATCAGATTAATTTGCTGTAGGTATGGTTCCCTGTTGAGAAAAACACCGTACTTTTGTGCTTTTCCAATCCCCACAAAACTAGCTAACTATTCTTCCTCAGAGACTGAAAGATAGTGAAATAAAGACAGGATTAGATAGCGAATGGAATGAATGAGAGATATAGCTTGGAAAAACAGAAAGAAAGGGAGGAAGGAAAAAGAAAAGTTGATTGGGATGAGAAAGAACTGAGTAGAGTGAAAAAGGTGACAAAACAAATTCATCACCAAGGCAATATTTATAGTACAAGAACAGCATAAGCTGGGTAAATGAACTACTGCTTGAAGTGCCAGGCTTTCACAGAACACCATTTAAATAGTTCTGAGTATAATGTTAGAGAGCCATCTTGCTGTTCATTTCTTCCAGTTACACTCAAAATTTCTTTTCAGCAGGACTCCAACCCCTAGGATGACACAGTCTGTATGGTAGATTGGTGTGTACAATCCTATATAAAGTTATTATTCTCTTCCTATACAAACTCCTGAAAGAACACAACCCCCTCCAGTGCCTGCCGTTGTGGGATTTAACACATGTGTTCAGGGGTGGCTGGAGCTCTTAGGAGTGAGAACTCACCTGAGAGTTCTGCTTTTACCAGAGTGTGCTTAGGCTAACACAGTGGGCTCTAGACAGACATGTAGGGATTGAGTGCTGTTAATTATTCACTTGTTTAGCCAGGCTCTATGTTTATCAGTGAAATGAGCATATCAATATTTACTGTCCTAGCCAACAAAGGGGCTGTTAAAACTAGTTATGCCTTAATTTACCACATACATAAACACAATTAAAATCAATATGACATAGCTTATGCTTTAGTTTCAGTTACCATAAGCTTTATAGCATTCTTAGGTTTGATAGAGGCTAAGTGATCCCAGTTATATTAAGTTATCACACTGGTTCTTACAGACTTTCTACAGTCTTATTTTACACCTTTTCATCTATATCTGGAAACCTGTCCAATTTTTGAAACAGGTTATATTAATAGAATTTGCATTAGCTGCAATTTAATCTAATTTGCTCTTTCCAGAGAGTTTAGTTTTTAACTTGCCTTTCAATGAAATGACACCTTCTAGGCACAAAAAGAAAGAACCAAAGGGATAACACAAAGGGAAGTAAACTAATAGCGGGGCCTGAAGTTAATAAATCTTCAGAATGAGGAAAGTAACATGATCAGCATTTGCATTAACTTTTGGAAGTCTCAAATGCCTGCTGGTTGCTTTTAAAAATATTTGATACAAAATATCAGAATTTGTTTTTTCCAGAAAGCTGTCTTTGGTTTTCCTCCTTTGTGGGTGGTGGGAATGAGAAAGATACATCATTCCATTCTGTCTGTGTGCTGTTCATGAATAGGGATACCAGATTTTGGTGAGCAATGCCTGCTAGAGGCCTTTTCCATCTTCTTTGGACATTCAAAGGCCATTCTTGTCTAAGTACAGCTGCTCCTTGGAGGAGTCCCTTTCTTGAAGAGGTGATTGCTGTGACAGACTTGCTTTACAAATTTTTAATCCTGTTACATAAATGTTATGCCAGAACCATTGGTAAGATCAACATATTTTGTGTCAAATATTCCTTATACAAAATATATTTGATTTGACTTACTAGTATTATAACAGCCCTTGCAGATTTTTTCTTATTCTTTAGATAGAAGGAAAAAATCTGCAACAAAACATTCCTGTAATGGAACAGCCTTTTCTACTTAGATAGAAGCATTTTGCTTTGCATGTAGCTAAAGGGAAAGATAGCAAGATGGCACAGTCACTGTATTTCATTATTTCCCATATTAACTTCTGGTGCCACTTAGTGCTTTACTGAAAAGTTTCTAAATTGTTGTCCCTTAGAAAAAGACAGTTCAGCTAGGTATTTTTTACTGATGTAACCTGAAAAAACCCTGAATAACCTTTCACAACCTTTCTGAAATAGATATTTTTAGTTTAGAAGCTTCATGCAAAAAATATTGAAAGGGACCTATAAAGAGACTTATTTTGACAATTCTTTTCATGCAACAAAAAAAAAATCAGAATTTGCTTTTCATATCTTGAAGACATAATATTGGGTTTGCACAGGCAAGATTGTCCATTCTCTGACTAGTGCTAATGTCAATGTTCATGCAGGTCGCTTTTAGTAAGTAAGCTTCCCACACCACTAATGACTTTTCAGTTCCATTAGTCTGCTCTGTATTATTGATTTCAAGCATTATTGATTAATGCTGTGAGTAGATTTATTTCTGTTCCTAGAAAGTAAAGGATTGGCACCTCTGGTAAATGAATGGTTTCTTACTGCTTGCTTTAGTCAGTTCCTTGCTGACTCCTGCCCTTCCTCTGCTCTTGTCTGTCCCGTTTATTGTATTTTTTTTTCTAATACTTAGTTAAATGTTAGGTGCTTTCTCTGTAAGAGAAATTTTCACTAAACTTTGGAAAGCATAAAGTAGTACAGAAATGGAAAATTCATGCATGTGGAGTAGTGGAGTTTTTTTTAAAGTTAATAGGGTTGTGTTTCATGTTTGTTGCTCCTTTGAGAGCCTGACTCTGCCCATGGCTGCTTCTGCTCTGCAGGGATCAAAGGCTGCTGCTGGCACTATGGAGGCTCTTCCCTCATTGAAGCACCTCCTCATCCCACCACTCCCAGCTTCCAGATTCTTTGTAGTGCCCAGGTGTAGGGGATAACTCAGTACTGAATTTCTCATGATTTGTTCAGGGCAATACAGTGCACTTTGGATTTGTGACCAAGCCCCATAAAACCAGACCCAGCTCCCCAGTCTCTTCAAAGATTATGAACTTTGTCTCCTTTCATCTTTTTAAATAGTAACTTATTATGTTGTATGTGTTCTTCTAGCTATCATCTATTCTGCACTTTTGAATAACTTTATATGTTGAATACCTAAACTTCAGTCATCAGCAGCACTGTTCAGTACAGGTTATATATCTTTGGCTGTTTCCTGCATGCTGTTCTAAAGCTGTTTGATAGCTTATGCCCCTCTAGACTACAGACATTTTACTCTTTAATACAGTATATAGCTCATCACCTGCACTTCCAAGTTCCTCACTATTTCTGTTGCACAACTATAATAATTTGACTTCATATTAAGCTGTCAGCACTGATAATCTACACCATATTTCAAAGTCAGGGGGTTTTAAGTACTTAAATGGTATTTTGGGGAAATCTTACTCAATGCCAGGTTATCAAATGTCTGTGAGATTTAGTCAAGTTAATTCTCATTTTTGAGATTGTGCCACCTCCATCAGCTGTGGGACAGAAACACAAACATCACATGCCCATGTAAATTAAGACTTGGGACTTTGATATAAAAGTTAGTGCAGGTGGTTGTAAAAGAAATTTTAATAACTTATAAAAGTTTAAGTTTTAAAAGAAGTTAGAGAAGTTTTAAATGTACCTGCTTTCATGTGTCTGGGTGGTGGTTTTCTGTTAGACCTGTCACCTAATAGTCATTATTTCTCTGCAAGGAGATAGAGTGAAGTACTCTGTATGAAGTGGAGCAGAAAGTTCCTCAATTTGGGAATGGTGGTTAAATAAGTTTTCCTTCCTGTGAAGGATAAAGATTAAAAATAATTTAAACAAAACTGAGTAGTTTCTGTCTTTTGGTAAATAAATCGGCCATTGTAAAGCTGTATCATCTTTAAAGTCTCCCCTTCATTATTTCTCTATGCTGAGTGAATCATGAAGAGTCTTTTACTGCAGTAATGTCTAATAAGCAAAAGCAAGAAATTCAGAAGCACCGTAAGTCAAAGAAAAGCCTGAGAAACAGCAGTGATTAGATGCTATTCCTAGCACAGCGACTGTTCATGTTGCATTACTGTGATAGATTTTTAGTTTTATTTAGCCTCTCTGTTCTTAAGCCCAATTCTTACACAAAAAAACATGTTCCTAAATCTTCAGGTAGTCATTCTGGGTGCTTCAGTTGCAGGCACTCCTCTGGAATGTGAATCTCATTTCTGATTATCAAACCTTGAGAAGCTGAGCCTTTAAATAAGACTATTTAGGATATTAAAAATAACAAGTTTCATTAGAATTGGTGAAGCAAGAATTCATTTTAAGAGGAATAATTTCTCTTCCACTAATTAGGAGAAAGGAAGGAAAGGGAGCTTGGTTCATTCTGGCAACTCTTTTGAAAGGCACTTGCATGTTATGAAGAGCGCTCAGCTAAGCTGAGCTGAAAACTGGTTTTGTGGTATGACTGTGTTTTAAATTATACAAAGCTTTCCAAGAGAAGCTGTGTTAGCGTTCGGATTTCTGTGCTGGTGCTCAAGCTAAAGAGCAATTTGGCTTGGACCAAAATAACTTCATGGTTCAGACTGCAGCCTTTCTTTTCCCAGAATTTTACACTGACAACTTGAAACTACATTCCTACCTACATCCTGAATCCTTTTGCAAACCCACAAAAGCCCCATCAGTGTTTGATTTAGTTCACTGAAACATGGGTTGAGAAGCACAGATTTGCTGAGCTGCATACTGTTTGAAGCTGAGGGAGTATTTTTGGGAAATCTCATCATATGCTTGCACTCTCTCCTGGCATGCTGCTTTCAGTCACTGGATGTGGGGTTAGACAGCCCTTTGGACTGATTCAGAATGGCCCTTCTCGTACTCTACTGTATATGCTCAGAAAATAGCTGTGAGTTTCTTTGGTATTGGACTTCAGAATGCTGCCATGAGATTTTTGTTGTTGTTCATAGAGTAACCAACCATGATAATTGTTGACTTGCTGTCTCCAACATACTACAGCAGGCTGAGATCACTGCAGTTGCCTGATGATGGTAGCTAGTTGTGATTGCTGCTCAAGGACGTTTCTCTGGGAACTGCAACATAAACAGCCCTGTTCTCTCATCCTAAAAGAAATCCAAGGAAGTAACTGCCACAAGTCAATGAATTTGGAAACAAAGACTTTGTGGGCTTTTAACTATGTCCTTAGTCAGGAATATAATACCAAAAGTTTGTACTGATTGCATGGTTAGGATTTTTGGAACTTCACTTAAATTTATGAAGACAGAAGTGACTGTATTTCTGTTTACTTCTTATCCTGACTATTAGTTACTATAAATAAACACTAAAAAAGCAGCATTTTCACCTCTTGAATCAAAGGCAGCAGCAATGCATTTGTTTACTAAAATACATTTGCAGTAAGGGCAAAGGCTTAACTTTTTGCCTGGATAAAGTTTTGTTTTGGGGGGAGGGAACAAGAGAGGATGATAATTAGTAAACTGCATTTTGTAACTGAAGCTACAAGAAGGGGTAGAAACACACAAAGAAAATGTTTTTGTGATCAGGGAAAAGTGCCTCTGAATGTCCATTTTTGTTGAGGTCTTCTGTGGTTTAGAGCTCCGCGACTGAAACTCTGCTTAGAAAAGAGCACATTAATTTTTCTCACTAGGAAAAGAAGTAGCTGAGTCATCCATTCAGAAGTGAGATAAGGCCTGTTCCTTTTAATGAGATTCTCTTGTTCATTACACAGGGAGAGGTCAGTCACTCCCTACTGGCGACATCCTTAACTTTCAGCTTGTACTACAAGGAAACTGTATGGTGGTGTGCAGAATAGCTCAAGTGTCCTTGGCACTCAAGCCCATATTCAAGACTATATGCTGTTCATGTGTTTTCATGTTTCAAGCACATTTGTAGCCATGCGAACAAGCAGAAAGAGTGCAGTGCCCAGCTTTCCCAATCACATATATGAATTTCAGGGTATTATTTCAGTGAAAAAATCTTAAAGGAAGAGAGATTACATGTTTGTGTATGTAAGTCTGCAGAGCAGAAAAATTAACACCCAATTATGTTTTTGTGGTTTGCAATATCATGAGCAGGAATGCCATGAAGGGGGTAGGCAGAATTATAAAATTTAAGTGAGAGACAGTAGTTTGACTTTCTGAGGATCAATGCTAGTGTTTATGAATTTATATAGGTTTGCTTTTGAGATGCTTGTTTATTCAGAAGTCTTACCCTTTTGATTTTTCAAATTCTGAAAACCATTTTCAGATGTCCATGTTTTTATTAAACAAAACACTGACATTTTATTGTATTCATACTGAATTACTCAAAGTTCATCATAAAAAAATTAAGCAGTGTATATTTGTTAAGCGAATTCATGGCACTACTAGAGAATCGAAGCCCACCACATCTTCATTACTCTTGTGCTTAGAAATGTTAGGCAAGTCAAAACATTATCCCAGCATAAGACAAAGTCTCTGCTCCAAAGAGCTTGTTATCAAAGTACAGGGAGGAAAGCAATGGAGGTGAACTGGCAGGAAAGGGGCAGATGATATAGGTCAGTGCTGTTAATGTGGCCAGCAGGTTGTGTGTGCCTGCAGCTCAGCTATTGCCAATGTCTCTTGTGGCCGCTGCCACCAGCACGCAGCACTGCATGGAGACAGGCAAGTCATGCATGGTTCAGCTGTTCAGTGAATGATGGAAATGGGCATCACTGGCTGGCAGGATGAGAGAGCTGGCAAGCTGTCTGAAAGATGATAGCTAAGCTGGAGACAGAGAATCTATCAAGGATTTTAGAAGTAAAAAGCAGAATATATCTCTGATGTAAGAGAAAAAAGGGTGGAGGGTTGTCAAAGAAGGGGATGCAGGGACCAACAGTTAGAGGCTGGGCATAGAATCAAGATGAAAAGGGCTTAGATTAAGTCAAACATTGTCACTCTTGCATCCAGTCTGCAACCTTGTGATAATTGCCCTCTACATTCCATTAATTAAGGCTGGAGAAAAAGGGCGTCATAGCAACTGAAACAGAAGTCACTGAGGATCCAGAGGAAGCATTTAGCAGAGTAGGTATTAATAAAGGCCACACTGCAGAGCTAAACAAAGAAGAATCTGTTCATTCAGAGGCCTCATGTGGACTTGGGAACTCAAGAGTCCAAGGTGGTATCAGGCTGGATGATAGCCCTAGCAGAAATTTATAAAGAAACAGGCATGTGGCTTTACACTTCCATCCACTGAGAAGCTCCAATAGTAGAACTGCAGTGGATTCTGTTCCAATTTAAGCATTAGGTCTGTTTGATTTCAGACATTGTGTGAAGAGCTTCAAGTTACAGCAGGGACAAACTCCTCAAGTCTCTGTTCTCGGTGATCATCACAATCCTGCCCAAATTTTGAACACTGTTGTAGCCTGCACCAAATCCTGCTTCAGCTACTGCCAGCCCTTCTGTCTTGGGTAGGACACTTGCCACTGGAATCTCTTACAGGCTCAGCTAAAATATTCTGTGGCAATTTTAATTTTCACTCTCTTCACATTGTTTTCAGAAACAATTCAAATACAAGATTTTGAAAATTCAGTGATGGTAGTGAATGCTCTGTTTCTTCCTTCTCATCCTGCCTAAATTGCTGAAAGCACTGGGCACAATGCAGTATAGAACAGCAAAACTGGACATCTGCAATGGATGGGAGTTGCTGAGACTTAAGATTCCTGTTTATTAATGTAGCAACAGAATTTTCTCCCACCAGTGGCTTGACAATTGTGGCTTAGTTCTTTTTTTCCTACAGAATCACTGATGGTATGTCCAAAAATGGTAAGGTTTCTTTCACAGGGATATTGTAAGACAAGACAGTATGTGCCAGAAAAAATAATTATACAGCCATCACGGCAGTATATGTATTCTCTGCAGATCATTTGGAGACAATAGTTTTATATCTAAGGAGAAAGATGATAATTCTTTAATATCAAATGACACCACACTTATTTTGCCCTCTGGTTATCATGAACTATTATTTCTCAAATGTCGGGGTTTTTATTTTGACTGCTGTGTGTGGGTACAAATTGCTTCATACTGTTCCTCTTTAGTCTGTTCATCAGAGATCTGGCTGTCTCCATGGCTGTCCTCTGTCTTACCGAGTAAGATATTTCTGCAGCCCCTGCCATGTGAGGCTCTAGTCACTGAGTTCTTTCTATTTCAGAAGTAACTACTACATAAGCAGATGGGACTAAAAAACCAACAATCAAAACCCAAACCAATTATTCTTCCTGTATGCAGTACAAGCTCTCTGCCAATGCTGACACGAACCTGGCACTGCTGTCTGCTGCTGTGTGCACCTCTAGTGGCAGACAGCACTTGAGTAGGGGGGAAATGCTTGATACAATTCCTCTGCAATTTTATTTCTCACCCCTTCTCTGCCAGTAATTCTTCTCTCGTTGGAGTGGTAGTGTAGCTGGGAAACACACAGTTCTGCTGTATCTCTGCATAAGCAAATCTTTCATAATGCCTGCTTTCAGCAAAAGTGACAAAGCAGCTTAGAAACCACCACGTGCTGACCCCACATTTCAGTCTGCTGCAGACTGAGTTGTCTGTGACAGAGACATGGTTTATCAAGGAGAAGATAACAAGGGAAGATTTCTTTAAGTTTTGTATCTAATGATTGCCAAAAAGATGGGGAGGTTGTTTTTTCTGCAATAATACAGCAACTTTTCAATCGTTTTTAAAATATTTGTCTCTGCCAACAGTAGGGACTAAACTGCACCAGCAGTCAGTTTTAGTTCACACATGTGAGAAGGTGAGAGCTCTTATTTGGGAACTGGAAGTAGGGAAGCTTCCAGCTGAAATTATTTGAAAAGAGTCTGGCTAACCAGAGTTCCCTGGAGAAGAGTAGGCTTTGCACAGAAATTAAACTGTAGGAGACAGAGAAGGATGAATCTGAGAGCTCAGTCCACAAATCAAGGCTTTTTTTGGAGGCACTGTAAATCCAACTTGGCTGGTCTTGAGAGCTCTTTGTGCAACTATTTTGTGTTCAGATTCCATGAGGAAGGACAAGAGGGCCAGAGGTGGGCTGACCTTTTCAAGCTACTGGGCTTTGAAAACATAAATCACTAGAGAAAGCTGGAAATACAGCTGGGGGGAAACTAAGGCAGAGCACCTGCTGGATTGTGCCTTGCCCCAGAGTTGCAGCCTAATGCCATGTACAGGGCTACATTCACACTGTTGACAGATCACTGATATAATCTTTTCTTTTGGAAAAGATTTTGGTTTTGTTACATATTAGAAAAAAACCTTGTGTTTGAACAGACTTTTGAAACATCCTTTCTGGTCTGGCCCTTCTGTACTTGGCCCAGCCCTGGGATTCTCCCTCTCCTGCTGTGGGGCTAAACAGCCCAGTGTTACTGTTTGTAGGCTGCACCCTGCAATTTGTGCCTTTGCTGTTCACCATAGATCTTGGCTACCCTACAAAATTAGAACTACCCATGAGGTGAATTATTCCCTTCTACAGAACAGTAGAAACCATGTTGATTTGATTTACTGTTTTCAATTTTGTCTATTGATTTTTGAGTACTCCCAAGAGTGTGCTCCCATCATAGGCCATACAGAATTCTGTAGTCAGTTTAACAATTTTATTTACAAAGGGTCTTCTTGCCTCCATGTCCCCTTGCCAAGTTGATCCAAGTATGAAGAAATAAATTTAATTTTTATTATTAATAGAGCACACAGAAGATATATATTACACAACTCTCTCCCTGCTTTGTTATTTGGGGTGCCAAAACTGCAGTACACTCTGGAAACAGCTAGGAAGTGGGAGAGCTCCCCCCTGACAGATCTTAGCTGTTAAAAGGCAAAAGAACACAGATGGTTGAAAACAGATTTTTGTATAAAATGAGCAAGCAGTTTTCACCTGCATATTTAAGCAGATATGTTTGGTGCAGGTACCAGTACAAAAATAGGGCCCTAAAAATGCTTCTGAGAGAAAGGTGCTTTCAGGTGTTGCAGCCACTTGGAAGCAATACCACACCAGATACCCAGGACTCACACTGTACAGGAGGGGCTGTGTAGGGAAGGCTGCTATGGACTCAGATTTTATAGTGTGATATTGCCTTTTGAAAGGCAGATCCAGCAAATGGATGGGTATTCAAATGAGAAATCAATAGTTCTGCCCTCTATCCCATCACGTACAGGATTAACTACCATGTCTAGAGGGCAAGCAAAGCCTATTTTGAGCATAGCATTGTCTTCCCAAAGATGTTTTCAGGAATTGTCACTATCATTCCCCAGATCACAATGGGGAAAAAAATTAAATCACTCAACTTATTAGCAATACCCAACAGCATTGCTTTGTGCATTCCTCCTCTGTGGTAACTCAAATCCCAGACCTGTATCTGCACTCCAAGAGGAGTGGGACTTAACCTTTCCCATTTCTGAGTGGTCAATTCCTCTTTCTTCATGCTGGCCTTGGAAATGTGGGTGATCCTTCAGAAAATTAAAGAAAGCCCAGGTGAGCCTTTGTAAAGATGTCTCAAAGTCATTAATGCCTAGGTGACCATGCCCCTGGTCTTTTAACTCTTCTGGCATTTTCCAACAGCAGTCTGTTTATCTTCTAAGCAGAAAATTACCTTTTCTTGCAGCCCACTCTGTATTCCTGTAGATGGGCTAAAACCTAATTCCACCCAGAGCTCCCAGCCAAAGAAGAGGACAATGAGTTCTTTTTCCATCATTGTGAAAGAAATTTTATACTCATTTGGACTTTAATTAAATTTATCCAGGCATTATCTTTCCCCTTTTCTGTTAGACAATTTTCTCAGTTTCCTGGAAGGGCCCCAGAGTCCATGATCTTTCTGCTATTTTTGCCTGTAATTTATAAAAAACTGTGAACAGAAGTAAATTATCAGAAGGAGGTTGAACTGGGTCTGGCTGAGATGGAGCTCATTTTCCACATTGCAGCCCTCCCTGAGTTGTGCAGCCTTGACTCCTGCAGAGGTGTTGCTCACACAGCAGTGTTTGGCTCCTGCTGAGCAGAGCTGGCACAGCAGCAAAGCTGTCTCTCCAACACTCCCCTCTTAGCAGTGGGTTGGGATGGGCAAGGTCTTGGGAGGGGCCATACCCAGGACAAGTGATCCAACTGACCAAGGGAATATTCCATATCATATGATGTCTGCTCAGCAATAAAAGCTAAGAGAAAGGAGGAGGCAGGGGGCATTTGATATTGCAATGTTTGCCTTCTGGAATAACTGCTGTGCCTACTGAAGCCCTGCTCCCTGGGAAGTGGCTGGCCATCACCTAATGATGGGAGGTAGAGAATAAGTCTTGTCTTTTCCTGTTCTTCCATATACAGCCTTTGCTTTTGTTTTATTAAACTACCTTTATCTTGAGCCACAGGTTTTTTCCATCTTTTCTCCTTCCCCCCCTCATGCTGCTGAGGAGGGGAGGGATAGAGCAGCTTGGTGGGCACCTGGCATCCAGCCGAAGGCAGGACTCTGAAGGTGGGAAGGCTGTTCTCACCGTAGTTCAGTGTGACAGAATTCTGAGAGATTAATTCTGGGCAGGTTTTCCTTTCTCCAGAAGTGACTGGAGGGCAATTCAGACGTGGGCCCTAAGCCAGGTGAACTTTCTGCATGTTTTACACACAAAACTTGTGGCAGAAATGTTTGAAAGCTTTAGGATGAGCCAATGACTTTAGAAAGTACCTGGGGTCATGAACTGATGTTTTCTCCATTAGGCTTCCCAGGAATACAACAGAGGTAAGCTTTTGGTAGAGAAGAAACAAGGGACAGAGAAAGAGGCCAAATTTCCCTCCAGATCCACAAGTCTATTGTTCTAATGTTCTGGTAACTTTAAGTGAAATAGCTGTAACTATAAACAATTATTGCTCAATAGAATACTTTGAACTGTTCTCTCTGTAATAATGAACTGTAATAATGCATATAAAACAAAGCCAAGCTGACAGAAGAAAGTTTTGGGAATGATTTGCTGTATGTCCTTGTCTGGCTTCCCAAGTCCTAGGGACAGAGAATGAAATGTCTCATACTTCACACCTTGTGCCATTCTAGGATGATTCCTTCCAGGGAGGTGAGTCATCACACACAAAACAGGGCTGCTGTATTTTCTCTAGCAATTGGCCATAAAAAAGGATAAGACCACTGCCATCACCTGAGAACATCTCCACTGGACATGAACCTGATTGTTAGGGTCCAATTTTCAGAAATAATTTCCCTTAGCTTGCAAGTGCTTAGCATTCACAAAAGCAGAGTCCTGAGGCTAAGGAAGGTTACCAAATGAGTAAGATTTCTTGGACTAGCATCTGCTTCTCATTGGGAAATCATCCTTTTTCTCCTTTACACTGGATATTCTTTTATAACACTCCCTCAGGAGCTGCTGCACTAATCAAAGTCATCTGTCTGGAAAGGCATGTACAACACCACCAAATCTAATGAAGCAACAAGACAGATAGCTTGCATAACATCTAATTTACTTTTAAAAACTATTACATTTATTCCATGATGTGATTACTCTGCCAAACATATTATGGGCTCCCCTAAAAATGCCAAAAAATTGTATGCTACCAAGCTAACTGGAAATGACACATTTGCAGTGCATTGACTTGTTGGTAAGATGAGAGGAAAGAAGGAAGAAAAATGTCATTTTTGACTCAGGGGAAAGGAAAACTTTATGTACAAGCTGTATGTAAATAGACTGAGTGTTGGTATTGTCCAAAACTAAGACATAAGAGGATCCAAGTGAAGAAAGAGAGAATCCTGAGTCAAAGATCACATCTGATCTAGTATTTATGCTTGTCTTGAAGATTATATGTCTCAAACTTTGTCTTATCAGTTTGACAAGTTCAGGATGTGACTCCTCTGAACACAGAGTTCACACAAATGGGAGACCTCCCCATTGTCTCATTTCTCTGCACATCAATCATTTCTGTACTTGCTGCTCTACTCCCTTGATAACCTTTATTTGAAGATAGAGGCTTTGCCAGTTTCATATTGTGCCTTTCTGTAATGACATCTCCAGGCTCTTTAGTAGTAAAATGCAAAATTATCTTACAAAAATGCCTGTCCCTCAAAACGTGCAACACCATTGTTTGCTGCCACATCCTTACAGTGTGCTCCAGGCAAGCACTGTGTATGCAGGAGCACAGAGTGATGAACTTGGAGTTCACATCAATGTCTTTGGAAGTTCGTGCCATTGATGTCACATTGCCCTGATAGTCAGTGTCTGATGTCACACAGAGAAAAGAGGGGAAGAGCACACTCTAAAAAGTGACCATAGAATCTCAGGCATTGACAAAGCTGAAACTTATCAGTCACCTTGTCACGTCTGGGTACAGTTCTGCCACAGCTAGTTTAAATCTGCCTTGGTTGTGTCTACCAACACTGCAGGGCAGGAATACTCAATGAAATCTTTCTGCCTTTCCTAACAGGCCTGCTAATACTTATTTTTTACATCTCACAGTTTGAGAGCCTGCACAGTCTAAGAAGTGTCTCCTCTGGTTAATATTCAGTGGCCTGGTGACAACAGGCTTCCCTCTTTAAATGACTATCCAGGAAAGGGAACCTGCAACACTATAGGTAAGTGCCTTTTGTTAGAGGCACAGCTCCCATTTGTGCCAAGAAATGCAATCATTTTTCCTTCAGTTTATGGTTAGGCATGTGTTTAAGGAAAGGTGCATGTGCAGACCTGGGGAATATGGTTCCCACCATTACTATCCCAGCCTTCTCACAAAGGCTTTCCAGTAACAGTTCACACCATCTATTTTTATTACCAACTGCAATGAAGCTAATAGCTTCCATCAGGGTCATTTTGACAGTGGGTGGAAGGCCTAAACTCAGTGATTCTCAGGCTGCAGTATCTGCTGAAGAGCTTTTTCACACACTGTGCCTAATTCTCTGTTGCAATTAAACTTCACTTTACAACAGTAATGGGCCTTCAACTGGGAATACAGCAGTTCCTATCTCTTTGCACAGTGGAATGTAAAGCCAGATTTGTGTGAATAAGAATCTGTTCATGTATGCTCCCCCTAAACAACTGACAAGAAAACAAGCAACTCTGGAAACAGGTGGATATTTGCTGCTTTCTACCTAAGGTATTTGTGTGCCTTTTTTAAAAAAACTAAAGAGCAGAAAAGGATGATGTCAGGTTTTATCCCTATGTTTTATTTTTAGAAGTGGACCAACAAACAACCATGACCTAAATTCTACAAGACAGAAGTGCACACAAGCACATTGTTAAGTATCAGAATCTATTTGAGTTCTGACAGTTTCAGCAGAGCTGTACACACATATCTTCTTTAAAAGCAGACTACAAAAAACAAATTCACCAGTACAATAAAAAAGAACTGTAAGGTCCAATATTTAAGACAGATGGTGAACTCAACCTTTTCACTTGTTTGTCTTCATACAGAGATAATGTGGAAATAGCATTAAAATTCAGACATAAATTGGTCAAAGGCAAAAAAAAAAGATACCAGCACTTTTAAGTGAGTGTGAGTTTTGGACTGTCAAAGTGAAGCTGGAATCAGGATGGAACAAGCTTCCAACTGGGCATGTGCGGACTGCCCTCTCCCTTATTTGAATGGAAGCTGCTGCTGCTGCCCTTTGCTAAGCTGATGATGGACTGAAGCAATCTGAAGCTCCAGTGAGAAACCCTGCGGTGGATCTCGCACCATTCCAAAGAATCTAACAACCAGCTTCACATGCACTCACAAAGGTGAGGTGGCTGACTTACATTCAGAGGACAGCTCTTCTTTCTTGGTTTTTGCTTAGATTTTGTTCACCTGATTAATCAGCCTGTTCAGAAGGGGATCTCTTGTCCTTCTGAGGACACCAAGAGCAGTAAAACTGTGGAGTCCTTCAGTGCATGGAATGACTCGGAAGCCAATGCCTACACCCTGATGGATCTGCCTCTTAGAGCCCCAACAGTAAGTGTTTTCTGTCACTTAAAGCTGTAGCATGTAGATCTCTGTCAAGGGTGGCATTTATAGCACTGTCAATGGACAGTTAAGGAGCATGTACACATTTAATGCTGCAGTGCAATAATGAACAACATAATGAAAACTTTTAAGTATTCTTTTTATTCCTTTAACTATTTATTTAATGCAGAAATGACTGTACCATCAGTGTTTTTCAGCAGATTTGCATGGGCAGAAGATGGGGGAATGTCTAATGGCAAAGTGCATTCAGTATGTTGCCAACTATCAAAACAAGGTGTTCTTGTACCTTAAGCTGCTGTTTAGCAGTTCGAACACAATGCTCTCTGCTGTTATTCAGGGTGTAAACCCCTGTAATTTCTGTAATAATCTGTAAGTGCAGTGGAGTGCTTATGTAAATGCTAAAAGAGTTATGTGCAGTTAGAAAGTTGTTCAGAAGGTTTTCTCAGGTAAGGCCTATCCAAGCTATTTTCTCAGTTTTTAAATACTAAATAGAAAGACATTTTCCTTGGAAGTGTGAAGGTGAGAATCTGCTGCGATGACACTTCAGGATGGAATTTTTTGGGTTTGCTGAAGATTTTCTCCATCCCACCCCACAAGGCTGAACCAAAGGAGTTCATAAGTCCTATTCCTGACTTTGTCTCTCAGAGTATTATTAGGACTACAGAGTTTTGTTCACATGCTGTTTAGGATATAATAAAAATATGAGCCAACCTAATTTTTAAAGTTTTAAAAATCCATTTTTTAATAAAACCTGGATATCTGCAGTGTATTACAGAAAAATAAGCAGAGAAGTCTCCTGAGCCAAGGTGTTTACAAAAGTAAATTAGATGGATAACACATAAAAAAGGATAGCAGAACACAGCAGGGAGAGAGAAAAAGGACTGGAGAGCACATGGCAAAATGGAAAAGGATTCTGGGGACACAGTGATTTACACTGGAAAATTAAAAATTGATCTTTTCCTTATTCTGCTGCAAGATCTAATTAGCTGTCCCTTTCCTCTCCCTAGATCAAGTGTCTGTATTTTCAAACTTTTGCATTTTAACTTGACAAAAAAGCTGGTTTAAGAGAGTTTCAGGAATGAAAGCAGTCTGTGCTGCTTGTGGCTGAGATTAAATCCGGAAGATAGGATACAAAATCTGCTATCCAAATTGCTCAACAGGACAAGCATCATCTATGGAAAGCCCTGCTGTCTACTGGAAAGAGGGCTTAGCAGTTAGCGTCACCCTGCTGAACCCATAATTGAGGGGGGATTACACTCCTCTCTGTGCTGCCTGTCATCACAGAGCAAGCGCGCACAGAGGCAAGCTCAGAAATCAGAGCAAGGACCGGTAAAGAAAAATAAGTGCTATCAGTTGTTTGAGGCCTCTTGTACATAGGCAGTACAAACACCACACAGGAAACCCCAGGAAATTACAGTATTTCTGGTCAGATAATTTTTCTAAACAATATAATTTGTTGTAACGTAAAAGGCCTAACTCTACCATTGGTTGAATAAGTCATAGTGTGTAAATAAGTGGCTTTCTTACTTGTATTTGTAGGAAAATGAAGAACAAAGAAATTTGTTATATTGCCAAAGTCAATGTCATGCTTCCAAAACCTGTGATGTTTTGGAACTGGGCTCTATTCCATCATGACATTCATTCTGCAAAACAAATGCCTTCTGTTTGAAGTTAGATGAATTCATGAAAGCGCCACCATAGCAGTCCCTATTTTCTTTTCCTTTTCCTTGTCTTGTTTTACACCAAATTAGATACAATCCATCTGCCATGTTCAGGCAGAAGCAGCTGAAAAAATGTCCTTGACAGTCTATTCTGCTCCTGGCTTTGGAATTGATGTCATACAAATAAATCAATAAATCAGAATCAGTGCTGAAATATGTTCAAATGCCCAAATGACCTTTTGAGGATTTCTTCTTTCCCTGTAATTATAACTAAACTGGTCTTATACTCTTGCCATTGTGAGAATGGGAGGATGGGCTATATCAAATATGATTTATATTTAATATGAGTATTTACATGCATGGCCTTGTTCCTACCATCATTACTGTTAGCTTTAGTAGTACTTCAGTAATAAACATCTCCAACTGAATGGTAATTAAGTGATAGGATTTTATTTCTTACTCTGAAAAAGAACAGATGTTTTTCCTCAATAATAGTTGAACTGTATTCTTTGTATGTTGGCCTTTTATCACTTATACACAGATATTTTTCTCATGCTATGAAGGTGTGCATTGGACTTACAAAAATTATTTCTCTTCTTCTAGAATTTATTCAGAGGTGAGCTTGTTTGATTCATTTGGTTTTTGGGTTTTTTTTACTCAATTATGAAATAACTATTTAGAAAACATTCTCTTTAGGAAAGTGTATAATAAACAGATTCCCAAGACAAAACAGATGCAGGCATCAAATATTCCTGGGTTTTATATCTGATCTAGACTTCCTTGTAACCTGGAAAAATCACTTGAGAATAGTGATTTTGGTTTGGACTGTAAAGGAATTCCTTTCTGCTTTCAACTGTCTTTTGATTCAGGTCTTGCAGGGTCTCGACAAACTTCATGGTGAAATACAAGTTCTGCCTTATGTGCCCTAATGAATCTGCCCTGTGGCTGATTCATTTTTACTCCCTTCTCTGCTTGCACCAAGCCTTAGTCTGTCTCTTCCTAAAGAAGCAATCTGGCTTCTCAGATTGTCCCTTAAGGAAGAATTCTGCCTCTCTTGGAAGCAGCTGTGGCAGCAGGCCATAAATACAGGATAATGAGGCTCCATATTGTGCTGCAGCAAGGATTTAGACATATTTATATGTAAAACATTTGCTTTTCTCCAAACTCACAGAAAGCATCTCAACTTTATAAGTCTCAGTCAAGTTTACTGAAAGACAACTGAAAACACAGTTCTGTTTTAGCTCTTTTGTTGTAGGCAGTCGACAAACACTGTTTTCCTTTAGGGAAAACAGTGAACATTTTAAGAAGGTAAACTGCACTAAACCTAGATGTTTCCATCTACTCTAGTGTTTCCGCAAGGACACACTTAAATCTGCTGGAAGGAAACACAGTAACATACAGCAACTTCATGACTTTTTGACTCTGCATCTATTGAGGCAAATGACAGAGTAGGATTGAACAAAGGTTTACACCTATGTTACACATATATATGGAGGATTAGAAAATCCTACACCAAGATTTTCCTTTCCAAGGGATAATAACCCTGTTCTAGGGTACAAAACAATTACTAAGACTCTACTTAAATTCCCACCTCACTGTTCATTATGCATGTTTGGCACCTCTATGAAATAACCAGTCCTGGCTAAAGGCAGGCTGGTGTTTTGTGAGGAATGCTTGTCTGAATTAGTGTGGCACATTCCAAATTGATTCTGCAAAACTATAGTGTAAATAAATAACAAATGATATGCCTTTCAGAGATTAAAAACATTCTTACACAGCTCTAGAAAAAGGTCTTTTCTCATACACACCCAAACAAAGTTATAAAGCCTGTTTTAAGGTTGACTAAAGGTTGACAGTTGGCTGTTGAGCCTGGAGAAGAGATGGCTTTGAGAAGCAGCCTTCCAGTACCTAACAGAACTAGAAGAAAGTTGGAGGAGGAATTTTTACAAGGACATACTGGTAGGACAAGGGGGGTAGCAGGTTCAAACTGAAAGAGGGTAGGTTTAGATTAGATATTAGGAAGAAATTCCTTACTGTGAGGATGTGAGGCACTGGCACAGGTTGCCCAGAGAAGCTGTGAATGCCCCATCCCTGGGAGTGTTCAAGGCCAGGTTGGATGGGGCCCTGAGTACCCTGATCTAGTGGAAAGTGTCCCTGCCTGGCAGGGGGGTGATCTTTAGGGTCCCTTCTAACCTTCTAACCTAAACTATTCTATGAACGCCCTCAAGACCTTCTCCCCAGGGCTGCTCCCAATCCCTTTTTCACCCAGCCTGTATTTGTGCTTGGGATTGCCCCGATCCACACAGAGGACCTTGCACTTGGCCTTGTTGAACTGGATGAATTTTTTATGGTCTAGCCTCTCCAGGTCCCTCTGGATGGCATCCCCTTCCCTTCAGCCTCCAAGCCACTCCACAGAGCTTGGTGTCAAAAGCAAACTTGCTGAGGGTGCCCTCAACCCCACTGTCAATGTTGCCAATAAGATGTTAAATAGTGCCGGTCCCAGTACCAATATCTTCATTACGAGGTTTATAGAAAGAAGGGTGAACAGAAAAACAAGCAAGGCAACACTGCTATGTATTATCACTGCAGTTAAAATAGTTGTTCAGAGTATTCTTAAAGGACAATTGCTACCATATGGATTGCAACAGTGGGGTTTTTATTCTCCCTGCCAACCAACTACTTGTACTGTGGGATGATGGCAGAAGACAGAATAAACAAGGCTAATGTGCTGGAGAAACTGAATAGAGAAAAGCTTTGGGAATTATCTGATTTCTTGATTATCCTGCTGACCTGATTTGCTCAAGCACTATCTTTTTCTCCCTGTCCCTTCTTTTGACATACAATTCCTGTAGAAGATAGAGCTGAACTTGATACGGACACATATTTTTGTCTTGGAGTAAGGAAGCTGTGTGTATGTATGCAACTTAGTGATGAATCTGAAGTGCTTAGGCCTGATCTAATGATTTCTCGATCAACAAGTACCTTTCTTTGACTTAAAATATAGTAAAATCAGACCTGTATTTCCTATAAAAACACTGTAATTACTTTTCTTTAATAATTGATTTTTTCCTCTTAGAGAACAGCCAGAGTTGCACCCTCTGTAAAAATCAAAGGCCTACAGGAAGTCCACAGTAAAATGCTCATTTATTCCTTTTGTCACACACCTTTTCTTGATCATACACGTAGTCCTATAATTTATGCCCTAGCACTGCTCCAATATAAATATTATTCCTTTATTATTCTCACACTTGACATTTTTATTGACTCTGAATTTGTTTCATTCATGAATAAGTAATTTTAAAGTCTTCTACTTTCCCTCAAATAACCTTGTCTCTCTTGTGATTTCTGTGTATTTATATTTATCTTGTAAATTTTTCCTTGTCCTTAGTCCTCCACAAATTTAATTCAAATTAAAGCCACTTTAATCTGTTCTTTGTAGCCAAAACAAGCTCCTTTAGTTGCTTCATTTCTATTACATTGATCTAGTTCTGATTAAATGGATAGCTACAGGGAAAAAAACATCAGAAATCTCCATTCCATTAATAACCATAATCAACTCTCTGTAGAACAGCAGTTTAGAAATGTTCTAGTCACAAGGCTAAGGAGAAATAAAACCAACCCAAACCAAAGAACACCTGATCTCATTTACTTGAAAGAGTTTTATCTCAGACTCTCCCTACCTACTTGCTATCAGTATGGGATTATTTTTGTTAGTTTACTGGCAGTGTGGTGAGCACAGCAATTTCTGCCTGGGCAAGATGCCCATTGATGTTAATGATGTTATGCCAACTTCCACTTTGCTGCTAAATGCCATGATGCTGTCATTCAGTTAGTGTATAAACCTTTACATTTTGCTCCAATTATAGTAACAGCCAGAGCTACATTTTCTCTCTCTAAGATCAGAGTGTTTGTCCAGCATTTCATTGCTGCTAATGTAAAAATCCAGGGAGTGCACTCTGGTTGTTGAGGACTGCTGCAGGCAGATCTTCAGCACACAAAGCAAAGGCAATCTCTTCCAGAATTCCAGGCACTCCTGGGATTCAGCACACTGGTTTTAAGTACACGCTGTCTCTAATAATGTCAGCCCAACCTCACAGATGTATTCAGAACTAATGTTTGCCTCTATTGTCTAAAAATACCCTTTTCCAATACTGCAGTCTCCAGACTTGGCTACTGGATTTTGCTATGAGTTATTAACTGGTTAAGATACAAATGCTTTGATCAAGTGCTTTATGAAATATTTCACAGAGAGCAAAATACCTTGACTCAGGCAGAGGAAAACCAGAATAGGTGTGGAAACAGGCTTAAGGTAAAAAGGAATTGTGGTTTAGTTATCCTGATTCTTAATTTAGTTTCCAAAAGACTCTTGTTCAAGCTGCCAGGCTTTTGGTAATCAGCTCTTGATGGCAGCTCACAATTCAGTGTTACTCACTGGGAAAATGAAATAGCCATATTGCTAAAGGAGTAAGTGCCTATTTATCCATCATTTCTATTTAGTTAGAGAAGTCTAGCCAGTGATGTCAGAGGACAAGAGAAACTGTACTTTGCAGGTACAGAAACATTCCTGAAATTAAATCTACAAGAAGCTTACTTGTTAAATACTGCATTAACTGATATCAGATGTAATGAAATGGGTCCCTTGCCATCTCTTTTTTTCCTCTATATCCTTATTTTTCTTTTGGGAGAGAATAGATTGCTTTTTTTTCACCAAAATTCAAAATCAACAGTAAACGTACAAACCATGCTTTGGCCTTTGCCTGCTGATGGCATATGTATCCCCTGAAGATGATCAACAGGAGATGTAATTTGAAAGCAATTAGCTTATTCTGACTTTTTTTGCTAGCTGTCTTTTTGGATTCTTGACCATTTCCTCTCCTAATGAAGCACATGCCAGTTTATTCAGAAAAGTTTAGCAATATACCTATGACCTCTTGTTTGCTCCACAGAAGATGACAGTGCAAGATGTTCCTGGTGCCTTTCCTACAGTGGATGTCCCAGATCATGCCCATTATACGATTGGAGTAGTCATTCTTATAGTGGGGATCACAGGAACTCTGGGTAATTTCCTGGTCTTCTATGCTTTCTGCAGGTACCTTTCTTTTGAATGTCTTTTTAAATATTCAAATTTATGAACTTTAACCCTATGCTCTGCAAACAGTGCAGGCATACTATCAGACTGCTCCACAGACACAGTAAAATGCACCAAGAGACATTGGTCAAGAGTTGGCAACCTGTCGTTTCCCTCTGACCTCTTCCCATGAACCACAGCCACATGAAAATTGCAAAGAACCACCCGTATATGCCAAGCAATAGAAAAGGAGTCAAAGTAGAAATGTTAGTGATTTTTTTTTACTGGCTGAACTGTGTCTGCATTGGACTGATGGACTGGTTTGCACCTCTGTGTCCCACAAATATTCTCCACTTAGATGTTTCCTTTCTCCTGTTTCTTACTACTCAGTTTCTTTCCCCCCATGTTCCTTAGTGACCATGCCCCATTTTTTTTTGTTTTCCAACACTTGTCTTCCTTTTAACTAAAGCTATATTCCAGCTTTTATATCTGAAGAAAATTGGATCTGTGACAATAATGTCATATGTTTACCATTCCTGTTCACTCATCCTGTATCTGATTTGTCACACTGGAGCAGAGCAATGATATGATGTCCAAGCCAGTGACCTTCTACTGTCTGACTGGTCTATAGGCACTATACTATTACTTTATGTAATAAACCAAAAGAACAGCAATTATATGATAATTTGGCTGTGTCAACCTAGATCACTGGAGTGTGGACGAAAGTAGTCTTGGTCTCAAGCCTATATTTATGGGGTGCATTAAGCAATAGGTTTCAGCACATTCAGCGTAGATACCAACACTTAAGTGTGAATGACAGTAGCCTTAAGAACAGAAAAGGTGTTGGCATGCAGGTTGAATATGGGAGGACAAAGTATATGATCCAGCTTAGCATTCTGTCTAGTCCCATGTAGGAAATTCAGTCATAGCACTTAAAGTTCCACTGGAGGACACAGCCTGTCTTTATTTGAAGATGATATGACAATAGAAAGGGATACTGATAGCAAAGGAGCAACTACATCAGAAATTCAGAAAATACTTCAGGTGCTTATGAAGTGGTCTCAGGTAATGGCAAACTGTAAGACAGCCAGGTGCCTGAAACAGAAGTGTGTTCAGTAACTTTGCAGATTACTAACAAATACATACAGCCCATAAGCATCTACTAATAACATCTCCTTGCTCCTAAACTGACAGCTAGGGGATGGTAGTGCTGGTGATTGATTCTGGACCAGTGCAAAGAACAATACTTTATTAATGTACTTTTCAATTCTATCTAAGACTGACATTGAGAAAGGAGCTAAAAAGTTACACAGCGCCCCAAACTGAAGAGCACTCAGTTGAGTTTTTATGTGCACCCTTTAAAACACTGTACTACAATACTACGAATAGCAAATGCAGGCAGGATACACTGGAGGCTGCCTATTGTCCTTTTTACAGGCAGAGTTCAGGCCAGTGAAATTAGCATCATAGAGAAGAACTGATGTAAGACAAAGTGCTCGATGTGGTACATAAAGAGTTTGCTTAATCCCTGTATTTGGAAGTCACTGTTGATCTTAGCAGCAGTGGAAAATGCATTCCCCCTTCTCCTCCTTAATACGACCCAGATCCAGAAATCCATAGTGTACATCAACTTTAATTTCCTGTTAATCACAGACATGCAGTGTGCTGGGTTAGAATATTGAAAGAACAATGTGGTTTATCCCCATCACTGAGCTGGTTATCAAAACAATCCTATAAAGTGTACAGGAGTATAAAGGTGTAAAACTGAGCCTTGCTTGTGTTCCCTCATGAGGGAAATGAGAAGGACTCTGCTTTAGCTTGTCATGCAGTATTCCTTAGTATTTGTGAAGCTGCCAAGGCTCACAGGAACAGTAACTGCTTAATTAAGAGTGCAGCAGTGTTTAGCAACATTTCTTCTGATCTCTGTAGGAGTAGGAGCCTTCAGACTCCAGCCAACATACTCATCATCAATCTAGCTATTAGTGACTTCCTGATGTCCATTACACAGTCTCCAGTTTTTTTCACCAACAGCCTCTACAAACGCTGGATTTTTGGTGAGAAAGGTTTGTATGTATTCTTTCTAAGATATCACTGTGTATGTTCTTACCATAGTGGCAGTTAATCTAGTTCCTTTCCCTCAGGTACTCTTGTAATGTTGAGAACATTTCTCAACATTGTTTCAATGTTGACATAAATATTTCTTTGAACATTTGTGTCTGTGTGCAATAAATACACTGCCACTATGAGAGGAAAATTACATTCATGAGGCAGATACAAAGGCAGCATTGGCAATGTGAGGCACAGCACCAGTCTTCTTGCAGTTCTTCCCCAATCATCCTATGACATGCATTTGACTGCATTTGTCAGAGTCCTCTGACAAAGAAGCACTGCCTTCAGCACACCAGCTTAAAAGTTCTAAATAACCTGCTCTGGGACTTGCACCTGGAAAAGTGAGGCAAGAAAGCCTTGAAAATGTGAGTTTTCACAACAGAAATGTTAGCTGAGCACTTCCTGTGTAGCAGGAAAAGGTGGAATGAAGGTGCTTTCATTCTTCCTATGTAACTGTTGTAAGAGGAAGACAACTCTGCCTCTTGAACAAGTACTGACAGAGAGGAAGGTCAGAGCAGTTGCTATTTTGATCTTTGATGACCAAAAGCATATTTTTTTAGTTCCATTAAGTGTTCATTTGCATACATGTTAAAATAAAAAACTAATCCAAACCACTGCTTTTAATCATTAGGTTGTTTGAACAATTGAAATCACTCATTAATATATTCAGAGTCTGAATATTTACTTCAGTAAGATCACTCATTAATATATTCATGTTTACTTCGATTTTGCTGACCTTGAGATATGAACAGTTCCATGATACCAAAGTAACTATGACCCATTGTTAAGCAAAACAGCTGTTTCTATGGGAGCTGCAATAAAACTGGAATTAAATGAGATATTAATGGATTGCTGAAATGATCCTACTAGAAACATCAGAAATCAATGAGTGAAACTATGTTAAAGTATTGTTGTCTCCAGCAATTGAAGCAAACAAAATCTTTGAAGTTTATCTCCATGGATAATATAATTAGCAAGACAGCCAGCAGCTCTGAAGTAGCATTGTAACTGCAGGAAAACTGAAGTTTCATTGCTTTAGAAGACATTAGTTCATAAGAAACACAGAATTGAACACTCCTAGAAATTAATTAGCATGGGTAGATTAATTTCACTGCTACTTCTGTCATCTTCATTGCAAGGCTGTGAGCTGTATGCCTTCTGCGGAGCTCTTTTTGGCATTACATCTATGATCACTTTGATGGTGATTGCCTTGGACAGATATTTTGTCATCACAAAACCTCTGGCTTCTGTTGGAGTGACGTCTAAGAAGAAGGCCCTAATAATCCTGGTAGGAGTCTGGCTGTATTCTTTGGCTTGGAGTCTCCCACCCTTCTTTGGATGGAGTAAGTGAAATGGAATAAAAGTTCTTTGCCCTCACAGTATTGGATTAAAGACTGGTTAAAGGTACAGAAGAGGGTTGAATTAATGGCTTGCATACTAGGCTGTAATAAACCAATTTGAAAAAAAAAAGATGAAATACATGTTGAAACTAAAGATCTGTAATCAAAAGAAAAAAGCAATTTATTAAATATTATATGGCAATGGCACTTTTTATTACACATTATTTACTGAGTAATGTGACAGTAGATCACCTCATGCCTAAAATTTATGAAGAATGTGCCTGCCTATTATCCCAAGCATACTTCCATTGTATTCAAATTCAACAATATAGAAGTGAAATGAATGTTATTTGTCTTATTTCTGATGACTTTTTCATCCCCAAAGGTGCTGAGAGCAGTGTCAGTCTAACTTTTTATTCACATAAAAGAGTATTTTGTGCAAGTACATCTTCTGTAAGTCTTGACTGTGTTCCAGAGAACAAATTGCACTTGGTGTTGTCTACATTCTCCATTCAGTCATTGGTGTTGTCACTAGCTTCCAATAAGGATGGCAGTTAGTAGTAACTAAAATGCTTTTGTAAATGTGAATTTTACACATGAAAATTGGAACATTCATACAGCACCTTGGTCATTGCAGTTTGTAACAAAGACAGTTTCTGTTCTTCTTCCTCATTTGAATCTGCCTCACTACCATTAATTTATTTCCTGTGAGTCACCAGTTTCAGTCACTAAGTTAGAATAAACTCATCATTCAAAACCCCAGCCCATTATTATGCTCCCTAATTCCAGAAGAGAATGTGTCTGCTCAGCTGAGGTGAGAACACAGACAGGTTTGACTACTACAGGATGCTACAACCAACTCAGTTACTGAGTAGAATTTCAGCAGAATTTTGTTATTGTCATATTATTGTCATTCTGGTCCCCCATAAACATGAAGCATGTTTAAGCAGGCAAATTGCAATACTGGCAGAAGCAGTCTTTAGCTGAGTGAGGAGCTGTTAGAATAACGAAATGACAACAGAGTCTTAGATTCTAGGTTCTCAGTTGGAGAAGGTGGAATAATTGCTTGAAGGGTGTTATTACCTTGTAATTAGATTCTAATAGTGCCCACAGCATGAACTCTCACACTGTAATTAGATGCATCTGAGAACATCTGGTGCAATGTTTCTGAGAGTTGAACAGGAAGCAGCAGAAACAGTTAAAATTAAAATTCAAAAGTAAAAACACTGCTATTGACAATCTATTTATTTAACAGTTTGGCACAGTTCCTTTAAAAATAATACATTTTATTTCAGGCAGAACATTAGGTATGTGTGTTTTGTTTTTTTTTTTACTTGTACTCAGTTTTACTTAATGACAAAATTAATTTGGTTGACAAAACAAATCTTTCTCCTCTTGCCAGTAAATTTCTATTATCTCCACAAGCTTAAAAAAATGGTAACTACAGCAATTGGTTTCACTCCTTGTGAAGACAGCGATTTGACAGGAAATGGAGATATTTAAAAACAGTACAGGTCTGGTCTAAGACACAATAAGTATTTGGAGAATGCTCTTTGACTGTGATCAGTTTTAAATAATATTCAAGAGCTGAAACAAAATTATTCCGTTTTTTGAAGCCTTAGACTGCTAAACATAAATACAATAGGATAACACAAAAGGAAATAGAGAAGTGCTTTACATGAAGAATTGTTTACCCTTTTAAACTCTTTTTTTTTTTCCCCTTTCAGAGAATAGGACTAAAATCCCATGTTATTCTGCATATCTTTCTCTAACTCCTGCACTCAGAATAACAATCACTTTATGGTTTATGGCTTCTACTGCTTTTCTTTCTAGGTGCATATGTTCCTGAGGGTTTGCTGACTTCCTGTTCCTGGGACTACATGACTTTCACACCATCAGTCCGTGCCTACACGATGCTGCTTTTCTGCTTTGTCTTTTTCATTCCTTTGATTGCTATCATATACAGCTATGTCTTTATATTTGAGGCTATCAAGAAGGCCAACAAGTAAGTAGCCAACAGTCTTAAATTTTTATCCTTCTGGTTAAGTAACTGTTTCTTTTCTTAAAACAAAGAAAGAACAGAAGAAAATTGGGACCTTTTCACATTTGTTTTGTATGCACAATTGAGACAGGAAACCAAACAAGAATTCTGTCAATAGTCAACAAAGGTACATTGAATTGTGAAGGACTGGCCACATACTTGTATTAACATGCATTAAAAGTGCATGAGTTTTAGCCTGAAGTTAGCAGAAGAATAATTGTTGCCCCATTTTATGAAGGTATTTTCATGTTTCCCTACCTTTGTTTTTTGCTGTTTTATGTTTATTTTCCCTAGGTCTATTCAGACATTTGGAAGCAAACACGGAAATAAAGAGTTCCAGAAACAGTATCAGAGGATGAAAAATGAGTGGAAGATGGCCAAAATTGCACTGATTGTCATCTTGTTTTTTGTCATTTCCTGGTCACCGTACTCTGTTGTTGCTCTGGTGGCTTTTGCTGGGTAATTATAAATCTATCAGCAAACGAATATTCAGTGAAAGAAAAAGATGTGAAATTGTAAAAGACAGATGAAAGTCAAAGCTTTTTGTCAAGTTTAAGTCTGAAGTGTGTCCAAAACATTCTCATATATAGGCATGGTATTTAACAAATGGGGCACATGGTGAGTGTGATTTTTTTCTTAGTTTGACTTTGTTAAAAAAAAAAAAGAGAGAGAAGGAAAATAAGAATATTATTACTGGCAACATAAACTGCCATGCTGCAGATTTCTGAATGCATTTTCTACAATATTTGAACTATCTGAACTTGATTTAGCACCAAAATGCTAAAAACAGGGCCCCAAAAAGATCCACCCAGAGGCTGATCCTCTTTTCTTTCTCCACTTCTTTTGCTTACAAAAGTCTATCCATTTTCTTGTGTTACATCAAACTGCTGAAATTCCTTACATGTATAAGCAAGTTCAAAATTAGTACATACAGGCATTGGGAGCTTTTTGATGCTGGATATAAAGTGTCATAAATATAAATCATGAAAGCATGTTCTTCATCTATTTAATTGTCAGTATTTTATACAGTAATTTCAACAGAAGCATGATAGTATTAAAGCACTATCTGCACATAGCTTGACACCAGACTATAGTTGATACAATCCATGCACAAGTAGTGGATTGGGAGTCCAGATGCTTTGGCTCTATGTGGTTATTTCTACCACTTTAAGATGTGAATTTTCCTGTGCTTCAGTTTAGCCTCTGTAAAGTATGTGTGACTATCTGCTTTAGGAAGGCTTGTCACCTGCAAAACCTCAAGTGAAAGATTCCGATGACATTACAAAACACTTCTCGTATTTTTCAAGTCAGAAATAAAAACTAGATGCTCCTAAAATTGACACAAAGTCCAAAAGTACTTATGATGGAGCATTTTGGGAGATAAGGGTAATTTTTGTTATATACCCAAGGAAGAGGCCACTGCAGGGCCTCATCTCAAACACAGCTTAGAAAGACAGTTTCCTAAACACACACTTCTAAAATCTTGAGTTTAAAAAGAAAAAGTGCTGAGAGAAGTGGATTCTCCCTTTGTATCCAGAGGGGTAATTCCACACTGCAGCCAACCTTTTTTCCATGAAGGTAAACACATTCCTCATTCAGAAACACAAATCCTTCGGCTCTGTCCTGGTGTCCCATTTCCTGTCAAGGGGGGACTTAGGTACTGGACATCCATGCCTGGTGACATGTGACCAGTTAGACACAGAGGAGGAGCAAGGGCACACAGAAATGCAGCACAACTACTTTGCAGTACTGTAAGAGATCTAAAAGACAATAAATTAGGGGGTGCTTTAAACTGACCATTTTAGCTACATAGAACTGTTGGTCTCTCCTGTGTCATTCAGCATCTGCCCTAGGAGGATCAAGTACCTGCTGAATTTGACTTCTGCCTCATGTCTCATGCTGACAGAAATCTGAGCAAATGCACAACTTTGTAACTCTGCAGTTAGTCACAAACTTTGCTCATGATGAGATCTGGAGCAACATAGCTTCATTCAGTTTTTTTCCATTTCTGAACTATGTCTTTTAGGCAATCCTCCTGGGATTTTTCAGACATTAATAGACTAAGCCTGGATGTCTTCTGTGAACTTTTATTACAGAGGACTCAGATAAATTCACTGCATGCTACATATGGGAGGCAGACATGGAGTCTGTAGCTATAGTCTTAGACTAAAGACAACTCATCTGACATATGCAAGAGAAAGGAAGAACCTTAATTCCTTTAGAAAATATTTTGAGTGGGGCATAGTGAGCTTGCACACAGTTCATGCTCACTAATATTGTTGGTCTACATTTTCTGGGAACAGTTAGCTTAAATACAGGAATTATTAGCTTAAACTCAAGCCTTGTCATTGCTTGTTTCTGTTAGGTAAATTCTCCATCAGCCTTACTAAAGCACTGCCTCAGGTCAGGGTCAAAAACTTCATTCCAGTAAGGTCACACTGCTGTTATCCAGAATCTATGAAGACTTTACTCCTAGTCAATGCTTTTAATGTATGATTGGGAGAAACCATGTTAAAAATTGCATATGGAGAACGTGATTATCAGAGAAAAGCCTTAAATTAGAGGCAAAATGGCTCCTGTGTTGCCATTGGGAAAGCATTTCCACCTCATCACAGAGCATAAATATTCCCATATTATGACAAAAAACTTCTTCACCAGGAAGATGAGCCACCACCTACTTAGGCTCACCTTATCATAGGAATACAAAGCTTTTGAAATTGAAAGATGAAGTTTGGACTGCCTTCCCAGGAAGTAGAGCAGTGATAAAGAAAGCATGTAATCCTTGGGTGGAAAGACTGACTGACTGGGCCATTTCACTTAGAGCTCATTCTACCAGTCCAGGAAGAGGCCTTCATGGGCCCTAAGGTCTATGGAGAATTTACCTGGTAGAAACTGTCTATGAAACGTTACTGTTATTTTGGTCTGAGCTGTTCTATTGACTTTGTTCTGAGCAAGACTTATGGACTACTTCAAGCTATATTCAAAAGTCAACTGTCTGATGAGAACATGGCAGATAGACAATAACCATTTATTTTATCCTTCAGTCACATCACCTACATATATGCATGGTCACAGTAAAAGGTGAGTGTAATGTAAGATACCTGAAAACACTTTCCCTTTGCTTTTCAGTTCAGAAACATGTCAGGCAAAAAAAAAGTAGTTTGAATAGAAATAAATTTATCAGTTCTCTTTCCCTATAGTGCCTCATTTTGTACACCTTTTTAGTGACATATCACTCAGCACGTGGATCTGCTGGGTTTGGAACAGTTAGATACTCTGACGAATGCACATTCACTTTTTAAAGGCTGATACTGACCCTAGGCTAAACAACATGGGAATTACCACCATCCTGAGTCATACCAGTGAAGTGCCGAAAGAGAAGCCTCAAGAAAATAGTACTTCTCAGAAATGCAGTGGAACTGATGTGGATCTTTACAGGCAAAGGATGTAGAATTGGTTCTTTCACTGTTTTGGTACAGAACTTCCCTTTACCCTCTCTAGAGCCTTAATAAAGCATTGTCTTACCACTGTATAACTGCACAGACTATGCAGTACTCAATATATGATGTATTTGCCTTACTCTAGGTATTCCCATGCCCTGACACCCTTCATGAACTCCATACCAGCTGTGATTGCCAAAGCCTCCGTCATCCATAACCCTATCATTTATGCCATCACTCACCCCAAATACAGGTAAGTTCACTCTTACAAGCTATGTTTAATACAGCAAAGAAAGTCTGAGAGTAACTTTGTAATTTTTAAGACTAGTATCCTGAATTCTCCTTCACCTGCTCATTTTAACTCTGTAGGACAGCCTTCACCTCCCCAAGAAAACTCAATGACATAGAAATGTCAGTGGAATTTGTACTTGGAACAAATTCCTAAGCAGATGGTAGTTAGAGATGTTTATGGCTACTGATCTGTATTTACTTATTGCATGATAAAAGATGGAAATCTTTCCACCTCAAAGGAAAGCACCACAAATTTTTAACTATTTTCATGAGAGAGGCAGACATTGGGCAGTGTTGCAAATAGTAGTTTGTTATGTTAACCAGGCCAGTGAGAGATGCAATCCACTAAGCCAAACCACATCTTCACTGTTTCCTGTGTTCTCCTCACGTTTCTTCAGGCTTTCATATTTCAGATAGTATTTCTTCTGACTGATAACATGGAGGGTCATCACCTTACCAAGTTCAGATGCAGGCAGTGAGATCTGACAGACAGCAGCAAAGCACATTATAGGCTGTTGTTTCACCACGTACAAACACCTACTGAGGAAATGGATAGAGAAGAGGTGGGCAGGAACATCTATGTGGGGAAGGCTGGAAGGAAGAGGAAAGCACAGCAAGAGTTTCCTAACACTGCATATGAGCAAAGTAATACAGTAATATAACTGCACATTCTGTACAACTCTACAGATAGCCAGCAAACAGATGTGTAAGAGGAGCTAGAATAGCTGCTTAGGGGAAGATTAAAATAATTCATTATGTAGTACTTCTGTGAGGTTCAGTTTACAGAGACAGAATTTTATTTTTGCCGTGATTAAGCTGAAAGCAGATAAAACATCATTTTAATAGCTTCATTCAGTTCCAAGAGTTATATTTTAATGCCTTTATCCCTGCCAAGCAATAAATTTGAGTTCTGCAGAACACTGTGAATAAGTGATCTTGCAGGGTGATTGTATATGAGATATCTGATATCTGGAAAACTCTGTTTGTACCCAGTAATTTTCCAGTCCATGCAGCATGAGTTCATCTCTCTGAATAAATACATTGTTTATGATGATTGAATTTTTGTGCTAACAGAAAAAAATCTGACTGGTTCTACCTCTTATCCATTAGAAGAGCCATTGCAACACATGTTCCTTGCCTTGGATCCCTACTGAGAGTTTCTCCTAAAGACTCACGGTCTTTCAGCAGTTACCACTCCTCCAGACGAGCGACTGTATCCAGCCAGTCTTCTGAGATAAGTGGCCTGCAGAAAGGAAAAAGGAGACTGTCTTCTCTCTCTGACAGCGAATCAGTAAGGGAGACACTTCTCATACAGCCATTTTTAAGTGCAAAATTATTCATTTTCATATAAAGTCCTTCCAAGTGGTAGATTCTTTAGATAAAATGCATTGTGGTGCTCATTACAAGAGCTCCAGAGAAAGCAGAGGGACAAAATGAAATAAAAGAAGGCTGAAGTGTAAAAGCAGAATGTAAATAATTTTTTTCATGATGGTTGGTTACACTGAAGGAAGAGTGGAAAGATGGAACAACAGGAATTTTAGAAAGTAAAGGAAGCTTAGAGTCAGAGCACCCTTGAAAGTCTGATCATACTTCTAGGCTGTACTTGTCTTATCACAGGTTTGCAGTCTGGACACAGAAAAAAGGAACTCCTGGTCCCTAAACAGTTCTCTAGTGAAAGCAATATTGTAATGAAATATATAATGCTTTCTGAAAGGGGCATGTATTTGGAAACATATTAATCATCAGATTTAGACAAATCAGTAAATCCATTATAGAATCTTTCCCACAGAAGACCTCAACAGCTTGCTGCTGCCAGTCTAAGTGGAAACAAATGTTTTGCACAGCAGCTGAAAACAGGGCAAATATTTGGCATCCCAGGCTCTCTCCTGTAACTCAAAGTTACATCACTAACTAACTAAGCGTATTAGTTCATTGCAATAATTTTAAACGAAATTTCCAAATACAAGAAAAAACAAAATTTTCTTGGCAATTCTTTTTCACAGTCAAGATAATAATTGTATCTAATCCAGCCAAGTGCTGAATTCTCATAGTTGTTTTGAAGTGGCATTCCAATTTCTTTGCACTCTTTGTTCTTTTGACTTCCCAATCCAATCAAAATTAAATTCTCCTGGCTAGTAGCCTTCATTCAGGAGGAAGGTTTAAAAACTGGCTGATAGAAAAGCAACATTTTTATATCTCATCTCTTAGACTGTGAATCCTGTTTTTTAAAAACCAGCAGACTCCCTCAGTAACATTAGTTTTGTTTTCCCATTAATTGGAATGAAGTTTACAAACCCAGGACTCCTTCCTGAAACAAAATGTTTCTAAAGCACTGACTCTGCAGTCCTAAGACATTTCCTTCTATTTATTTGTGCTTCCACCCAAGCCACGTTGGAAACTTTGGCCCTAATTCCTCCAAACACCTGTGCTTCCTAACGGGGTAGTACTGTGGAAACACTGTCTCCTTGGAGCTACGAGATGCACCCCAGAAGTTTCAACAATAGATTGTAATGAAACACTGTTTTCTTTGAAATTTTGCAGTGCATCCTGTGGACAAAAAAAAAAGTAAGCTGAATTTTAGATGCAACAGACTTGATAGTTTTGTTTTTACTTCTTATAAGCAAACATTTTCTGAACCCTTATATGGCAGAACTTTTGTGAAATGTCTTTTATACAATGCCTGTCTCTTTTACAATTTCTGTCTAGCTAAAACTGGGACTAATTGGATGAAAGTCTAAGGAACCTACAGTGAATGTTTTTGCTGTATTTTTAGGGCTGTACTGAAACAGAAACTAATACCCCCAGTATGTTCTCCAGACTTGCCAGAAGACAGATCTCCCATGAAATGGGTGAAGACACAACTCAAACTAGTGACCTAAGAGCCAAACTGACGAGCCAGGATTCTGGGAATTGTGAGAAGGTAATAGACTGCATAATACCTAAATTCTCTGACAACTGGCAAGTTAACAGATCTGCACATTGTACCATAATTAGTCATGAAGGTTCCTGCCAAGAAGATGCAGATAACCTATGAGTTAACACAATGAGTAATGACTTAGAGGCTGTAAAAGGTCATCAGCTTTTTATTCCCACCCTGATTATTCAGCGCTCTTTGTTGTATTTCTGCTGCTGTTTTAGAGAACTTAACATCTGAATGTCTGGTTTTAAGTGTGTATTTAGTAATACTTGTCTTTTGCTATCCAAATTACTTGGTCAATCTTTCTGTTGTCTCACCATTTGCTACCAAATGAACACATATGGTAAGATGTAACAAACACGGCTATCTTTAGCATATTACTACTCTTCAGTCAGTCCTCTGCTCTCCTTTTATTTTTCCCTATGAATTTTGCATATGTAAAATATTGTGGCACACCTATATGTCGTTTATGTCTTCCTTATCTGTGTTCATTTTTCAGACAGCTGTAGAAGCTGATGACATATTGATGGTGGAATTGAATGTCACAGAGTACATGGCTACACCTACTGTAAGAACTATTATTTTAATATTTGGCATGCACCTAACTAACTGAGGGAACAAAAACTAATGACAATCCCAGTTCTTGAGCACAAATTAAGTTGTTTTTCAGATGCAAAATTCACACAATACTCCCAGCAAAATGCAGAAAACATGACCACAAAAGGTAGATCATTGCTGAAATTAAGCAGAAGGAGAACATATGTATTCCAGGATTCTCCTTAAGTCCAACTTCTTCAAGGAACCTGAATATTTTTTTGAATCTAGTAAGTCCTCTGATGAGGTCTGTGATGTCCTTAGTGGAGCATGGAAGCATTAATTTTGTGTCATATATATTAATAATATATACACTATAATATACCATTAATAATATATACACTAAGCTGAGATAGCCATTCTGAAGGCTGTACCTCTGAGACAGCCTTAGTCCTGTAGCAGGTGCTTCTGTACAAAGTGATGTTGTTAACCATTTCATGTTCTCTGTTTTGGGTCGCAGCAAACATCTAAAACATGCAGCTTGGAGGAAATCAAGGTCAGTTTTTGCAATGTGCCATGTCACCTGTTCAGTAAGATGTTGTGATAGTGTCTGTTTCTTCTTCCACCTAACACAGCTACAGCATATGGGTAAAAAAAAATTGACATCTATCACAAGTGAGTCAACTTGCCTTAATTCTCAACAGCCATGGAAATAAGAGCAAAGAGTCAACAGGTGAAAACAAGGCAGTTTTATCTTTGCATTAACCCCAATGTAATACAACAATCTTAAATTATCTCTTTATTGTTAGCAATGATCCTTATGAGCTATTGTGAGCCTCATCCTATTGGTCCTGTGCAAGTGACAGCTAACATTGCTTATTGTAAAAAAATGCTAATCAGTCTTTCTCTTAATTTTCACCTCATTATGCAGTTTGCTTTCCCCTTCAAACTATCCATGCTGTTATTACTATATTTTACACTACCTCTCGCCCAGTGAACCTAAACAGTCCCTCTTTATGGAGGAACTCCTTACTCAGTTGAATTCATAGGCTGTCTGAGCATATTCACAGTACTTTTGTTCATGGTTGAATGTGTTGTCATTAGCCTGGTCTTTCTTCAAAGTAGACCAGCTCTTAAGTAGCAAATGCAAAGACTTTAATGCTTTAGTACATTAAGTTGTTTAACAGGTGGGGTTTTTTTTTCATAAGTTATTAATGAAATATTTAAAAAAAATGTTCAGATCTACTTTTCCCTCCATCACTTAAGTTTTCTTTTGAGTTATGGGGAGCAGCAAAGTGCTTATCTAAATATATGCCACTTTTTACAGATGATTCAATGTGATCTCCCTGTAGATATTTGTGTTGTCCATTTCTCGTAAATCTTTGCATCCTTTAGAAAGGTGAGAGCCTGAACAGTATTGGACAAAGAAAAGGAGAGTGTCACCAGGGATCATCTTCAGCCCAGATACCCAGTATTACAATAACATGCAGCAATGTCCAAGGAGTAGAGCTGCCTTCTAGATACAACTCTGGTTTCCTGTACCCTAAGACCAAGAGTCACAAGCAGAACAAGAAGTCCAACAGTTAAGTGAGTGGTGCAAGCCAGAATATCATCTTAGCCAACAGCTCTGGACAGCTTTGGACTGGCTGAATCCAGAATACCTTCCTACATTGGTCTGAAATGCTCCTACAAAGACACAGCACAAGACAAGCAAGGATAAAAACATGGTTCTTTTCAGCATCAGAACTCTCTCCAATGATTCACATCCTGATCTGAGTCACACTGTAATTTTAATATTTCTTCTTTATGCAGCTCATGAAACAATTTCTTACATTTGGATTTTACTCTGCTCATGTATGTTCCTACCATTATACAGAGCCTACCTAGAAGCCTCCTAGGGATTAGCCTGACAGGGAAGTATGATATTCAAAACTGGCTTTGTTTACTTAGTGTATTTACCTTCAAAGCTATTATAGAGCTAAAGCTGAGAAATTCTGGGGGAAGTGCACATTAATTCCTGAAGAAGTTTTCTTCGTAATTGTGAAGTTTCTCAACCAAATGTAATCCCACAGTCAGTGCTCCCTTCTCTCAATAATGACATTTCCCCCCATTTTCTTCTACAATCCAATGAAAAGGCAGTGCACTTGAACAGTAATTTGAAGTCTCAGATCTTTATTTTAATTTCTGAGACCAGGGAAAGAGAAAGGAATAACACTCAAGGACAAAGCCATGGTCCTTTCCATACTTAGCTTCTTTTTCCAACAGTGGCTTAAGAGACCAGTTCAACCCATTCTCAGCTAACTTCCCCAGAGCTATAGGAGATTATTATGAAACTCCTTCTGACTTTCCTTTAGCAGGTTTCATGGGAAGAATGCAGAATACAAAGCAATGTTTGTACTGAAATGTCTTATGGGTAAGTCAATACATCTGCTTTCTGATACTTCAAAGTTGTTTACCCTTTGAAGTGCTTTTCTAAAGTAAATATTGGGAGGAGAAGGGTTAGTTCCCCCAAAATAGTCATTCTAGAGATGTGTAGAATCCACACCAACCCCGCTTTGGCATTTTCATCTTTCTCCTGTCTAAACAGCAGCATTTGTATAGCTGAGGGTTTTCTTCCACAGTGACTAAATCCATGAGACTGTACTTATTTCCCCTGAAAGGAAAGAGTTATATGAAATAGTGATTTTCAACTTTTCCCTCGTGTTTCTTTTAGTGCACAAGAATAAATGGACAAAATGCATTTGCAACTCATAGCAGTCTACGTTACAAGAATGAAGAGATATAGTCAGTCCAAAGTGGGGCTGAACCCAAAAGCACAGGGCACAAAGAGCTATTGAAACAGTTCTTCCCCACAGACCCTCCAGCAGTTCTCCCTTTGGTTGCAATAATGAGCGGCACCCAGCAAAGCATTTTGTCCCAAGTAAATAATTTTTTCCTTATGTCACATCAGAAAAAGCCATAAAATAAATAAAAATGTAACAAACTCATTACTTTGAAAGAAGCAGTAAGTAAGAGAAAAATCATTGTTTTGAAGCAAACTTCTGGAAACTTAGGTCAAACTGAGGTTTATTAAAAGGAAGGTTATTAAAACTAAAAATGAAGGTGATAATGACTTCTGCAGCAGATGAATGTTAAATCATTAAAAAAGTGAGACGTTCAGGCTGGTAATAAACTGCCAAAAGAAACACACTGTTCAAAATCCACAGTGTTTTTATGTAAATAAAATCACAGGCATTAGAGATGGAAAGGAGCTATTACAGTTTCTCCCTTCACCCACCACAACCGGATATTGTCTCCCAGCAAAGGGCAATATTAAACTGATAATACATACAGCTGCCAGTAAGGAGAAAGAAGAGAGAAAACATCTTCAAACAGGAAGTGTGTTCAAAGATATTCATCTAGTCTAAGGAATTCTATTATGACTTACTGCTTAGGCTTTTAAAATTATTTAAAAACATGAAAGATGTAATTCTTCCTTTGCCATGAAGGCCATTACACTAGTGAAAAATGGGAAGAAACATTAGCAAATGCTGCCTGTTTCATATGGGTCACAGAAGACTGAACCTGTCAAAATAGGTCAAACCCCACACATGCTGTTTGATGTGTTAACAAGGAGTGTATGATATGTGTCACTAATAGCTAGATGGTTTGCTCCTGTCATGATTTTGTTTCCAAGCAATATTCTTCAAGACTATAGTCTGTACTCTTCTGCATTCCCTTCCACTTTTAGAGGGTATAAAAAGAATAATTCCATGGCTAGAAAAGCTTTATGAATCCACAACATGTTGTTCTCTGTATCCTTCAGCTCCAACATGTATTAGAGATTAGTTTGTATCTATAAAAAGAACTACAGCTGTTCATGCTCATCTACTTACAAGAGACTTGTAAAGCATATATTAATTAGAGAGAATTTGTTTGTGAGCACTTCAAAACCCTTGTGTGTACTCTGTGTAGCTAACAGCTTTGCCTTCCCTTCACCTCTGCTGTGTCTATAAAAATCATACAGGGGAAAGCCTACAAAATTCATCTCACCTGAATATCTCTACAAGTGGTTCACACTATAACCCCTGCGGTATTTGGAATAAATCATTATTAGTTCATATTTCATCTCATCCTAGCAGATTTATTTGTGTCCTGTATCCTCTGCTTGGCAGCCATTCTCTTGGTTTTGCTGTCTCTTTACACCCTTCAACACAGATGACTGATTGGATTAAAATAATTTAGGACTGAGATGATTCACGTTTCACTTAGAGTCAACTGTACAGGCTGTTCTGCAGAGACTGCCTGTAGTTTGCCATGCTCTTGGATATGTTCCAGTGACTTGGAGTGTGACAGGACTAGGGCAAAACTGAGACACTTCCCTTTGGCCTTTTGCACTCCAGCAGCTGTTCACAGAGCAGGCTGCTGGCAAAGGCAATAACAAGCAGTGCTGGGAGTTAACACACAAGCTCTGCCCTTCCAAGGGGGCACAGACTCAGGCTTGGGTCACAAGTGAAAATGTTTGGTCTGATCATTCAAGCAATTCTGCAAAACTGCTGAGCAATTGGTCCCTACTGCTGGACCTGCAAAGAAGGTGCCAAGAGCCAGTGTAATGAATGACTGCTGCAAGCCAAGACTGAAGGACTGCATAAGGCAGCAGCCACACATTGCCAATCTTTTCAACTTTCACATACAACCACGGTCTTACTCCCTGTGTCTGCCAGGTTACAACCTCATTTCATACTTTTGGAAACTTTTTTACATCTAACACTGAACAAAAAAGCGTCATCATAGCATGTGACATTGAGTATTGACATTTCATGCATTCTCACGTAAGACAGCAGAGCAAAGAGTATTTTTCTTGAAGTCATATGTAAAACCAACAGCAAGTTTGACATTCAGAAATAAACAAAGGCACTTCCAATGCTTTTTGGGTGTTTCTGGAGCTCTAGGTAAGACTTACATGGGTAAGTCACCATTCCCATGTGTGCCCGTTTTGCTCAGAGTGGTTGGTGCCATTTTTTTACTCAGACCATCCCAAGAAGTGCTGCGATGTGCCCCTCACCCTCTGATTCCTCAGTGAAGGGCATTACCATCTCAATAACTCTCACTGGGCACTTGTCTGCTGCTGAAACCACTATTGAGAGAGGACCCTTATCTGCAAGGCAATGTTTGTATCAGACAATGTTATTTCAGTGGCTGAGCAGAGAGTATCTCTGTTCAAACACCTATGTTTGTAGCCTTGCATTTGCTAATGTCATAGCGAAGTCATAAATAGGTTTATAGAAAAGTAATCTTAAAACTAATAAATAAATTATTAATAGTGCAATTCCTAGCAACCCTAGACGTGGGCCACAATCCTGTATACTAAATGATTCCTATACCTCCTTGCCCCATCGAATTTATAACCTAAATGCTCATTTTCAAACTTGTGGAAACTTCACAGGTGACAAGATTTATAAACTGTCCTGTTTACTTCCCTTCTAAGGAGAACAGACTGAATAGATCATCAGTGAAAGATTAACAAAGGCAGAAAAGTTTCTCCACAGCAAATCCATCCTTAACAGTCTGATACAAACCACAAACAGTAATTAGGGTTCTTTTTCTTTTGTCTGAAAAGACGACTTCTAGTTACAACAGTTCTGGCAGCAGCAGGGCTCTGCTGGAGACCCAGCACAGGAATTCTGTGTACTCACAGAGCAAAGCAAATGCTGCAAGAGTCACATCAGTGCAGGAAAATGCTCACTCACAATGTATAGACATGTCAGAATCTCGTGATATTAGACTACAAAGTTGACTCATGGTGGTTGGTTCGCATATTACCCTACAAATTCTTTCGGCAATGAAATTTGCTCTCAACATGAAGATTCATTTACCCCCTGAAAGCGGGGGTAAATAGTAGGACTGCCCCAGTGGCTTCGAGAAATTGAAAGGGATTCATCCCTCGTTACAGTGAACTTTTCCTCCCTACTCTTCTGTTTGTTGGTGTGTTGTTTTGTTTTTTTTTATTTTTAAACTTACACAACCAGTATTTATGTAGATTTCACTTTCAGGGAAATTTTAACCATCCCTTGCCAAGGAGTCTTTGTGGGAGAACCTTTTGAAGACCCACTTTCAATTGCATTACTGCAATACATCCTCAGTCATAATCCACCAGATCTATGACTCAGAAGCACAGAAATTTAAGCAAAATGGCCTAAGTGGGTCTGATGATGACTGTAACTTGGAAGATAAGTAGAATTTGTAACTTTATCAGGATTGAGTCAAGACTTCGGTATGGTGTAGAGCAGAGTGAGCTGCAGCTCTGGTGCACAGATAGAACCTGAGAGTAAAGCTCATTATGCACATAACGAAATAAACACGACACCTATGTAAGTAATTTGCTAAGGGCAATTTTTGTGGGGCATGTTTTACCCACAATGTAAAAGCAAAGCCATTGTTCATTTCCCTCAACATTTAGACTTCACTGTGACTTCTGCAAGTGTACAAGAAGATGGTTTGGAAACAGACACAAAAATGTGAGATTACATCATTGTATAGCACAAGATCTCCAATGTAAAGTTCCTTAGAGGACATTTCCTGAATAGGCTGTAGGGCACTCATGGGTATACTTACAATGGCTATAATGTTTTTCACTGACTAAAAAATAGAAAGGAAAATCTATACCTTTGCACAGAGTGCCATACCTGAAGGTTTATAAAGAACATGACTGTACCTCTAATGTAACAGCATTTCCTTCAAAACCCTCAGCATTTCAAAAAATGTATTACACACACCCAGATGCACCCTTTGCTGTAAAACTGGTAAAACAGCTTTTTATGAAGTTTTTCAGATGCTTAAAGATAATCATGTGCATAAATATTTACACAACCCCTTAGGACACACAAGTGAAATGAAGGAGTTAAGAGCATGTTAGGTCAATACTAAAACTTAATGAATTAAAAAAAAATGTTTTTCAAGAGCAGTATTTGTTGCTAACTCCATGGAATGGTATGTTAATAAATTCTCTAAGTTTCAGATTTTTTAAAGCTAAGGTTAACACTGATAGGTGAGCTGGGTTGCAAACTGGCCTACTATAGGCATACTATGATTTGATGTAGAAAGCAGCAAGCACTTTGGTAGAGCAAACCCTCACCAAGAGGAGGAATGACAGTCCTGACAAAATGTATAAAAGTTTGAATAAGAACCTCAAGATTTTATTTTTCCTTTTTCCATGTTTCCTGTGTGGCCTTGGCCCCATAAGTAAGGTTTGTCTCTTGAAGTGAGCAAAGTCAAACAGATGACAGAATAATTTTTTGGGTTTTCTGCTCTATTAATGGGGCAAAAATTGTTCATGGAAGAAGAGAATCCTTGACCAGCAGCGTCATCCTGCAAACAAGGGCATCATAAACACGATGAAGCACTACCAAGTCAAACAAACAAGATTTCCCTAAACTTCCCTGAATATTGCCTAGAATGAAAATCAGAGAAAACTGTATAGTGTAGCCTGCTCTGAACATCAGATAGTTGTTTCTGCCCTGTCCAAACATGAGCTATGCTTTCAAGGACAACTTCTACTTTCATACACAAAAAAGCTCCATTAATATCAAAGGATTTAAAATAGGGCAATTCATCAAAGTTTGAACTCCAACAACTGTTAAGAATATGGTGAGGCTCAGCCATAAAAGGAAGGAAAGAAGGCAAGAATAAGACTATACTCTTAAAAGGTTATGGAAGCATTTCTAGTGACTGGAGCATGTGGCTTTTAGCACACCAGATTCTCCAAGGTAACTGTCCAGTGCTGACCTGTGACTTCCAGGAAATCAGTTCTCATTAGACTTCAAGCAGTATCAATATACACTAGACTGGTCATAGTTGTAAACACATAACCACACAACAGAACATATGACAATGTTTACAGTAATCCCTCTTCCCTTATTTGTCTATATTAGATATGCTATGCAAGTTCACTTTTAAAAAAAGAAAAACAAGGAAAAGAGGTTTAAGGACAAACTAAGAAAAATGGGTTTTCTCTTTTTTGACTGAAAGTTTCAGATCTGAACTTACAAGTCCTTTCCCAGTGTGATTGCTCACCTTCATCCTGTTGTGCAGATTGCAGAAATCCTACCTCAGCTCAGTCCACATCTCTTAGAGATTCTTCTCATTTTCCCTACCTCCAGCAATGAGGCACCCGTCAACTCTTCTCTAGTTAACTCACAGGGCCAGAGGGAAGGCCCTTGCTTACCCGTTCCATGAACCTGCTATGAAATAGCTGTTTCCCCCCTCACTTCCCTTTCAAACCCTGATTTCTTGGGTGTCCATAAGCCCGGGACTCAGCTCCCTTCTACCTGGCAGGTCCTGCAGTTGAGCACATCTTGACACTCACCCCATGGACAGTCCTGCTTTCAAGCCCTCCCAGCAGTAACACAATCTTCTAGTTTTCAGTAGTTCACACTTCTAGTACCCCCTTCCAAACAGTCCCCAATGCCCTCAGGTGCCAAAACCAGCATTAATTAAACACAGCTCCCTCCTGGTTTTTAAAGAAACTATTTATGCTTCTACCTTAACATGTAAACAGATGGAGCCTGGGCTTATAATAACCCTCCAACTGTGATTTAAAAATACGAATCCTTTTGATGCTGCTGTCCTCAGCTGAAGCCTCTGATTAACAGAATCACATGGCAGAACCCTTAATGTGTATTGATAGATCTTATTGGATATGCTATTTTCCAGATGCAATTGTTAAAACTCACTTTGTGCTGCTGCTCAGTGAAGTAAGAAGAGAACTTAATCTGATGAAGGACAAAGTTGGGGTAGTAGCATCAGGCAGCTCGGTGGTTCATCACATTCACTGCATAGATTCCTTTTGAAAATCATTCCTCTGAAAAAGAAAAAGGCACACCAGTCTTTCAGGTTCAGGATCATTATGTTCAGTTAGGTGAGAAATAAGTTTCACAAGAAAGAGCTGCTCTCTTTAGGCACTGTAGATGCCATTTATTTCATCTGAGGGAATTAAAACCATGTAAATTCCATGAAAGATCATGTGAAGCTCCATTTCAATAAATCACACCCACTTTAATTCTTGTTTTACCTCAAACTGTCATGGTAGGATATGGCCAAAGGCAAAGGAAGCAAATAAGAAAACACAATTCAGAATAACCATTAGGACTGCATCAAAATAAACTGTCTGCAAATAAACTAGAGAATCCGAAACTGTTAGAAACCACAGTAGCTTCATATGAAACAGGCGTCTTCTCTTTCCCTTTGTGGGCCAGTAAAGAAACTCAGAATTACCATCTTGTGTCAGATTTCTCCTTGCTTCTTTCACTAACTCCTTGATTTTTCTCATGTGCAGGAGCCAGATCACAGTGATTCCAGAGACAGTGCTAAGGAGGTCACAGCATGTGTTACAGAGCTGCACCTTGCAGCTTCCCTTCTTTGTGCTGTTTCCTGAAATAGAAGGAGTCCCATCACAGCTGAACCTGCTCCATTTTCACTGGGTCACAGTACAAAGGCAATTGCTTATTACAGCAGCTCATGAACATGGCAACAGTGTGAGCTGCCTGAATTCCAGCTTTTAAAAATGAAATTACTGGAGGAGTTTTCAAAATAACACAACTGACTGTCCAACATCACTGGAAGCCATTTCTGGGAAACCTAGGATTTTGGGTTTAGGTATTTCTTTAACCAAAAGGTGGTCAAGGCAGATGTCTTACCAGAACAGCCATACAAGGAGGAATGGCATGATACTAGTAAGGACTTAGAGCCTAAGGATTCAGAGGATTCAGTCACACAAGGTGGACCCTGATGGAAACTGGGTTTCTCATCCACTACTTAAGGGGAATTCTCTGAACAGAAAATCATGGTAGTTAAACAACTTCATGGGGATCTTATATCAGTTTTGAATTTCTCAGTTAAAAAACAAAAAGTCCAGTGTCAATAAAGCAGCATCCCCTAATAAGCACTTTGTGTCTTTGTAACTACTTGCTTAAGATTTTCACAATACCAGTATTTATTCTTCAGTTTTGTATCTCTCAGGACTGGAGACAGAGATTCAAAAAAGGATCCTGCTAGTGCAAAGGACATTCAGTTGAACTTCAGCAACTGAAAATCTTTGGAAGTCCCAAATGCAACACTCACAGCTATTACATACACAGTGCAAATTACACCAAATTACACTCAAAATGTTGGTTGATTTGACAAGTCAAGAGGACCCCATAATGTTTCTGTTTCAGTTGTGACTAACTTGCAGGCACTTGTCTTTCTCTGCTTCCTCCTTCCAAGAGCTGGTGGCTTGGTTCCAGCAGAATTATTTGACTTCAGTGTAATTTGACTGTTACTAGTTTACCTGATTCAACTTGAAAGAGTTCATAAAAAGAAAGAAGCTCATCACTGAATCTTTTGTTCCATTCCCTCCACAACTGTTATCCAGCAAGTAAAGGAAAGGGCTAAGGAACAAAGTATGAAAAATGGACTACAGAATAGGACATTCCTGTTGACTTGTCTGGGAGCTCTATTCTTGTTAGCTCACACAGTTTTAAACAATGGGTGAATTGAACAGGTTACTTATATAATAGGATCCTGAATTTATAGCTCACTTGTCCACTAGCCCACTGAAACTCAGTTGCAAAGCTTGGCTGATCCTAAACAAACTTTTTAATACTGAAACTGCCAGTAAGGCTGCAAAATAGATTAATTTATTTTACGTATTGTGATTGTACAGATGTGGTAAAGAACATTTTTTTGACATGGTGTGCCTTTACTAGTCCTTCATTTGGCTTACAGCATGAAAACATTGTGCAACTACACAGCTCATTGGTCGGTTCCCATCTCATGAGCTGTATGTTTAGCACCTGACCATCAAGACATTCTTTATCTTTCTTCAAGGTGCGGCACGAGATGCTACCATTTGAAAAAAAACATATACCAGCACTCATGCTCCAGCAGCTGCTAAGTTAAACTTAGTTCACAGTTTCCTCAGCAAAGTTTAGCTTGGTCTTCAGATATCACAGTGAAAACTGTTTCAATAAATCAAAAGGCTCAGCTGAACAAATCACCAGATCAAGGCAGCAAGCAATCAAACTGAACAGGACTGGTGCTCAGCAGACACTGCTCTGTGGTAAGCATCAAAGAGAGTCACTTCTGAGTCAGGCTATGGCATTAACTCCTTCTGTGAGTTTGACAACTCAGTTTAGTGCAGTACCCAAGTCTGTCTGTAAAAGGCCATATCGTTTACTTTTGAAGAGCTGCAAGGCCAATTCAGGAACGTTTTGCATACTCAAACAGAAGATAAGCATTGCCTGTTGTAAGAAAGATGCAATGATGGATTAATCAATCTTCAACTGAGAGATGCAGACAGATAACAAGAGAAACAGGTGGGAAGAGACTCACCCTTCCCTTCATACAAACAGCCTGCATTTACAACTGAGTATTTATAGTTAAACAGTGAGTTAGAATAAAGATGCCAACCTTTATTTAGAAAAACTGACTGCAAATATTATTTTTTTAGAAAATTCCAGCTTTTATTCTCTCTAAAATCAGTGCACGAGATTTTTGTGCTGACATTTTGGTGCTGGATTAGCCCCAGTTTAGCATGAAAGCAGTGAGGGTTGTAAGTCAGGCAGCATTGCTGGGGTCCATCCTGAAATACCTACTGGTATAACTCTGCTTTCATCCTGGACTAGGAATATTATGCTAATAATATAGCCCAGGGAAACCACAGGAACAGTCCAAGGAGATTACCATGTGGACAGCCTTCTTTTTAATGTCTGAGCAACACTCTAGAGTTGCAATTCACAATGTTTTATTGCACTCTATGTAACAGCTTGACCTTTTCATTATTTTGTTTGCATGTTTGTTTGCTCTTGTATGTGGGCAACATTAGGAGATCTGCTAAATTATTGAGACTGAAAATGGGAATGATGGATCTCTATCTTACAAGGACAAAATGACTGAAGTAGAGTCACTCTAAAAATGTCATTCTCATCTGAGCTGTGCTTCCTACATGTTCCTAAGATTTTCTGTAAAATTTCTGCAAAATAAAATACTTTGGGAGATCCAAAGTATTAGATTCCTGTGGCAGCTTTTTTGCCAATGCCAGAACACAATCCCATGTGAATCAGACTGTTAACTGGACATATTGACAGTCCTAATTTTAAAGAAATTCCTCCCAGTCTTTTGTCAGAAGGGAAGTGAAAATTGCGAGTTGTTTTGCAAATTGCCCATTCATTTGCCAGTGACAGAAGAAACAAACCACTGACTCTCCTGCCCCCTTACACAGCAAGTGCAAAGGACTGGGGAAATCAGAACTGCTAAGCAATAAGCAATCACAAATGGAACACCTCATTTACTGGAGCTGTTACAGTTTGGGTAAATGACAGTACAAATGCAGCCCAGATCTGCACTCCTCTAAATGTTAGCACTTCTGTCTGACCAGTCACATCAGCGTCACCACAGAGAAATAACACCCACAGACCATCCACACCAAAGGCAGTACCTCCTTACTGCTTCCTCGTTACTCACTACAGGCTCTTAGAAAACCACACTCATCACTAGTTTTTCTCTCAATTTGGAACCCCTTCAGCTGGGCAGGGAATGAGATCACACGTCAAAAGCAATATGCCAGGAGAAAGCACAACCATACTTTTTGATATACACGCTAATTTTCCTAACACCATCACTGGTGAGGAACCCCTCAGTAGTCTTGTTGGGTAGCAGTCATTCTTTAAAGTTTCCATCCGTGGTGGTTACACTTTCAGTTTAAAGTTACTTCAAATAAACTGTGCAGACAGCTTACTAAAATACCTTGTAACCCTAATGAAACCATATTGCATAAATTTATGAAAAATGAGGGTCCTATTTACAAGGAAAACAGTGACTGATCTGAGGTTGAACAGCTAATGAAACGGTGAGATCAGATTGTGAAAGGACAAAAGACTAGGTAAAAGACCATGGAAAACCCAGAATTAGCTCTTGACAGGACAATTTCTTTCCCAGCAAGAAATTGCCCAAGCTGGAATAAAACTCACAGGTCAAAAGCAAATCACAGTGAGTGAGTCACTGTAAGAAATGGACAGCTAAACCTATCAGTAAGCTACTTTCCAGAAAGCAAATAGGATTGTTTGCACAAGATGGCCTAGCCAGTGGAGTCTCAGTGCTCAGCTTTTCTTACTAAGTGGTGACGCTGAAGGCGTTTCAGGGAACTATTCCAAGGCCATTGGTAGGTAAGCAATGTATTTCTGAAACATTGTTTAAAATACAAGTTTAATACTAACATTAGAAAAACAGAACAGAGGATTTTGTCCCTCCAAATGACAGGCACAAGCTTCTGGGAACAAGTTTGCACACTTTCTTAGAGGGTGATGAGCAGGTAGAGCTCCTACACTTTCAAATTCCCTGGCCTTGATTGACTTAGTGAGCAACATACAAGCTACTGTATGTCATCCTGTTTCAAACACAAATTGTGGAGCAAAACTGATCCATCACTTATCAGAACAGGATTATGGGCCAATTCCAAGTCATCCTTGCTGATATTTTTACCAGGGAGCAGAAAATCAGGTTACTGAAGTCCTTGGAAAGGTTCAGGTAAATCCAAATGTGATTTTTTCTATCACACATAGAATGGAATAATCTAACAGATCATCATGAAATAAATATAATTTCCCACCATCTGGATCATATTTTCCGGCCTAAGTCACCAAGTATGCTACTTTATGAGATTGCTCGCCTCATGACAAGATGCAAACTGTTTCTTTTGGGGATATAATCCAACTTTGTCAGTGGAATATTTTTGCAACTACCATTAAGTCACAATCTATATGAGTATGAATTTTGGCGAAATATAAATACAGAAATAATTCAGATCTTGTTTTCCTGGCCTGGTCTGTTCATCCTGTGTGTTGGACCAAAAGAGCCCACTTGATATGTACCAAGGTCGTTACTGAAAGAGTAAAGAGACTTGAGGTTCCATAAGACAAGAAACGCTAAACCTGAACTGCGATCCTTCTTAGCAGGCTGGAGTTGAGAAATTGATCAACTGCTGAAATTAATCAGTTGTGTATTTCAGCGATGCCCTTGCTGTGTTTGTTCCGCCTGCGCGGCGCCCGCGGCCCGTGGCTCCGGGGGTTGTGCGGCCGCCCTGTCCCTGGTGCTGACCGGGCGCGGCCTCGGCACGGCCCGGGCCCGCTGCGGAGCCCAGCGCGGGACTGCCCCGCCCGGGACTGCCCGCCCGGGCAATGCTCGCTGCTGGGCACACCAGGCGGCTCGGAAGGGGCACCGCACGCGTTTCCAGCGGTTCAACGCTTGGGAACAGGCTTTCTTTCTTTTTTTTTTTTTTTTTTTTCAAAACTCATGAAGCCGTGGCTCCCT
>VZRZ01003071.1:573439-697839 GCA_013398175.1 Climacteris rufus
AAACTCATGAAGCAGTAGCTCCCTCATGGCACTGAGAAAACAGCTGGCTTTCTGGAGGATACTTTGGGGAGCATAACATTAAAAAAAAAACAAAAAACAAACAACAAACCATCACATAGCACTGCTGAATAGAGGGATGTGCGGAGCGGGTTGCCTGGTCCTTGACAGCACTCATCAGCCATTTGAAGGCACCACAAGGCTCAATTTCTTAAATTACCTCAATATCGGTATCCAGGTGGGCAATAACATTGTTCGTTCTGTATTTTTTTGTCTTCCAAACCCTTTGTCTCCTCTCTGGCCGTTGTTTTAACTTTTCCACTTGATTAAAACGACCACTGCCTATCAATACCAGTGAATCAGTGGGGGAAAATAACCTCGCTTCCACTTTTCCTACGGGGCAATGCATGAAAACACCGATTTCACTCGTGTTGCGGCTGTGAGCGAAGGGGCCGAAGGCAGGAGGCGGTGTGCGAAGGGGCTGACGGATGCAGGCTCCGAGCCCGCACAGCATTGACACACACGCTCAAGAGCTTTCGCTGAACTTGGGCAGGACAGCAGCCCCTCCCGCCCGGCCTCGCCGCCTTCCAGAGCGTTCCTGGTCCCACCCGCGGGCGCAGCCCCCCCGCTCCCGCCGCCATTTCATCCCTCGCATCCTTCCCTGAGGGCTCAGACGCGGAACGCCCGCCCGCCGGGATACCTGCTGCCCCGGCGCTCGGCCGAACCGCTCCCCACAGCTCTGTGCCACCTTCCCGCTGTGCCAGCGCGGCCCCGAGGTGATCTCGGCTCAAACTCGGATATTTACACGCCGCCGGCAGCGGCTCCTCGCGCACCGGCCCCTGCGCCACCGCCCGCGGCGGCAAATCCCCTCCCGCGCCGCCTCGCCCGCGCAGCGCCCCCTNGCTGCCCTCGGCCCGGGGGCGGTCGGGTGGGTGGGCCAGCGCTCTGCTCCGCGCTGCTCCCCGGTGGCGGCCGCTCTCTGGCTGCGAGGGCGATGTCCGTGGGTGCGGTAGGCGCGGCTCCCCGGCGCGGCCCGGGCAGCGCTGCGCGGCCGGAGGTGCCGGTGAGCGAGACACCGCGAGCGGGCAAGGTGGGTCGCGCCGCGACTGCATTTTCTCTAGTGGTAAATGATACCCCGGAGAGCCTTTACTGGGAAGGCAGAAGTGAGTAGGCTAGGCTGGAACCTAACTTTTGAGAGGCTCCTTAGTTATCTTGCTCCCTTGTGCGTACGGGCGCACCGCTGCATCAGCGTGCGGTGGTGATCCCTGAGGAATGTGCAGTGGCCAAATTACACGGACGGCACAGGATCCTTCTCGCTGTGCGCTCCCCGCGCTGTGCCAGACCTCAGCTGGCCGGAGGCAAACCCAGCGCTCGAAGAGGTCCTGTGACCTCGATGTCAGAGCTCAGCTCCCGGTCTGTGTGAAGCTGACAGTGATGCGTTTGGGTTTGTCTGGATTTTTTGCATTCACTATTTTCTCTGTCCTATTGCCAAACAGTCAGTGAGGTTCTCCTGAAGCAAGGCGCAAGTTATAGCTGTCATAGGATTGTGGTAAGCTTTCCTGGTTTCAGACCAGAGTTGGAAAACAATGAAAACTGAACTGCAACACATTTTGCAGACTTCTTTTTCTGCATTAAGTACCTGTATTAGAAACAGCCCTGCCTTTTAATCCAGTTGCTGCTGTTGACTCATTTTCTCACCTGAAGCTGGTAACCTAAGTGCTGTGGTTACATACGTAAAGAGGACATGGCTAAAACAATAGGTGTTCATGTGTTCTTTACCTTAAAAGAAGAAATTATCTTATCTTGGGAAGGTAAGTGCCATAGAAGTCTTAGGTATTACAAGGTGTAGTGAGTGCCTTTAAAGACAAGGACTGAAAAGCTGGTAAGATGAGAACTTAGTAACATACACTTAGTTTTTTGCAAACAGTATGGAGAGGTAGCTTCTCCTTTCATGGTGAATCTGTCTCTTCACAGGTTTCTAGTTTAACATAATTATCAAAAAAACTCCAAGTCTTTTAAAGTTTAGTTCTGATTAAACTGTGTCATACACCAAATCTTTTGTGGCAGTGAAAAGAGGTCGGCAGAGGAAAAAAAAGTGTGATTTTTTTTTCCTTTTTTTTTTTTGGTTAAGGGTGAAAGTAGTCATGGTGAAGGATCTAGAGGGAGCTGTAAATAGCAAATTGGGTTAATTGGTAAAGTGATACTGGCAGCAGCAAACAGCCAAACAGGAAACACTTTGAGTTGTTTTCTGAAGGCATTGTATTGCAAAGAGGGAAGATAATAGTCTCTCATTATATTGCTCTAGCATATCACCCCAGCAGTGCTGGCTTTTACTGGAACCCACAAAGCATGCTCTTAGAAAGGTATGGACAACACAGAGTGTGGTGAAGCCAAGTGTGGTGTAAAATTTAGCTTCTTAAGAAACATCTAAATACAGGACTTAGGACAACTTGATAAAGGGGCTAAAAGGAACTCAGGAATACTAAGGAATTGAAGGATTTTGATTAAATGGGTGAAATAAAGCTGCACATGGAAGTACAAGTAGGATTAACTTAGTTCAGAGTTAACCAGTGGAGAAAAGGAGATTGCAATGAGCTCTTTTGCAGAATAGCCTTACTTTGGAACCAATATTGAACTTGTGCTGAACTTGCAGAGGAAAAAATCTTTGCTCTTGGTAATTCCTTTTATGTTCAGTTTGTCATTGGCAAGGTAGGTATTCAGAGGTAAAGGGTTCTACATCTCTAAGATGTCAGTTTCAAATTCCTTAGCACTGCTTAGCCAACATACAGTAAGTATGTACTGTTTTGTCCTGTGGATCACAATGAAGATCCATCCCCAAAGACAGTTGTTAATTCCAGGTGAAATATACTTAACAGTGGGTTGATTCAAAATTCTAGAGGACTTTAGGATTGCATATATTGGACTGCTGGTTCAAAGCTTGGGTTTTCTTCATGCTTGTGTCTAGTGAGTAGTTTCTTCAAAGGGTCCATTCTCTTGCTTTCCCACTCTTCTGGAGAGTTGTAGATAATCATACTGGGGACAGTGCAGGAATCCATGGGACAAAAAGGGTGTGTTTGTCATAAAGCTGTATGCTGCCTCCTTGTACTGCCACACCCTCAGCTGAGAGAGACTGAAACACAATCAGTCTTTTAATCTGTTTTTTATTTATTTTTTAAAGGAAAGTCTATCCAGCTTGTTGAACATCTTACTATTAAAGAGAAAATGGTAGTTTATTCCTGTGCGGCGCAAATCTTTCACTTGCCTAGAGAAAAGCATAGAACCCATGACCTTGTATGCATCTTTTTATGTGCCAGAGATGCATAGTCTGTTACAGATCAGAAGTCAACCTCTGAAGCAACCTGCTTCTGAAATCCTTGATGGTACAAATGATTCAACCTTGTTGCTGCAGTAACAGTAATTCAAGTCTCCCCTGTACGCAGACCTAGCACAGCAGCTAAAATATAACTCATGAGTAATGTGGCCAAATTAATGAAGTAGTAGCAACTTTAACAATTGGAATTTCCATGACTTGTTTCCTTCCACCTTAATTTAGCACTGACACTAGTGGGTTTTATTTAATTCACTTCATGTCTGTGCACTCCTGGGCACGCAGTTGTAGCTTTCCTAAAGCCGGTTTAGTGTAATGCACACGGCATGGTCCCCATGCACGTGTGAATTGTTTCCGCCGGTGTGACATCTCTGATGGAGCTGTGCAAGAACAGCTCTGCTCGGGCTCAGAGGCTTTTGCTGGAGCTCATGGCACTCTCCTGTGCCTGGTACCCATCCAGCTTCCTCACAACTGTTCCCATCAGTCAGCTGGGAATAGCTCGGGGTAGCGGGGGGGGGGGAGGAGGAGGGGGGCCGTGGGGCTGATGAGCTCTGGACAATCTTCGGGTTTGATATGTGTGGAGAAAATGTCACCCTGCTCCTGGAATATGTTTTTTGTTTAAATGTCACTCCTTACCTCAGTGACCTCATCTGACTCAGCATAGCTTCTCTCTGAAGGGTGGGAGCTTTAAGCAAGTCATAGATTTTGACATAGCCAGAGAATGTAGGGAAGAAGGCACACCATGAGAAACAAAATGCTGTTATCTGAGCAAACAAAAAATGATTTTTGAAACAGTCTAGGAGGCAGTTATGTAAAGCAACTTAAAACCTAATCTAAACATCACAAGCCTCTGAAAAACAAGGAGATTGCCTATTATGTACACACAGTTTATTTCAGCCTCTGGTTTCCCAGAAGGCTTGCTAAGGTTTGTGCTGGTAGCTGTAATGGGCAGTACCTGCTGCACTGATGTCTCACCAGGGCAGGGCTGAAATATCCATCTGGGTTGGTCACCGACTTTTTTATTTAGAGGCTGATTGTATTGAAAGTGTGTAGAAGGTAAGTGAGATCTATGCTAAGAGTGTCTCTAACAAGTGGAGCTGTGACTACAGCATGAGCTTCTGTAGCATTTTAACTTCATTATTAGGGCCAGAGCTTTCTTCACGGAGGCAGAGAGGATACAGACACAGGAGGCAAAGGACTTAGGGAGGCCTGGAGAGAGAAAGCTGTGGAATATTCTTTCTCCAGATTGCACCTGGTAGTGATAGTGCAGACACATGAAAGAGCTGTGGTCCTGGTGTGGTGAAGGGGAATATTGGCCAGGACGCTGGAATATCCTCTACACTTTCCTTTTAAAAATGCCAAGCTATGCTGAACATTCATGCAGACATGGAAAGAAACCAAAGGAGCAGAAACAAGTGACCTCAGTTTAACATTTCATTCAAGTGACAGAGCCCCTAATGAGATACCCATCCAGTTTTTTCGCACACCACCCAGCCTGAAGGATCTCTCAGATCCTTTCAGATGTCCTCAACTGATAAGCAAATGGCATGTTACAGATGTGAAAGTAAGACAGAAGCCCATAATGTCTGATTAAATGGCATCTCTGTTTCTTAGTGCTTAGCTCTGTTCAGCTTGTTGTGCAGTTTCTGTTCTGAATTTTGCTTCCACCCTTCTCTTTTTTTACACAAATGACTGAAGATTTAGGTATGGGAAGGTAACATGCACAGAATTCACAGTCCATAAAACTGTAGCCTTTCTTCTAATACATATTTATGTGATGCTGTCTTTACTAGAGAAGCAATGACTTGCTATGTTTGTCTTGCTCCTGGTTTTATTCTGTTCTTGCGAACCCTTGAAATGGAGCCAATAAAGGGCACTAAAAACCAGCAGTGAGTTCCTAGGAAAAGGAAAGGAATACTGCAATGAGAATTTACCTTCAAACTTTTGTGTATGTGTGTGACCTTCTACAGAAAACTTAAAGTCAGTACTAGATAAACTGGCAGGCCTGGAAACACTGCCGTTTGAAGCCCAACGAGTCAGTTTTGTCTCTCCTCAAAGTCATCATCCAAACATCACTGGTTCTGAACTTAGAGAGGACAGGTTATAAATACTTTTAATGTAAATGTAGCTTAGAGGTGTTTGTGAAACATCAAAACCCCATTTTCTTCTCAAGCTGTGTTTTGCTATTTGTTTTAAGTTTGGTTTGGGCCAGTTCTACTGGCTTACTGTAACTTTTATCTAAACCCATATGTATTGCTTTGGTTTAATGTGGATCTCTGGCTAAAAGATATGATTGTATAATTTAGTCTAGTGTCTATGCAGATATTAATTATTCCCTCCTACAAATGTCTTCTCTGGAACTGTGAATGCTAAACAGAAACTTGTATTGCTTCATGATTTTGAAAAATTATCGACCATCTCCTCAGATAAAGACTGAGTTCCTGGTAGTGTTTGCTCTCTGCTGTTTCACCATCAGATATTCATCATGTTGTAAGGTAGGTGTATTGGCACAGTGACCCGTTATCAATGTTCAAGCTGAGCTACCTTACTCTAGTGCATTGTGAGGGTTTGGTTGTCTTTTTGATTATCATAGTAGAACCCATGCTTCCCCCCCCCCCCCCCCNCCCCCTTTTTTAATGTAATGGCAGTTTCTTTCTAAGCAGAGGATAAAGGAAGATAAATGCTATGAAGATACAGGAGGGGGGTTCTGGAGGTCCTGCACATATTAATGACTTTAAAGGGGTGACCATTATTTAATATTTGTAGCTTTACCCAGAGAGCAGAAGCTTTTTGTTTATATCTATAGTTCTGCCAACAGCTTCTTGGCTTTTCTCATGTCCTCTGTATTTTAGCAATTTCCAATCTAAGGCAGAAATGCTATCAAACATTACTGAACAAGGGTTATAGTTTTATGGAATGCCTAAGAACTGCAATGTAAAGTATTAAAAAATCAAGGAATTAATTAAGGAAGCAGTTAGCTAACTATTTGTGTTCTTAGCCTTTCATTCAAGTGCCATGCCTTTAGAAGACTTGTATTGAAATGATGAGATAGGTATGAAGTGAAACCATGCTTTTGCCACAGAAATTAAATGCTGGTTAGCAGTATCCCGTGATACATCCTTCTGCATTCAGAAGGAATAAATTTTAACTTTTCCTTGAGAAAGCAGGGACTGTGGAAACAAGAGCCAGATATGAACTTGTGGGATTTTTTTTTTGGTGATGTTAAATGCATGTAGTATATCTTTTTTTGCAAACCATTGCAAAAGAAGGTAAACACTTTTTTGTTGCCTTTCCTGCTACATATCGAAAGATCTGTGTAGAAAAAGCCTGTATTATGTGTCAGCGCAATGAACTTATGTACTGAAGCAGACTTAAAATGGCTGTGTAGTTGTTAACAGGTTAATGAAGAGACTTGGGTGTTTGAGATTTCAGCATGGGATTTTGTTTGCTTGTTTTATTGCAACATGTGTTTTGTCCATAAAGTAACTGAGCAGGATGAGGGGCTTGAGGAGCCTAGAAAGATCTGTCCCCTTCCCTGGGGACTATATTAGACCTCTGAGTCATGAAGTCTTTGCATAGTAGGTGTCTGGTTACAAACCTTTTATGGGCCCTACTCAGCTGGGATATCAGCATCTGCATTATAGCTCCCATCTATTCTTAGGTGGTATCAGAGCACGACTGAACAGGCAAGGCAGAAGGAGAATTGCTTTCATTATGTAAAACCCTTCCCTCTTCTCATTCTGTTTTTTCACACTTTTCTCTGTGTGCCCCATCCTTCTGTCCTGCAGTGCCGTGCTGCTGCCCTGTGAAAGTGCTGCACAATGGCTTACAGTGTGACTCTGAACGGACCTGGACCATGGGGCTTCCGACTGCAAGGGGGCAAGGACTTCAACATGCCCTTGACCATCTCCAGAGTAAGTGTGCAAAAAAACCTTGTTGAGCTTGCTTGTGTTGGAAAATAGCAGTCATATGTACACTTTGACCTGGCCTGGCAAAATAGAGGATCTTTGCACCTAGGTGTGAATAAAGAGAGTATAACGTGGACTTTAAATATGCCAGTTCAGAGTTCAACCTCACACTGGTAACGCCTCAGATAGACAGTTCTGGTTCATGTATTTTTATGAATGATGATGCTGTCTCTTTTAAAAAGCTTCCAGTTCTGTTTTGTACAGTGTTGTCCCTTTTCCTCCTGATAGGGGCCTCACTGGTGCTGTCTATATGGGGGGAAGGGAGTAGAACAACTATGAATGGGAATACAGAATTACATTTCTAGAAAATGAACATGGAGCTGCTTGTAAATATGTGAAGTCAGGTCTTAAAACTGGACAAAGGCAGGGATACATCTGCTCTTGTGAGGGGGTGCAATAATTGGATAAATATTAGACATGTCAAGCAGAAGACTCAATAGTGCCTAAAATACAGACTTAAATTATGCAGGAGCCTTCCATTTGCACCTGACAAACAGCATGTGATTTAATAATTAATTACCTGGTGTATCTGTCAATTACAGATTCATAATTCTGTATATTTCCTAGACATCTTTCTTTTCCTTCCCCTTGAAGCATAATTTTAAGGTGTTGCAGTTGAGTATTCTTATTACCTGAATTAGCTCAGTTTCCTAAGTGTTTTTAACATTGGATAATTTTCAAGAAATTTGTGTTTCCCCTCCGTAGTCTTCTCTTATCAGAGAGTTCCATGTGACTTCTGGTAGCTCTCTTGTCTTTTTTTTCCCCTTGTTTCTGACAGTCTCAAATCTGCTCCAGAATGTTCAGATCTTTTTAGAGAGGTCTTGGTTCCTCTACAAATCACCTGCAGAAGGCTTATTTTGCAGTACAATGACAAAAGAGGTTACTTACATAACAGTGTTTAAGAGGAATACCAGAATGATTTAATCAGGCAAACAAGCAGAATGCAAACAAAAGGTCTGTTCCACTGGAAAAGAAAAAAAAAAAGCCACCTACACTGCTTTAAAAACGGTGTTGTTTTTTTTTCATAATGAAAAAATACAGTCTGTTAGCTTGTGGGTACAAAATTGATATCTCTGCAACAAATGTGATTCAAAGTCAATTGGTGAGCTACTGAAATCTTTGCTAATTCATATTCATCCTGTGGAACTTTGTATCATCTCATTTGCCTTGTTCTTATGCACATTATCCCTTTCTTGGAAGACAGAGCCACGTTTACCTTAATACTAAGTCCTATGATGATGAGAGGAACTTTTCATAACTACTTTTGCAGAAGCAGCATAGTAATTGCAAAGAAGGCTGTTCTGGCAGTGGTATTAAAAGCAAACAAGTAAAAGACAACCTAAAATAGACCTTGCCCACAAAAATAAACTCACTTCATAAACTCAGATTAATTTCACTCTTGTAAATAGTGCTGATATTTCTTCTCTTATCCCTCCCAAGGTAAGTACAGAGAGGTGCCATCATATTTCTGTAGGCATTTTCATGACACTTTGCAGCCTCCACTTATGGTGTTATTTTCTTTTAAGTCCTTCAGTCATACCTAGAGTCTGTCAGTCAAGGGCCAGGGCTGTGGCACTTGCACTGTATATGACACAATCAGTAATGAAAAGCCAATTGTTTCCCAAAAAGCTCATTGTTTCAGATGGTAATCTATTAAAGTGTAAACACTATGCCCAAAGGCTGTATGATTCTCATGGGGCTTTTGAGAGCATATGAGAAGCAGAAGTGAAACTGCAATGGCTGAATTCCCAGAGGTGTGGAGGAATTACCTCTCCACACCGCTGACTGCATTTTTAGCAGTAGCAGTGTCAGAAAGCACTGTTAAATGTTTTGAACTCTTTTCCATTGAGGCCCAGTTTTCAGTTGGGGCTATTGCTTTGGGATGGGATTGGATTTTACAGCCTGCCTTATGAGGCTAGAAGGAGGCATGCAGGAATTGACAACGCCTCTTTCAAGGAGAGCTGGGATAGTTGTGCCTGCTGGTTGTGATGTTTTAATTGAAACACAGTGAATTGAAATACATGGCTTTTGATGATAATCTATTTTTTTTGTTTATCATCTGTCATATAAATATATCTTCAAACAGGTCAGATATTCGTCTTAATCAGAAATTTGCAGTCATAAGTGAATTGGCCTGTGAAGTCAGCCGTAATTGCAATCTTGTTGTGCGGGAAAAGGGAAGTTGTACTTCTATTTTTAAGATATTCTTGGTAGGGAGTAGGGAAGAGAGGATAACTGTGAGGAAAATCTCCTTCTTGGAAAGGGCACACAGCTTTAAATGTTGCTGGTGGATGGACTATGGACTGGTTTTGATCCACAGCTGCCCTGAGATGAGATTAGGCTTCCTATGTGCAAGATGAGTCCTAAACCCCAAATGCTTCAACTTAAAGAGTATTATAATTTCTTTTAATACCAGATGTGCCATAACCCTTTTGTCTACATGTGCATAGTGTCCCTCTAAGCCTGCAAACAGGGTTTGCATTCAGACACGTTCATTGTGCTCTAACTGCCCCTGAGCAATTTCACTGTCTGTGGGTGGGCCACAGAGAAAAGAAAAATTCTTCCATTTCCGTGAAGGCTCTGTTCTCAAGAGTGGCCTCTGAGTTCCTGAGAAAGATGATGGAAAAAGTCTTAGCACACCAGGATTGTTCCTCCCATGTTGGTATTAGACCAACACATTTCCAAGGAGCCTCCTGAAAGAGGACACCAGTATTATTATGCCATTATGAAGTTAGCCCATCATAGACATAAAGTGGGCACCCTGCACTTGGGAACTAGAGCCATGGCTTAGTTGCCTGTTGACCTGCACTCTGTCAGCCAGCCCTATACAATTCCCACCCATTTTGCATTTTTCCTGGAGCGCAGGAAGAAACCCTGGAGGTCTTTGAAGCCTACTGGGAAAAGCACAATACAGGATTGTAGGATTGCTAATGCTTCTGTCCGGGAAAAATGCTCTCAACACAGTGGACAAGGAAGGGAATTACTCAGAGCTGTTTGGCACAGCAGTTCACTTTTAAATAAATCTTTAAGATGGTGTCTGAGACACTGTATTCTCTTCCATTCAGGTAGGTCCAGGTGATTAGCTCATTGCTGAACACCATAAGACAGGAGTCACAGTCAGTCAGCTGAGTGACAGGTGAAGATGGGTTTCCCTGAAATGGATTGTTCTGCTTATCTGTTCTTTATCTAAAATTAAATGCCTGACTAATACAGGGGGTGGGGACAAGAAAAGAGGAGACCAAAACAAGTAGGGAAGAGTTAAGGTCACTCTGCAGCTTTCGCACTCCTTTAACAATAGCATTGGAAAACAATCTGTAAACTATTTTTCCAGTCTCCACCCTGCAGACCATCCTACCCACTGGAAAATTCTGTCGTGAGATGTCAAATTCTGTCATGAGATGTTATGAACAGGTAGCAGAGGTAGGAAAACAGTATAGACAGACTTAGTAAAGCTTAGTAAATCTGTCAGCCCTGCTGAAATGAATGAGAGTTGCAGGTTGTTGGCAATGCTGAGAGCTGTCACCAGTGGTGTGATCACATACTTAAATCTGGTATTCCAAATTGATGTGGGCAGCAAGGCTGTTTATTTTCTCCTCCTGCTTGAACTGTCTGGAAGCAAGCAGAATTCATTAATTTTATAGACTAATCCTCTGTAAGGAGGCTTTTGGACATAGTTAATTGTCTAAGTGCTCTGTTGCCATGTTGCCTAAGATGGTACGATTGTACATGGTTGGATGCAGTAACAGAACCTCTTCTTATGTTTCTGAATCCTTAAGTCTGAACAGGGAACTTCTCTAGTGAGACAGACTGGCTTGCAGGTGATGCAATGAGCTGAAAGGTGTGAAGGAACTATCATCATCTGAGGTAGTGGAAATATTATCTAGAACACCATGGTAACTCATGACTGGTATATTCACTCTGAGGTTATCCATACAGTTTTGTATTTCCTCATAGAGAGGTTTTTCAGTTGCTTGAGTTCCAAATCAAAAGCCAGAGCCTGAAGCAGGAGATAGTGTTGAAACAAAACAAAAGCATTGAAGCACTATTTTTCTTCAGTTGATTAAGTGAGGAAAAAGTTGATTCTGGTGACGATGTAAGTGCAGAGAGGGGAAACAGCAAACACTACTATGAGAAGAAATAAATTAGCTGATCTGTATACGTATTCTGATACAAGCAGCCTGAAACAGCTTTTTGAGTCTGGGGGAAAACCCTGGTCTACTATTTTGCTGTCTGTCTCTCCAGGAGCAGGAAGGCTTTTGTCACAGTTGTTAGGCTCTTCCTTTTATCAGCCTCTCTTTCTGATTGCTTCCTGTCCCTCCTCCTCTCCCTAGCATACACATGTCAACCTCTGGCTGTCACTGCCTTTGCTTTAGAGGAGCTATGTGAGAGTATTCATTTCCTGTGGGCTATTGCATATCAGTGCCTTACAACAGACAAGTGATGAGAGCAGGCAGTTACTCTTCACTTTTTTTGCTTCTATCCTTGAATGCAGGGAAATCCCAGATGATCTGGGTCAGGCTCTATGCATTCTGCAGCTGTCCTTTGAGTGGGCATGTGATGTTGTATGTAAATGAGGATCAGAGGAATGCAGTTTACCTGTAGTGACTGAACTGAAACAATTTAACAAGTTTGCTTGAAATGCTGATCCCACATCACCTGTTAAGCATCTACACCTGCAGCTTTGAGAGGTTTGGGGTTTTTTACCTCCAAATAGGAAGTCCTTCACAACACCAACAGCCATATATTAGTATTTATAACAGTTGATACTCTACTAAACTAATGGATAAGTCTGATGTCCTCTACAACGCTTCCTCTTTAACTATTAGTCAGTAGAGTAATAGGTAAAATTAGAGTAATGTTTCCTTTTCCCCCTGAAATTCAAATGACTGAGTCAACTTCTGAGAAGGGAGTGAGCCATTTAACATAAATGTCTTACTGTCTTATATCTAGATAAACTGTAGCAGTTTCTTATGCTTGAGCAGTTTTACATTGTTTCAGTTGTTTTACGGTTTAACTCAGCACAGTTCCGTGTGAGAGGAAAATGAAATACTTCCAAGCCAGCTTTTAAGAACACTCCAAAACTTTACTATCTGTTTTTAGATTAAACAACTCTTCTGTGGGCATCAGCATTTCTTTGGGATAGTCTGTTTAATTTGTAGATTACTTCTTGAGCAACAGTCACCTCATCTGAAGTCTCTTTTATTACATGGCAATTATTTGTTATACGTGCAAATGTGTTGATATCATGAGGGAGTGCTCATTACTTCAGGTGGTATGTTTGCTTTCAAACTAATTTGCCAGCCAGTTCTGGTATGTTTACAGCTGTCAGAAATTATTGTATTTCTATGAGCCTGAGCCCTACAAGTAACTCTTCAACCTCCTGATTTGGTATTGTTTATTTGAGATGTTCCAGTAGACAGCATCTGTACTATAAATGGCAGTTCAGTGTACAGGGCTTTTGCATGATAAGATTGCATGTCTCATCAAAAACAAGTGTCATGTGTATGTCAGACAAGGTGAGAGGCAGAAAATTCTATAGCTGCATTCCATTTAAATAATACTTGCTGGCCCAGAGAAATGGTTTCTGGCACTGGGGGATTAAACAATCCCTGAATACTGGGGAGGCAGTTCAAGTCTCTGCTCCAAATAAAACAGAAAAGAGTTTTAAACATGACTGTTCACATGCTCTGAGAGGTAAGGCATTAGTTATTCCGAGGTAGACAACATTTCCTGTCTTGACCAACAATACTGTATCAGATCTGAGGAGTAATCCCAATGGATGTTTCACCTGAGCCACTAGTATTTTAAGAGAAGGTTTGATTTCAGCAAATACCCGATTTTGTTATCCAAAGCAGCTTCAGCACAAGATGTGCTATTTTTCCCTTCTGGGTAAACAGTCATGATGTAAGTAAGCTCTTGTTTTCTTTCCTTGCAGAAAACATTTGGAAAAATCCGTGAAGTTTGTTGTTGTAACTTCAAACTCAGGTTTATTTGCCAAAGAGTCCTTTCATTACAATTTTTATTTAATCTGTAGCTTGATAACACAATATGATGTGAATGCATGTTTGCACGTGACAAAATAACTTCCAGGAAGAAAATGTAATTAGCTGCAGCTCTTGGTCAAATGATTTCTTTAAATCAAATAGGTACTTGGAGCACAAAGGCAGCCCTTCTTAGCTGTTTGTGTGATTAAAGTAATCACTAAATACTAAGTTCACTGCTGAAGGTCAGGGTATATAGGGAGTATTATGTACTCTGCACAGCATCTGTGCAGAAATCGTCTATGGTGTTCTTCAATTCTATCTGTATTTTGAATTTCAAGAGATACATAGTACCCTGTTAGAATATAGGCCAGACAAATATGAGTAATGGCCTGTAATAGCTGAGGTTTTGGATTAAATGGTGTTACATCATCAACCTGCTGCTCTCACTGTTCTGACACATCATACATGAACCGTGGGTTTGAAGCCCTTTCTTTATTTCATCTCCCAAGAGCAGCTTTTTTCTTTGGCCTGTGATTGAATCATCAATAGTCACGTGGCCTTATCTGGGAAAAGAGCTCAGTGTATGAAATAACTGGTCTGAACAGCATCTATGTGATTGCCAGCTCTGTTATAAAGTGACTTTGCAGTTTTCGTTCCTGTAAAAGAAAAGGGGAACAGAACCCTTCCCTTGAACAGAAGGCATGTGGTGTTAGCTGTGAGAAACTTGGGCTCAAGATTGGTGAAAAACTGAGTTCACAAGTGGGTTAATAATAGTTGTTGTAGTTTTATGAAGGAGGTTTCTTAACCTAAGGAAACAGATCCACAACTCAAGTGAGTTATGTTCCTTTTTCACTTGTAACATTTAACAGTTTGCCTTGGCAACTAAATAATACATTGTTCAGTCTTTGACCTAGAGTTTATTTATTTGAGAATATAGTTCATACAGTATTTCAGGAAGTCCTCAGATTTTCATAATTATTATTAAAGTTAGTAGTTTTGCAGATCCTTTAGAATCAGTAAACACCAGGAGGCAACCATTAAGTTATGCATTTAAAGCTGCTGAACTGTTAGTGCTTTATAATTGAAATGCACAATAAGCTTTTTTTCAGGTAAAACCTTTTATTAGTGTCTGATGTCTGAACTTTGTAAATGACTGTTTTAGTAACACAGCAGATAGCTTGTCATTAGCTCCATTCTGAATACATTATTGCAAAATGTTCTCCAGCCAGTGGAACAGAAAGAGAAATTACCTCTGCAAATATGTTAGCATTAACTTTCTGTAGTAGCAACAGCAGTTTCCATCTTGTTGTCTAATTAGTAGCATAAAGTAAATGTTATTGTATAACTATGAAAAATGTGGGTATTTAAAAACAAAACATCATAAACCTTGAGTAGCAATGTGGAAGTAGGAAAATGGTGTACAAAATGCAGTGGTCTTTACTGTAATCAAGCTTTCATAGTAGACTGGAGTTAGCTGAGAACACAATCTCATGTAGCCAGTTTGTGTGTGACTAGAAGTTTCTGCACATGGGTACCTGAGTTGCCACCATTTAAATTCATAGCATTAAATAGTGTCCACTGTAATATGAGATAATTCTTTTTTCACTGAGTTTTATTGCACGATTAGCCAGATGATCAATGTGCAGGTAAATTATTAGTCCCCATTGAAAGATTAAGAGAAGGGGAGAGGAAGGGGGGGAATTTCTGCTGAACATGGTAAAAATCAATTGCAACGGCAAGTTTTGCGGAAATAAATGAGTTTAAAGTAGTGTCTGTCAATGTCAGCAGAAGTATGCTTTGAAATGAATAACACTAATTGAAAAAGAATAGCTTATATATACAGCATGTTAAAAGGCTGTTTCTTCTGTACTATTGTAATTAAAGCCTTAATAAAAATGTTACCTGAGAACAAAATATCAGAATAGGCTTTTTGTTTCAATTGTCTAAATTCCTAAATGCTAATTTGAGAAAAGTGTGCTGTGATATTTAATAAATGGCATTTCATAAAGAATTTCATTCTTGCTGGTGTGGAGGGAGGACAAGGATCTCAGCAAATGTGCTGTTCAGGCACATTGTATTGACCCATAATTTACATTATATATTTAAAAGCCAACAGGTATAACCTGTCAAAATGTGTTGCCTAGATGATGATTTTAAAAGAGGTGTTTTATTTAGATACTATCATGACCTCAGGTCCTAAAAGAAATAAAAGCTTGATCATATGAAGCTGGCCTTGAAGCTTAGGTCAGCCTTACTGTTGGGTATCCCTTGGGTATCCCATATCTGTGAAGAGTATAGTATTTCCCCCAAATGTAAATGTTTGTGTTCTTCTAAGAGATTTTCAGGAGAGAAAGAGCACTCAATTAATAGTGGAAACAAAGTACCTGGAATTAGGTACCCTGAAAACATTCATTTTCAGCTTACAAATGGCTCCAGATAATGTCTTGAATGGGCTTCATACAAGGTGACTCCTCTCTGTCAGTTGTGGTTAGCAGCCATTTTCTCAAAAAGTCAATGAGATCTTGCTCTTCTTTTAGGAAGATGTAATGGGTCAAATGTCTCAAAGGCATGCAAATCCCCTGATGAGGGTAGAGTTACTTTCTGCACCTCCCACATGCGTAGCTGGTGTTGTGATCATCTATGCCACAGGTGTTCAGTGCCTGGACACGGTGCATAAATGTTTTAACCTTTCTCCAAAATCCTCCCAAATACACTTGATTTGTAGCAATAGCAGCGGAGGATTAGGAGGAACACAATTTTTCATATGTTCTCACCATATTCCCACCTTTCCCTTGCTCAGAGTCCAAATTCCAGCCTCTGGGTTATTTTGGCTCCCGGCCTCTCCTACTTAGCCATATTTAATACAGACTTTATTCTTATTAAAAGTAACAGGCTTAAGGGCACATGCTTACTTTAAACAATTTGTGGGTTCTCAGTTTAAAGCCAGCATTAGTGACAATTAGTCTTTGTGGCATGAATAAAATACTTGCAATGCATTGTAGTTCTTACTATACCTGGTCAGGGTGCCATGCACACTCTCGAGAAGCCACTGTGGGACTCTCATGCTATATTTAAAGCATCCAGTAACTTAGGAAGCTATTTTGAATTGGAACCAATGCTACATTTACCTCAAGCTTCTGGAATGGGACATCTTATCCAAAACTCCAAAAATACTACATGTAACCCCAGATTCTGGTACATAGTGCCAAATTGGAATGCCCTGGTATTAGGGTGAATTTCCTTGTTCCTGGGGGTCACTGGGACCGTCCTGCTCTATTTGAGAATGTCAGCATTCTCTCCTTACCTAATCATAGCTGGTTCAAAAATGGCCAAGGGTATTTGGTACTGTGGCAGGTGTTTTAAAAAGAAATAGTCGAAACAAGATGTTCTTTTTCATTAGTGTTGGCTAAGGTTAACTAGTATAGGAAATAAATGGATAATCTTTCTCCTAATGTTTTTTGACAGCAGTTGCAAAATACAAGTACCCTCCTAACCTACTGTCAAAATTGCTTCCCTGTCTAAAAGATTCTTATCTCACTTCTTTGCTTAAATTATCTAACGTATTATTCAAGTTTAAATGTTTCTGTCAACTGAATGGGGTGGGGTGGATGGGGATCTCTTTATTACGTGTATGCTTTTCTTTCTTGATGACAAGAAGTGATCAGCAGTCTCTAAACAATTGTGTGGACAGCAACAAACCAAATCTACTTGAACCACACTCTCTTCTCTGTTTAATTGCCTACTGCTTGGTACTGCTTCTTTTCAGGGGAACACTTCTAAAATTGAAATATGTGCTGTTCTGCCATATAGTTCTCAGTAGTTCAGGATGAGTATGCAGAATTATGGGTAGCAGACTGTTGGCACCTTATGGACAGGCTGAACAGATTATTGAAGTGCCAGAATTGTTTGGCTGTTTGAGTCCTGAGGCATAGCAGAGCTCTCCTCTCTGTTGAGGGAGGCATTACCCCACCCTTAAGAACTGTGTGCCTCAGCTGTAGCAGCCAGCTGCAGGGACGAGTACTGATGGCACTTGGCATTGTTCCTCACTCCGTGTGAGATGGTTCTCTGCTGTCTGCTCCTTCCATATGTCTGGCATGCTTATGTGGCCTCTTTCCCCTGCCTCCTTTCCTTGCTCTACTCCCACATTCTCCATCATCAGACTGTGCTATACTTTCTTTGCTCTCAGCTTTTCAGATGCTGTTCAGATTAAGTGCATTTAGAGTGAAGGAGCAAAGAGATGAAGACTTCATTTAGAAAGTGAAAGTTACAGACCCTTCCAAAAGGTCTCATAGAACACTGAAGGGAAAGAGAAAGAATGTGCAGGAAGGAGTTGGCTAAATATGGTACCTCATGGAAGTTCATAAGTGCTTTGTGTGGAGATGGGGTTTTCCTGTTTCTCTGATTGTTGCCCTGAGTTTTGCAGTTCTTCGATGTTTTCATTTTTCTGTAACAGTTTCTCACGCACTTTCTGTAAAAATAGCCATGTTTTTCTAACTGTGTTCTATTGTTTGCATTCCTTTCTCCTGGGCAGAGATGTTTGATGGGTTTTTCCTTTGACCAGTGTGATTGAGGGGTGGCAATTTCCCTCCAATCCATAGTGGTTTCTAAGAAGATATATAAATAAAGTCCAGGGTCTCTCGGCCCCCTTTTTTGGCTTCTCTCTCTGGCAGGGGTCTGCGTGGTTCTTTCGTGTCCGAGTGCGACATCTGATTACATGTGTTGCTCTATTATACATGTGTTGCTGTATTAAATAGTTTTCTTTAGCCTCTGTTGAGGAACCTAAGCTGCAACTAATACCAGTATAACTTGTTGACAGTAAAGTACTGAGAATTCCTGGAAGAGACTTTCTTCCCTTTACAACCACACTTCCAGTGGTCCACAAAAGGATGGGTTTGTCTTGCTCAGCAGCAATTCCCTTTTCCTACATATCTGTGGTTAAGTTTCTGCAGAGCTCTGGTTTCTCACCCTGCAAAATGTCATCTTAGATTGTAATCTCCAACTCTTTCTCTGATCAAAATATGCTGAGCATAGATAGTAAGACACATTAATGTTCTTAAAAAAAATATATATATATAAAAGCAGATAGTGATTGAGAGCATTTCCATAATTTCTGCATGCCAAAACATGGGAATAAGGGGGAGGGGGTGGGAACACAGCAGAATAAACCTTCAGTAAGGTCTAGATAATTTGTGAATTAATTCAGTTTTAATTTCACATCAGTTTCATGCAGACACAATTCTTTCCCAGGAAGAATGGAAAGAAGTCTCAAGATGTATAATTTACATGAACAGCGTTGCTCTCTGGAGGAATGTGTGGTGGTTTTGGTTTTTCCCCAGTGTGTATGACTTGTCATGGAGGTTATCCCAGCTTGTGGGGACATTCATGGCCATAAAAAAAGTGATCATCCCTTCCACAATATTGAAGACATATTTGCAGTATGATTGACAAGATGAGGAGGTGGTATATAATTTCTTTGCATGTCAAGGGACTGGCAGCATATGAAACCAAAACTAGAACTTAGCTGCTTTATTTATCCCTTGAACAGATGCAGTACCAGCAGCTGCAATAAGATCTTTTATACATTCCACCCACGATTCCCTGGAGTTCATGTGTCCTAAAGACAACCTGGAAAGGAGGCAGGACACTCTCTTGCACAGTATTATATTTTATAAGTACAGTGTGAGATGCTGATCTTTCTCTTGGGGATAGAATTCCAAGCTGGATCTGAGTTTCATACCGTTTGATGATATGGGTAGATGTCTTTGTCTCTTGCCACTCTCAGTATTTAGCTGAAATATTTAATTTGATCTCTAACTCTTTTGTTTTATTAAAACTCTTTATAGACTAGAAAGTGGGACAAAGAAGTAGTTTTATTATGATTTAAGGCTTATTTGCCTTATTAATTGCACCTTTGATTAGTTTTATGTGAGGAAAGCATCACTAAGAGGACTGGTAAACAATATTCTTTTCCCTCCATTAAGTCTTGATCCTCCTCAACTGGTTTTGCAGAGATTGGATTGGGTTCCAATATTAAGTGCATCTCCAAGCTTAGGAGGCCAAGGAAGAGCTCTCACCGTGTAGTTCATTGATGAGCCCCTTTGTTCAATGTGTAGATAAAGAGTTTAGAAATAAACTTCCCTTGTTGGCATTTAATTTTAGAACATCTACAGTGAATATTCTGGCCTGAATGTCACAAGTCTTTAGTTTTAATCTTCCCATAAAATATCTGCTCTTGGCTGCTCTCTGAGTAGAGACTATTTATCCAATGCATCCATGCCAGTGTGTTACTGCTCTTGGATACACTAATGCTGTAATGAAAAATGTTTAGAAAAGGCTCTAAAATATTATCTTTTCCCACTTATTTTGCAGTAGCAAAATAAGGATCAGAAACTATAAAGCCCCCAAATAGCTAAAGTTTTTCTGAAAATAGAGGGTACATGCCATCTTTTGAAGGTGTTCATATCTTCTCACCATTGCAGCAATGACAATAATGTGATACTCAGTAAAAATTAATATACTCAGTAAAAATTAATTTACTCAGTGTGTCACAAGAGAAGCATTTTTCTGGTTAAATTCTAACACCTTAAAAGAAATGATGGTGACACTCTTGAAGAGGTGAAGTTGAAACATCTAATTGTTTCTTAGTATTTACTTTAATATTTTTGTATATTTATTGAGTGAAGTCATAATAACGAAAAGCTCCAAATCCCTAGGTTTATCTGTTAACAACAACAAAAATCAAGTAAAAGCATGTTTGTGTAGAAAGATATCAAATCCTGAGAACAGATGAAAAAGGCAGTGACTTGCAATGTCTTTGGTACTTTTTTAGTTGGAATGCAAGAGGTGTTCTCCCCATTCTCCCTACTGCGTGTATACTGCCTGGGACCTGGGTATTTATCTTTGGGTGCAAATGGCCTATATCAAAACATCTCTTTTTTTTAATACCTGTGATTAACACATACGCTTGATTATATATATGCATATAACTACATATATGTATATCTTTTCCTTGTCATCTGTCACACTATAACTTACTTTTTGCCCACTTTATCTTGCTTTGATCCTGCAATAAGTAAAATCTAAGCTGTTTTGGTGGTCTCTCTACTGTTTGTTCTGCTTCATTCCAAGGAAAAATAGCCATTTGTTGGCTGTGCCTCTTGACACTTTCCTCTCTTCCTCTGGTGACTTGTATCACTTTGTAATGCAAGTAGGTTGCACCGTGACTGTTCTCAATTTAATTAGATAACACGACAGAGAGAGTGCCATGACCTCAAAGGAGAGCTGCCTATAAGTTGCACTTGAACATTGATAATAGGAATCTTAACCTCTGCTTAGCTTTGAAATACATCTTTCACTTCCTTAGATCCTTGATATTATCTTGAAGTGTATTGGTTTTTCCCTTTCTATTCTTACATCTGACACCTCCATAATCTGGTTTTTATAGTTAATTTTCATTGCAAAGGCTAGTGAGAGAGATTAGAACAGGACTTTATTTTTTTATTAAAATAGACATTTTTCATTTTGTGATTTGAGAAGACCATGTTACACGGTGTCCTTTTTGCTAGCTTCTTTCCAACCCAGTGCTATCCCTAGTCTCAGCATATGTATATAACTGTTTATGTCCTCTAAGTAGAAACCAAAGTCACTGCAATACTGAACAAACTGTGCAAATACTAGGCATGTTAAGCACATATTCCCAGATAGTGAGGTTGGTAGCAAGAACTGTATGTACTGATGGATATCTAAGCTGCAGGTGGAAGTGACTGGTAATTTTTGTTGTCACCATCTCTCACTGTCAAACATTTGGCAATATTCTGCTAGGACTGAGAAGGTATTTAGAGATTTGAGTTTGGATTAAGTAATGTCAAGAAAAATGCCAGTCTGACAAAGAGAGAACACTGTCAGCCTACACCCTGGCATGGGACCATAAGGAAGAAGTTTGAAATTTTGCCTGGCAGTTGTCCTTCTAGAACAGTCCTTTTACTCTAATGAAAACAAGATTATTCTATTGTAATTTAAACAAGGAAGCTGGAGAATAAATAGTCCTGCTTCCACTGCAGTGCTTGCTCACAGTATTTACATGGATGTTTAGAACAGACATGATGTTGTTCTATACATTAATTTAAGTACAATATGGTGCTGATAGTAGGAAGGAATGTTCCCCAGGAGAGGTAAAAAAAAACCCACAGCCAACTAAAACCCCCAAGAATTAAATTGTCAGTAGACTGAGGAATTATTGGACCTTTAAAGAACCAAAGCTATTCAAGTCATAGGAGTTTTGGTAGAATATAATTGAAGAATTCTTTTGCATTTGTACACTTCAGACTGAGCGCTAAGTTGCTGTGACATGTCCAATTCCCAATGTCAAATCTCTTCTTCCCCCTCTCCCCCAGTTTTATCAAAGTCTTGACTGAGATGCTATTGTTGGCAAGCCTTTGATGGACACTCCTGGAATTTCATTGCAGGAGCCATGACTTCTGTTTTATCTGAAACTCACTGGCTCTTGATGACAGACAAACTCTGTTTTTAGCATTGCACTGAAGGTCAGGCAAATGACTGGTTTCCAAATAGAGTAACTGAAGATACTGGAACAGATTTATTCCTGGTATAATTCCACTGGTTCTATGAAGTTACAGGGGGAATAGACTTGTCAAGAGAGCCTTATGAGTTGAAGGATAATACTGCTGGTCTCAATCACTTGTGTATAAAAAGAGCTTGGAAAAAATACTATTTAACATAATGTCAAAATTCTTTCTGTGAGAGAAATTCTATACCCACTAAGATAAGAGGAATACTTTTAGTTGCAATGAACTGGTATAACTCCGTTAAGGAGATTGGCCACTGTACAGTGTAATGTTTTTCTCTAATATTTGGGAATCTAACTCTGGCTTTTTAAATTACAGAGGAGGTAAAGGTTTTCTGGCTGTGTAAATATTTCAGGACTAATCTAGGAAATGTATACACTGCTTAGGCTGCTTTCCTAGTGGCATTTGAGATGATTCCATTATTTTTCACAGATCTTTACTTTTAGCTATGGTTTTTGCTACCTCAAGTCCATAAACTGACTATCAAGAGGACTGGTTAGATATTTCACTTACTGCAGGTTGTCTGTGACCTTAATTCATACAGAAAACAAAACTTGATTTTGCAGATGGATCAAGAAAACAAAAACTAAATACTATACCTCTGCTAGGGTATTAATAAAAGAATAATAAATGTCTTTGTAGAATGACATTGCAAAGGCCAAAGCTAGTAGGCACTGTGAAATAATTTTTGTAGGAAAAACTTTGCAGTGATTGCAACCACATTGACATTTTCACATTGATTGTGGAAAGCAGAGGAGCAAATGTCAGCTTATGGGTGAAAGAAATGTATTTGTGTTGGCAGAGAGGTTTAGCTGTGGCTAATGAGGAGAGGCTTTCCATCTCCTGCTTTGTTGGAGTGAATTGGTCAGTCTAGATTGGGACATAGTCACAGGTGCAGAGAGATCCTTAACTGGTAAAAGCTGTCACCTTCTATGCCACTTTGTGCCTGAAGAACTAGGAGTACATTGATTACCAACATCCTGTAACACTGGGAATTGGTGCAAATGTTCAAGATTTTTTTTCCAGAGAGGACATTGTCAAGAATTGGAAATAAATGCCAAACTATGTTTTACATTTTATAAAACAGATGCAAGTATAATTTTTACAGTTCTTTGGCAGAAATATATCCCTTAAAGCTCAAACAGCATGTTGTAATACTTTGGTCTTACTTTCCTCAAGAGGTTACACTTCAGTGAGCTTCTTCCTTAGAGGTCTCAAAACATTCCTTTGACGATACATGCCCTGATGGTGATGAAGTACAAAGAACTCTTGCCATGCCAAGGCAGGAGTTCTTCAAATCTAGTTAGCTTTGACTTTAATGCTATACCCTGAAGGGTCCCCTTTTCCAAACCATTCACAACGTGTGCTTTTTATAAATCCATCCAACAGTCCTGCACTCTGTCTATACCCTATGTTTTAATGTCAAAGCAAATCTATATTCTACTTGTGGCACCTGCTGTGGCACATACTTCAGCTACTTCAGGGTAGTATTAAGCATACCACCATACTTAAAGTCCTGTCAGCATAGCTGTGATAAAGACTCTTTGGAAAATGTAGAGCTTCACCCCAAAATAATAATTTATCGTAACTCATAAGGGAGAATTAATTGGCATTTAGTACTTGTAATAATACAGATTAGTGCCCTTCATGAACAGGGCCATGTGTAAAAGTACAGGCCATGTAGAGGAATACTTTCACTTTTAACAAGGCAAAACAATTTCAGTTACAAATAAACGCCACTTCAAAAAAAAAAGTTTAAGACAGCCAATATATTGGCAGGTGCTGTTGTACTGAGTACTCTTAAGTCAGGCTTCAGCAACACCACTCAGTATTACTAAATACTGAAAATACTATCTTAGCTTAAGTTAAAAGTCTATATTAAAAGTAGATTAAACTTTTTTCTTTTACCAACATCAACATAGTTCAGAGGGTAGGTTAACAAAACGGTATATTGTAATATTGCTGTCCACTATGGAAATGCCTGCACTATGCACTGATACATACTTTTTCTATAGCTTATGCAAAAACATACAGATCCATCAAGTTCTTTGGCATATTAACATATTATGACTGGGTTTGAGAGTATGCAGTATTTAAACATGGTTGCTGTTTCCCAGGGGATTGTTACATCTATTACATAAAGTTTAGAAGGGAAACAAAAGGAAAAAAACAGTGACTTTCTTAGTATTGACTTATGTTTACTTCACAAGTTTCTGTAGTCATCCTTTCTTCCCAGTGAAATAAGTATACAACTCTGAAATCCAGCCTCTTCTATATCCATTATATGTTTGGGGTTTTTTTAATGGATCTCTATCCTCTATAGGTTTGTCAAGGATTTGCGTAATTGAATTGCAGGTAAATGTCGGTGGATCCTTTTGATTCTGTGGACCACTCTCCTGATTTTTTTGTCACTAATATGGGTTTGTTGTTCACGTTCTGCCAACACAGGCAACTTCAAACTTGAATTTTTGTGATTTACTCTTATATGTCATTCAGAAGATTTGAAAGATGGTGTGCTTGGAGTGTTTGCACTGGAGCAGAAAAGGACTGTGGTACAAAGAGGAAGGTGTTAGACATTGACTTTGCAAGATGGCAAGTTCTGCATCAGTCCTGGCAGCTCGCTTTTGTGAAGAGTTCGCCATGGCCCTAGCCATGAGGGGGTTCCCAAATGTCAGGGTGAGATGGATTTACAAGTTGTTGCTTTTGATAAGAAGAGCAGGGAAGTTGCTTTTTGGGACCAAAGGAAACGGGGACAGGAGCACCAGGCTGCCTGCCATCCTTAATTTTACTTCCATACTCGTAAAAGCAACATGAACATAAAACTATAGAGGGAATGGAAGAGCTTTTAGAACTTTATTATAAATTAAAGGTATATTTTCCAAATGTTATTTGAGAAGAAATCATTGATATTTTGCCTGAGGTGAAAATGAATGCTCTGATTTACTGTTGCCAGGCAGTTATGAAGGCATTTATAGTGCAAAGCAATTAACAGAGTAACTGTAATACTTGCATTAGCACTGAAGAGAATAAATTTGTGCAAAGTAATGGGGAATTTGGACCATAATATTTTTGCTGTGCTAAAGTTTTATTTCTAGTGTGTTGACAGGGCAGTAAAAGTTCTCTGGTTCTGCAAAGCAAACAGGCTGGGGTCACAGGAAGAATATGCACAATGGAGTTAATTTCCTGCATGAGACTCCTTGACTCACTAACTTTCACAACAGCTTGGTTCACACCCTAGTTGGGGAAGGTACTTGTAATGATGCTGTTTCAAAAGCTGTCAGTCTTAGAGCAGTTCTGTTCTTTGTCTTTCCTTCTTTAGAAGGTTTTAACCGCTTTTGATACTCAGACTTTCAGTTCTCCATTCTATTTATTTCTTTTTGGTTTTTTTTTCTGAGAGTTGATTGCCAATGTACCTCCTGATACAAGCACAAGACTTTCTAATTGCATGCTGATATACCATAAACAGGGCTCAGCCTTCTTATCAATTTTTACATAAGATGGGCATGACTTTGTGTCATATCTGAGTTGCAGCCAGCAAAAGCTTAGCTTGACAGCCTAGTGCTTTTTTTTTCTTTTGGATGATTGCACTGCACATTCTTACAGGGTCATGCATGATAAAAAAGGATAAGGGGCCTTCAAAGAGACTTGACCAACACCTTATTGTCTGTGGAGCTTTTCCCTCTGCACTATCACTGCCAATCTGTTCACAGAGGCTGCAACAGATGCTAAAATTATTACCTAGACTGTAGGGCAAAGTAGCATAGAGCTTGAAATCCATGTCATATCAGTTCTGTTTGTCGGTGGTATTCACCCAGAGCAGCAGATGAGATGATTTTAGATGTTTTGAAGGGGAGAGTGTCTTGTTCTCTGACACAGCCAGAAACTTGTAAAATAAGTTTTCTCTTTTCTTAATGCCTCAGCTTCTCTTTTTTTTTCCCTATTTGTATTTTAATTAGGAATTCATTTAAATGCCTGGATGATTCGTTTATATCAGTCTCCCATGTCATTTGCCCAAAACGTTGTGTGATGTCTTGTTTGTCACTGTGAAACCTGCTGATTCTGTATTTGCAATACTTGTATTACCCTGAAGTACAGAGCCAGGGAAGCTCTGGGGCCCATTATGCTTGGCACTTGAAATGCGTTGAAGAGCCTTTGATGCCTCATTGTTTAAAAACAGAGGATTTCCTCAAATTGCTGGTGTCCCATATCAAAGAAAACAGCTAGATAAATCTAGGCTTCCCTTTATGGTTTTTCTGTGTGATTGATGCATATAGCTTTGATATCAGCTACTGTTTATGCTTCATAAATTTTTGCATTTTTGCAGGTAAAAATGCTATTTCTAGTAGTGAATGTTCATGATATTCATCATGAAATCATCATGAAGTCTTAATCAAAGAATAATAGGAGTCTTTTTCTAGTCATTACTTTGGATAGCTGTTGAAGAATAATGTCATTATGAAATAGTTGCTTTCTAGATACAAAATAGGAGATTAATGTAACTGTGTGAAATAGAAATTCCTTTTACTTGAACGTATGCTGTACTGGATATGACCCAGAAGATTCACTGGTATGATCTGGAATTAAGGAGTTCTTTTCTGAGGATTTTATGTAGGAGATACACAAAAAAAAATGGAAGCAGAAGGTAGAGGGTGAATTTCTTTCAATCCTGAAAATTATACAAAAATGCAGGGGGGAAGGCCATTCAGAAGAAAATGCCTGTCACCAGCTGAGAGAACCAGATGGACATACTAAGTGGCACTATTTAAAATAGGTTTACTAAAAGTTTGGGAGCATCTTTGGGTTTTGTTAGGTAGTTTCATGTAAAATGCATATGTTGATCTAGTATCATGTACGTATGCAATCTTATAGTTTCTTCAAGGGCTGTATAATTCTATAATTAGAAGACCCATCCTAGGATAAAGAGAGATTACTAATACAGCTCCATTTGGCACTTCTGTCTGCCCCAGGAATCTCCCCAGCTGTCCAATAACCATCCAAGCATTCTTAATTTTCATTTATTTCCGCTTCCTGGTATCTGAAGTAAAAGCCTCCTGTTTGTTAAATAGGTACATATTCACTATGAGCAACGTTTTCTGCTGCTGTTGCAGTTGTTACAGTGTTGATGTTCATTACATCAAAGTTCCATCACTGACAGTTTTAAAATATTTTCTCTGCAAACATGATTAATGAGGCTAAGTAAGGTTAGTGAACCAAGATGCTGGGAGAGTAGGAAGGATATAAGAAAAAAGGAGACAGATGAAAAATAAAACTAGAGAGGGTGTCCAAGATCAAACCCTAAAACATTCCAGAACTCAAGAATGCCTACAAATTTTGTTTCCACATGGGTGTACAGCTCTGAAATATATCACTGAAAATGTAACTGCCTAGAAGACAGAACTTTGATAATTCCATCAGTCATAATTCTGGCTGAATCCGATTTTTGCATGTTGGTATTAGGGAATACATCAATCTTCTTTAAAGACTTTTTCTTTAAGCAGTCCAAAATGTCACTTTAATTTAGCTACTCAGATGCTTGTTTGATGGCAGAATACAGTGATGAAGCTCGTTGTTCTGCACTTTAACTAAGTCCTCATTTGAGATCAAAGTGGAGAGTTAACTTTTTTCTGTGTTCATTTCATTCCTCATTTGTATCAGGCAAATAATGGTTTCACTAGCAGCAGGAATCCCTATTAAAGTGACTGTCATATTTTCTCATCTGTACAATTCATTGTTTAGCAGTTCATTTTGTGCCAGATGAAGGGAAAAAGACAAACTGGACACAGAAAAACAGACCAACTTATATCTTCTGAAATTCTTTCTTGGTCAAATGACAATTTTCCTGCTGCCTCTTCCAAACCAATTATTTTGACATGCTCTGTTGCAGCAGTTAGTGTCTAATGCAGCCAAGAAAAATACTGCTAAGGCAAATTCTGAACTTGATTGCATTCCTTCCATGGATTTAAATAGATGTCCTGTGAACGTTTATTCCTTAACAAAATATGCAACCAGATTATCACAATTAGCATATTTACTCTGGAACAGGAGAGGAAAATTCCTAATTTGGACATGCAGAGCCTAGAAACTCATTGTGACTACGTATGTAGCTCATTACAGCCTCTGCTTGCGGTGCAGAGAAAAATGTCTGCACTTATCAGTGAAGAAATTAAAGATAAAAGTAAATCTCTGAAATGGAAGTGAAGCACCCACAGAACAGTTCTGTTACTGCGGCTGAAGCGATGCAGCCTGCTGATCCTTAAGGAGCTATGCTCTGAATTGAGGGTGAATGAGATATTAAACTAAGAGTCAGAAACATACTCATCTCTGTAAAGCCTAGCTAAGTATACCAAGTAGGCTAATGATAATTTTCACACAATTTATGCACCTAACTTTTGTTACCTAAGGATGTTTATCAGATATGAATGTCTAAGCCACTATGGAAAATCCACAGTAAGTTCCTAAAGCATTGATCATGCTGCCAAACTGGTAGAAATATTTGATATTTCCAATTATAGGTATTCACCTGAAAGAAATAGGAGTGAGAGTTGGGGGAGCTTATGTAGACAGCATACTTGAAGGCCCTTCCTGAAACACTCCACGTAAACCTGCATGCTCTGGAGGAAAGATACTGCCCTGTCTTGTTGCTGCTTACACCAGTAAGTGGTGAACATGAAATCTAGATGAGATAAAATAGGAAAGAAGCAGAATACCCAAAAAGGAATTGGCAGAAACCAGTAATATCAGTACCACAGGCAGATCTGCAGGCTGTGTTTTGCAGGGGCCTTTTGGCTTGGCAGCAAGTGTTCATTCGCAATTGATGTGTCCCCACTATGCTCTCTATAATTAAAACAATGGAGGTTTTTGATTGGAGCCTCTGGAATGTAGCATAAAATAAAGTTGGAAATATATTAAGATGCGCTACGTCTTAGCATTCCTAATGCATCCGAAAGCTTTCTAACCCTCAGCTGTTAATCAGCAGGGTGAGCAGCACAGAAGGTGAAGGGCTGTCCAGAGCAGCCTGCCAGCTGGAGAGGAAACACTGATCAGCCTTCTCTTCCTGCCCTAATACCTTCTTTCAAGTGCTAGTTACTGATCATAGTCTTTGCATGTTGGAATCCCCCTCCACACACACCTGTGCTGGGTAACTCCTTGGGGAATTCAAAACATGTCAGTAGAAACAAGGCTGAAAAAAAAAAACCAGTAGCTTATCCAAGGATAATTGAAGCTGCTCAAACTATGCACTCTGCTCAATTAGGAATCATGAGATGACAGACTCCTGCCCTTCTCTGGAATGAAAATTCCCCAGAAACAGCTTTCCTTCTAGCTGTTGGGAATTTTTATATCAAGTTTCAGTCCAAAACTTGGGCATAAAAATAGAAGACATGGTGCAATGGAGGTGATTAGCATTGTTTGGATTTTCAAACTCAAGATCACTTTAAATGGAGAGCCATTCACCATAGGCAAGTATTAGCTGAGGTCTGAGGTCTTTAATTTCCTAAAGCTCTTCTTAAATAACCTTCTAAATCTGCTTACGGCGTCTCATTTATGGGACACTCTTGTTAAAACCTTACTGCAGTACACCCTTCTTAATGTTGTATTTTCTTAATTCAGTAGTATTTTCAGTTCTACCTTTCAGGATGTGCTGGCTCATAAACAATAATTATATTTAATGAATACTTTCTGTAAATTTTCCTAACGTAATGTATTTGTATTTTGTGTAACATTTTGAAAAGATGTTTACTTAAGATTCCCCCTAGAAAATGGTGCAGATTGGGAAGGGGAGCTGTACTCTATGGAGAAAGAAGACTCTCAGTCCAGGTTACCTTTGTGTGTAGCACACCCAGCTGATCTGACTACTTTTTGATCGGAAATTAAACTAGCATTAGTAGTTGAACCAAAATTACTGTAACTTTCTCAAAAAGTGATAATTTTTACATCTTAGTAAATTGAGGTTTTTTTATTTTGAGTCTTTAATAGTCTTTAGCTACAGACAATACCAGCATGTTACAATATTTAATTTCTATAATTTTATTTTGTCTGTAAACAGGAAGCCCTTCTAAAATCATATTAAACTGTTTTATTGTAGAGTTATGGAAAATAGTCTAGTATTTGCAAAAAAACACAGAAAATCACAATTTGAAAACTTGTCAGCTTAATACTGCTGTGTGCACTGAAGCAACTGAGAGATGTGTAGGAAGATACTGCATTTCTGCAAGACAGGATTATAAAGCTGATCGATGTAAAATTCACCTAGAGGGATGCTTTTACCTTGATAAAACTATCTATGTCACTGGCTTGTTCTTTATCAAATAAAATTGTGCAAGTGTGTGTGTGTTATTATATACTCTGCAAGCTTTTAGTGGTAACTCTTTGAAGATTGCTGTACTCAATACTTTAATGGGTTGAAATGCCCAAAACCAGCACTGGCATCATCATATTATCAATTAAGTTCAAACCTTGTTCTCAGCAATAGCCACATCCCTCCTCAGGGATGCTTTCATTTTTGAAAATCAGGAAAAACAAGATCCTTCCTTTTCAAAAATTCAGACTGTGATACTTTAACATAACAATCTTCAACATAACAAGATTTCTCTTTTAGATTTGAGATTATATCTGTGTGTTCAGAGTACTTCCTGTAAAACAAGTGTGGTTCCTGGGGCTTCCCAAGGGAAGTGGCATCTTTGTGTTCAATTGAAAAGCTAGGAAAACAATGTTTAAGTCACTACATTTTAACAGGTAAAAGAAACATCCTCAATTTCTACAACTTCCTAGCTTCCTGAAACATCCAGCAGTTTATGTGCCTGTTAAATGTGTTAAGATTTTATTTTACCTGCTACATCTTTAAATTTCTGAGGATCCTGCTAGGATACCTGGCAGGATGTCATGTTATGCACTAAATGTGATACAGCATATTACCGAAGCAAGTGGCATTGTACTTTCTCAGGGGAGCTTAGCTTCTGTTTTCTTTTATTCACTTTGATCTTAAAAAGAATTCTTCACTCTGACATTTGAAGCCTATGCTTTTGTTTTTTCTCATACAGAGCTTGGATGAATGTTCCAGGTACAAAATAGTTATTCTTGTGGATAAAGAGCGTTTTAGTGAGCCCTTTATGCTCTATGGTGACAGGTTAATGCTGGGCCCTCCCATTGGAGCAGATTCACATTGGGCACAATGGCCTCCTAAAACCTTAGATGCAAAAGTAAGGGCATGGTACCAAATGCAGTTCCTGCAAATTTAGTTCTGATTCAACACCTCTGTCACTGTGAATGTGTGTTACATTTCATCTTCCTTCATACAGCTGCCAGATGGTGTGTGCTACTATACTGTTCTACAATCTCTAGGCACAAAGCTGAGTACTAAATACTTCTGGTTTGGAGTCTGGACTGCTATTTGCTGTGTCAAACTGACAGCCCATATTTTGGTGAGCAGGGGAGGAATCACTTCCCTGGTATTCTGGTGGCCAGAAGTGAACTCAAACAAATGCACATTTAAAGAACAGTTAAATGTAAGCCTGCACCCATTTAATAAGTACCCTAATTTAAAAACACACAGGAACAGAAGTCAGTTGCACATCAGTCAGATATGTGCTGGAACCTCAGGACTTACTCAAAGTCAAAGCTATTTTAGGTTGCTTAATATCAGAAGAGGCTGCACGCACTAACTGCCAAACTAAAACTCTCAGTCTTGTCTCAAATGCCCTTTTAGTCAGGCCTTATTGTTGCTGAAGCAATCAAAAGCCCTTCGAAGTTGTAAAGCATTGTGATCTTAGTTACATGCAATGAGATACCTTAAGCAGAAAGAACTGGAAAAAAAGAAAAATCTTACCATAGTGGCCAATAGCAGAAGACATAAACCCCTCAGTTTATTGCTAATGGTTGTAGGGGAGGGCAGACAAATTGTGCTTCTGTGAGCAGGTCAAAAAACTGCACAGAATGTTGATTTTGAGAAGCTGCTAACTGTGAAAGCGTAGAAGGCAATATTGATAACTGAAATCTGCCTACTTGATACACAAACATCCCACCTTATACAGCTGCCTTAAAATGCAAATTTGAAAAGGAGAAGCAGGAAGGGGATAGGGAACCTTTGAAGAAACTTGGCAGTTCTGATCCTGCAAGCACTTGGAAGCTGAGTGAATGTTTGCTGCAGGGGGTTGTCCTGTGGAAGCTGACAGATCAGCTCACACATAAGGGCTCCCACAATACTAAGGATCAGTACCTCAGTTGTATTCTTGGGTTTGATTTGCATTCAGGTTATTAAAGTCCTTGATACCAAATAAGAATTCAGCCCCTTGTTTCTTAAAACCTATTGTAACAAAACAATCAACATTTATAATTACATGACTCACCCTTTTGCTAATTTCTGTGTGAGACATACACACACTACCTTGTCAGAGTACATGATGCTAGCTGAGAACAGACTGAATAGATCTAACAGCTATACTTGGATAAAGATTGGGAGAAGAGATAATACTATTAGTCATACAATACATGATTTAAAGAGCTGCATAACCTTCTAGTTATGCCAACACATCCCATTAAAAAGCCACATCCACACTTTTACTATCATCTGTATAGCTGGTGTACGTAGAGTAGTCATGCTTCTAATCTGCAAAGTCCACAATGTTTATTTTTTTTTTTACTTTTCTAAAAAAGGATTGAAAATTTTTCAATTGGATAATGTGGAGGTGGGGCAGGGAATGAAATGATCTTCCAAGTAGGAACAGGTGTATTCACACTGACACTCAAAACATCCCCAAAGCCTTGCCTAGGGCAATTCCCTAAGCATTGCCTATATGCTTCCTTTCATTGTGCAGCTGAAAGTCTTTTACATTTGGCTAATTTTCATCACTTTGGTCTAGTTAGCTTGGCAGGGAGGGCTATTTGTCTGTTTTCTTCCTTGAAAAGCCTATATATTGTGCATGGAAAGCAGGTCTGTGGGGGGGATTTTTGGTGTTTGTTAAGGTGCTATCGTTCCAGCCTGGCTTGGCACCCCTGAGCCTGAGGTAAGCTGGATAGCTCGAGTGCCCTTAGTCCTTCTGCTGCTGGAGTACAGATTTCAGTACAGGGTGTCCTGAGTTCTAAGTGCCTAACTGGCTGTCCCACAAAATTTCTGTGCTGCTGTGGCATTGTGGTTCCTGGTACCCGAGGGAGGTAGATTAGAGCTATTTTGGGTATTCTCACATGTATTGTAATCTCCCTTCCTAGTTACAGATGAAGCAGAGCCTGAGAGGCCACTTCAGAGTGTCTTTGCAGCTTGCCAGCTCAGCTCTGTTTAGTATAAATGGAATCTCTTCAAGGTGTCAGTGGCATATTTTGCAGATGCCATGAGTGTTCATTTAAGGCAGGTTTTGTTGTCTTATTAAAAACAAAAAGAAAAAAGCCAAACCAAAACAACTACAAAACCACCTCACTAGGAGAAGAAAAAGACTTTAAAGCCCAATAGTGAATGGAAAACAATGAGGCATATTGTTCAGGCAAATGGTAGCTGCAAAATGGGAATTTTCTTTAGGTTTGGTTAGTGGTACATGCAGGGACTTTAGTTTCAGGTTTTCCACGATCCTGTCTTTATATTTAACAGGTCCTGTTCAGGTCTCCTCACTGACATAGAAAGGTATAAAAGCCATCATCAAAGATAGTGAGAGGCTTGCTCTGTTGTGTAGCTTATCTAGGCTGTTTCTTTCCTTGTTTATGTTTTGTGCTTTCTGGTAATGTGTCAAATGAAATGGTAAATTTCTGCCTGATGACTTATCCCAGTGGATTTTATTCATTTTCTTTGCTGTTTTTTCTTGTCCAAAACTGACTTCTATTTTCTGAGAAAAACTCTGATTTTTCCCTTTGCAGCTGTTACACATTTATTGTGGGGACAGGGATGGAAAGTGACTAATTTAAGAAACAATAAGATAAATTTCCTCAATTAAGTTTCTCACTGTGGGAGGAGAAACTGATGCCTCCAGTCCAGAGATAACTACTTGGATTCATATGGGCATTCAGCAACTGTTCTGTGATGGGGTTTGAAAGCATGCTAGAGAAAGCTCTCCTTTCAGTAGGTCGTGCTCCTGTGTATAAAGTGAGGAAGTTTTGCAGGCACTGAGAGCCTTAGAGCTTAGAAAGACTGAAAATTTGTTGGAGGCTTCTATGCAAAAAACCGCTTGCGTAAATATAATGAAGATTTAAATGCTGTTTTCTGTGTAGAGGAGATGTTGTATTTTCTAGTGTTCCTTAGTCTCTGTCCAATCCTTTTCTTGTAAGAACAAATTATAGTCTCTAATTTTCTGATTATGGAAAAGAACCTTTTCTTTTAATTATTGCTTCTGTTACAGAGATCTTGGAGAAGGTGTTCATTCCCTGTGCTTTTGCTTATTTCTTGTGCTAGTGAATGCTTGATTTTCTGAAATGATGTTCTTAAATGAGAAGCAGAAAATATAACTTGTTGATTTTGGGGTTGAGGTCAGGATGGAGTCAGGCATACCTCAAGTCTTGGAAAAAGAAGAGGCTCTGGCTAATGTTGCAGGCTACTATATTAACACCTGCTCATTTGTATGGGCCTTCCTATGTATTTTTGTCTGCCTTGTAAATTAGGAGTTCCTTGGGGGTAGGAACACTGTGTCCATCCATCTGTTTATACAAGGATTCTCGTTAGTGTTTTAGCACTCATCCACTCAAATGCTGCCTGATTCCTGTCTCTTGCCCTTGGAGTGGAGTCGAGAGGGCTTGGATGGGAACATGTGCAGTTCTCAAGGTGGTGCAGCAGCTGCTCTTTGTACACTGCCTCCCAGAGCTCCTGCTAAGTAGTATTTACTCTGAAGCCAGTGCAGGCGTGTTTTTTTAGGGCACAGCTGTCACTGTGGCACTATATATTCACCCTGTGTACAGATCCGCTCACAACAGAGCGTAGTAAGAATTCTCTATAGTGTCTTGAAAGTAACATGTGATACTTGCAGCCTGCCAACTTGCTTTAAGCTGGGGATGTTGGAAGTCACATGTCTGCCTTTTAGGAAATTTGTGAGGGCTGAAAATTCACATCTCTGAAGTAGCACATATTCCTTGCTTTTCTGAGAGAGGTGAAAGATGCTTGGCTTTTCAAGATGAAGTCTGTGCTTGGGCTTGAGGCACTAAAGAAATAGTATTAAAATTAGATCTGTTGGTAGTACCCTGGCTTGGATTTTGTAAATCAATTAACAGAAATAGCTGTACCCTGAAACTCTGATGAATGTCTTGCTGTAGCCTTAAATAAAGGCATTTGCAGCACCTAGCAACTGAAAGCTGTTGTAATCCAGAGCAAGTGAGTTACAGCTATTGCTATGGTTTTCTGAAATAGTTCTGTCTAGATCTTGCCCAGAAACTTTTCTAAGAATAAAAAGATTGGTGGTCAAATTGAAAAATGCATATTTAGACTACTATATTTCTCTGCATTTGTTACTTCTGTTAATGGAAGAGAGCCTGAGATAAGAGCAAACTAGAACTTGCTGTGTAGACAGATCTTAATTTCCAGTCTAATTCTAAGGCCTAATTAGCACTTATTCTTCAAAAATATTCTCAAAAAATATTTATAAATAGAAAATAATCCTTTAAGATTTCAAAAAGACACAGTGAGCTCTTCTCTCTTTGAGATTATATTTAGTAAATTTTTTAGTAGATCAGAGATGAATTTTCAAAGGAAAATACCAACAGATAAAAGATAAACACTTTCCATTCCGTTCCTTTCAGCTGGATCTTTAAAAATGGGAACAAGATAGTCTTGAATGTGCCTTGACACTTCAGATCTGTCTGTCCTATATCTCTATCTGTATGCTGGTATTTTGTCCACAACAATTAGTGACTGTTCTGAATGCCTGCTGTAAATGCACACTGTGGCTTCACTTGGAACTCTCACAGAGATGCCTCTCAGGGTTTTAACTAAAATATGTATAACTTTGTACTTTGACTTGAATGTTTCATACAGATTATGGATCCAGTCTTTAATAATGCCTTCTATATAAAACTCTACAGGACCAAATAATGTAGCATGCTTTTAACTGGTGAGAAGAATGAGGGAAGAAGTCACTCTTTCCTGACACTTAACTATTTGTCTGAATTACAGATACAATAAACTAGATCCATCTGTTATACTTGTGAGTCTTGCTGTCTATGAAGTAAAGATAAGCTGAATTTAGAGGTAAAGTGGTGTCAGTGGAGTGCTGTCCCCTGAAATGGGAATTGTAAAGATAGAGTTGTGTGAAAGAATCCAGCCCAGAATCTGCTGCCTTTATACTTGGTTGAAGAGATGACTGCAGATCCCTTTCATTTCCTTTTCAAATAAAAGATTGCTGAGATGAGCCATGATTGAGACTGATTCCTTGGCTTTTACAGTATGGTTCTCCTGGAGATTTTTGCCTCAGAAAGGTTGTTGCAATGGCCACTGTTAGAAAGTCATGTAAATCACAAATTCAGAGTCACTGAGGACTTTCTGTTTGAGAGATTCTTGTGCTGAATATGTTTTTTCATTTAGGTAGTATTAGGTATTATTTTTGGCCTAAAAGTATTAGGCAAAAACCAGCCCACTAGAATAAGTGAAATCAGGTCACTGGTTACAACCATCCCCTCGCTCTATATTGACTCTAATTCTAGGACAGTTGTAGTTGCTTTATCTTTATTTTAAGCTATAACATTTACAGTTGGGGCTGCTAAAATCAGAAGTCAGAGAAAGTGAGAGGGAAGTCAGTGTGTTACAGATGTGTTAAACTAGTCCTAGACCTGGACTACCTTATCCTTTCTGTGGAAGCTCTGCTTCTCTGGGCTTACTTTGTTTGAAGCATCACTGGGGATTGGAAGGAGAGATATATACATTAAGTAAGAATTCCCAAATTAGGGCAGATGTTTGACTTTCAGTAACTGGGTTGATGTTCAAAAACCAGTCTTTGTTCTTGACAAGAAAAAGTGTGTGAGGGGGTGTCCCAGAATTTGGAACCAGCTGTCTGACTACTGGAAATACCAACATCACATAGTTAATATTCTGTGGCAAGAACTTTTATGTTTCAGGAGGAGGTAAAAAGTGGCATCTTAGAAAAGTAATATGTGAAGATTATTCATTAAAAAAATGCCATCAAGCAGGTTCAAGCCTTGGTATCTACTTGAGTGGCAAACAGTTCAAGTTAATAGAGAAAAAGGATAAATTGAGAAAGATTGAAGTGTCCTACTTGATGCATTCAAGTCTTACTGACTCATATGTCTGAGTTTGGCTTTGGTTCACATTTTGCCCTTTCCTGAACTCTTACTTTGTTGCAGATTCTGTTTCGTGTCATTTTGGGGGGACTGAGCAGGGAAGGATCTCTGAATAACTATACAAATGCATGTGGATGTACAAATAAATCCATATTCTGTATAGCCTTCTGAATTCTGTGTATGTGTCACAATGCAAATCAATAAAAGGCATAGGAGCTAATGTTTGTATAACAGGTTAGGAAAACTATGTTTTTAACATGAATCTCTTATTTTTATTAATCTCTTTCTGTGAGGGTGCATTAGACTGCAGAATAAAACTGTCTTTGAAACTACCACAAAATATTTCCCCCATCCCTCAATTCCTTAACACCAGGAAAATGCATTGGAGAGCACTACTGCCATTGTCTGTCAATGCTGCTTGCATATGAACATTATATCTGTGGCTGTCTTTCACTCAGAAAACATACAACTCATTGCTTCTGTCTCAAATGAAAAGGTATAAAAACTTGTCTCTTCCAATCAGAGCATTTCTGAGATGTTACTTATAGTGCCTAATTCCAAAGTAATCTTTATTTTTAAGTAGTCTGAGCATCCAGGGTGCTGTGTTCCAGCATTCTGATACTAGAGCTTATGTTCTAGTAAATTGATATGTCCTATTGTCAGACTACACTCTGAGTTTTACTTCTGGCCTCAATACTGAGCAGCTTTAACAAAGTGTTAAGAAAGGGTTGTTTTTCTTCTTTTTTGGCTTATTTGTCTTTGCCAGTGAAGAGCATAAACAAGCAGTTTAGGGAATTGTTTTGGAAGGAGGGATTTTTTGAGTATGTATGTATTTATAAGTGTTTTGAAGTTGTATGAAGGAAGGGAAGTTAAGGAATTTCACTCAACACTTAGAAATGTTTGAATTTGTGTTGGGTTTTGGTTTCCCTAGAAATTTAACTTCACAGTTTCAGCCTGGCTGAATTCACAGGGGAACTTGGGCTCATGACCAAACACATCTTTCTTTTGTGTTCACTGTACTGAAGGAATAGAATTTTTGAATGCAGGCTTTGTTGTAGTATTTTAGATCATCCTTGTGGTTTTTAGTAAGGAGTGTAAGGAAGTGAGTCTCTAAAAATAAGAGCAAAACCTGTAGCTTATGTCCATCCTCTTTATGTACTGGGTGTTGAAAGCAGAGGAAAGCTCTGGTGTGTTCACTAAAATTTGTCTGGCTGATAGTGTGTGAAAGCTTTTCTGGTTTAGTACTGCATTGGTGTCATCCATATGGAAGCTGAATGGGCTGTGTAAAATTGAGGTCAGGATGCCGTCCCTTGAGAGAAGATGCAGTTCACAAGGTACCTGGAGCTAACAAAATGTGTTGCCATAGTGAACAACTGGAATTTCTGAACTGTTGAGTCTGTAGTTGGGTTTGTAGTTGCAGCATTGTGACTTCTTATTTCTAAGAGTGCTGGTCTGTCTTTGGAGTGTGAGGTCCAACAGGTTGATAAGATCATCTTGGGTCTGTAGCAGTCTGTAATGGAGACGTAGTTATGCGTGGGTAAGGTTTTAAGCAGAATGATTTCTTATAATGCTTCCTATAAAAGAAACAAAGCATGCCTAAGGCCCCTGACATGCATTCATTTTCTGTCCCCTCAATAAAATGAATCAATTTGGGAAAAATGGCTTTTAGGAGGGAAAATACAATAAAATCATGCAGTGGATAGTGGTTCATTAGCTTTCTGCTTCTAAGCAATGTCTCTATATACTGGTGCTTTATAAATAGAGATAATTATCCCCTTGAGGAAGAGACAGTAGATGGTAAGGAAACCACTGCATTGGGCTTAACCTCTTAAAATGGAAGTAACAACAAGTAGATGTTGTCCTGGACCTTTGCAGAAGTGAGTTAACTTTGTTTGGTTTAATTTCCATCAATTTTGGTTTTTAACCCATACAATAATAGATACAACTACAGTTGTATCTATTAGTGTATTTTTTGCTGTATTGATTCTGTATTATAATTGTGGGTGAGTTCTCCAACTGTTTTGTGTACAGTATGACTTACCAGGATGAGACTTACCTTTTTTCTTCTCCCACACAGATCACCCCTGGCAGCAAGGCAGCACAATCACAGATGAACCAGGGGGACCTTGTTGTGGCCATTGATGGAGTCAACACTGACAGCATGACCCACCTGGAGGCCCAGAACAAGATCAAATCAGCCAGCCACAACCTGAGCCTCACTCTTCAGAAGTATGTTGGTATAAGTTAAAGTCTTTGCATTACTAAGGACAACCTATGAAATTTGTGACTGAAGGATGCAAATGTTTTATCTCTGTTAGATTTACTTGAAGTGCTCATGGCACAGATATTAGATGGAAAGACAAAGTCACTTCTGATTCTTGTAGCAGTCAGCATGGATTCCTATAGAAATTGGATGGTTATATTGAGTGTATCTGTGTGGGATTTACCCCGTTGAATACAGGTGTAATCTCATATCCATTCAAGCTTCTGTTACATAAATCCAACTGTGATGTTTCTCTAGTTTATTCTCATGTGGGCAACACAGTTTTATTTCATCAATTTATGGACAACTGTTCTAGAAACAACAAACATAGCAAGTGTTATGAGTGCATGGGAGGCCCCTGTCACTGGAAGAATAGTCACAGCAGGCTGGGAATTTGTGCTCATGGTCTGGCACCTGTGAGTTTGAAAGTGTCTGCTCTGCATCTGACTGAATAAGAAAGGTGTAGCCCAAGTGCAGGAAAGTCAGTAGAGCATGAACAGGGTAGGTTTTCTCTTAGAGATGTGATGAAAGTTGTCTTGCCATTAAGAAAGCAGTTTAAAAGTCTTTTAACTTTTTCTGGTTAATGTTGCTTCCCAGGAAACTTATTCTCAAATTAGATCACCTTGCACAGAGGATTTCTGTAATAAATGCATTAATATTTAAAGATCCATAATTATAGAAAGCTAAGTAGATGCTAATTTTATTGCATTGTGAAAAAGATAATTTTTGCACAGGGTAGGCAAAAACTAGTACAGAAAGCAGACTGTAATGTGGAAGTACAATTTCTGAGAATATACCAAAAAATCTCATACATGAACTTAGAGTAGAGATAATCAATGTCAGGAACAGACTGATACCTAAAGGAATAAGATGTTTAGCTGAGTTTTCTAAGACAGGACAGGGTACGCTAAGGCAAAATGTGTGGCTGATTTCTCCCCATGGCTTTAACTTTCAAGTTTGTGTCTCAGTGTTCCAGATAATGTATAAAATCATACCTTGATACATGTAGTTGAATTCTCATTCTGTCACCCACTCCAGCTTTTTTTTTTTCTGCACTCAGTGCTTGTGTTACTACAAATATATGTATGATATCTTTTTTACAAAGATTTATGTTGTCCTGGATTATTCTGTTTTTGAAAGTTAAGGAAAATCCTTTCTGATTATTTTAGAACTTCTGTCTGCTTTTCTGCTGGATTTCTGTAGTGTTGCATTGAGAGAAAATTTTTCTTATTGTGCTTTGGGTTGTTGCCCATTTGGAATTAATTTTCCAGAATATTGGACCTGAAAAGTGGTCCAGTGCCTGCCTCTATTGCCTGGCATTTAAAACTACAAACCACAGCTCTCTTTCCACAAAGAAGTTTCCAAATTTATGACTAGTAAATCCAGATTTTCCTAATACATATTACAGATACAAGTCACTTAAAACAGGAATTTTGATCAAGTCTTGGCTGGGATATTTCATATGAGTAATCATTGTTCTTTTGTATTTGCTGTCCTCTAAATTACAACACTAGCAACTCTAGAGGCCATCATTAAGGAAAAAAAACAACTATTGGAAGTACCATTATTAATTGCTTTCATGCTCTATTTATTGTTTCTTCTATTTTTTTTTTTTTTTGAGGCTTGCCCTGTCTGTTGGTTCCAAAACAATAGTATATGATTCAGATAATCAAGTTATGTGGATAATGAACAGCCAAAGAAAGCAGTAATGGAGTGTTGCACAGACTGAAATATGTTCACATAGATAATAGATGTAGATGAACTACAGTCCTTTTTTGAAAAGAAGGAAAATGGCACAAAGTAAAATGAAATACCAGTAAGCACAAATAGGTCATAAACCTGCTTTTGTAGCAAGTGAAAACTGTCACAGATCATATCTTTTCTCTGAACTTACACAATTGATAGATTCTCCTCTTCAGCTGATTTATAATGTGAGCTATCAGTTGGCCTTGGTGACCCATTCAGCCTTACTAGAGTCATATGAGAAAAACCAATGACAAAGACTGAATAGTATTTAATTTTTTTAATAATGTTATTTTCTTAGATGACTCAGGGCTATTCAAAAAGTTGTCCTCAAAGGCATTAAGCTGGCTTTCCCTTTGTGCAGTTCAGCCTTTGTACGAGCTAAACCCTAACAGCAAGTGATCTCAGCCAACTGATGTATGCGTAGAACCTATTAAATGTCCAGTGTCTTGAACAAAAGGCATCTCCACAATATTTAGGAAGTTATATTAATCTCACCTTGAAAAATAATTTTTATCCTGGACACAGTTTACCTATGAACAAGAAGATTGTCAGCTTAGTCACCTGTCCAAAATTTACAATGCCATGTACTTTTTTCAACCAAAAAAAAAATTACAAATATTGTATTGGCAAAAAGAATAACAGTTAACCTGAAAAATAAGATAGCAGTGGCATGAGGTGGTAACTTTCAACCAAATAAGAACAAGACAGAAGAGAGGCAAAATCTCCTGGGACTTGGTTACCAGGAAAATGACTGTGCTAAGAGATCACTTTGACTTTTTTTAGACATGGCTTGCAGCAATGAAACTGGAGCAGAGTGTTCTACTACTATGGAAAACCAGCCCCAGTTGCCATAAAGAGCACAGGGATGCAAGTGCTCACTTATCCTATTTGTATAAAAGTTTGGAAATGTTGGAAATCCTTTCAAATGGAAAAGGCACATATGTGCATTAGTCAACTGACTGTTGTGATAGGAAAACTTAAGCCTGAAATTGTGATGATATTGGACATTTATGTGAAGAAGTCACGTGGCTCTACAGAATATGTTTCAAGGTCATGGAAAGCCTTACCAGGCAATCTGTGTCTTGGTTTTGCTGTTGCAGCACTGAAAGTAGAATTGATCTTGCTTGTTTAATCTGTAAGGCCAGGGAAGAAGCAGTGGAATGTGAAATCTAAATGTAAATGCTCCGAGATAGAAAGCTTTTTGTATTTCTAATAGTTCTTGGCTCTCAAGAGCAATGGCCTTTCCCTTTATTGATCATGGCCATGAAGGTTTCATGGGCACTGTTTATAACCTGACAGTTCAGACAGTTTGCTGCTATTCACATTTATTGTAACAGTTCAGTCCTCTGTGGGTTTTTTTCAGGGTGGGGAACTTTTTTTTTTAAATTTGGCTGTCAAGAAAAGCTGTACATGGTGTCAGGACTTGTGCAGGACATCCAATTGCAAGACATCAAACGTAGAAGAAGGGGAAGTGTTAAAATTGCCCATTCATACTTGTCTGCCTAAACAGTGGGAATCTATGATTCCCTGGCTGTACTAACTTAGTTTTCCTTCAACTACCATCTGCACTGTTCAAGGTACACTAACAGGTCTTCCATGAGCGCTCAGTGCTAGCCTCAATGGAGTTCTCCATGTTTCAGTCATGTACATATCCTGTTATGGGCTCAGGAATTAGTGCATCAAGTATTTTCTGACAACTTCCTTCCCAAAACGCCCTGTTAAATTTCTTCTTATCACCTCCTCCATGCTGTTTTCACATAAATCCACAAAATCAGACTGAAGTCTTGCCAGCTATGCCAGAAGTTTGATCAGGCAGCTAGAACTTGTTAGTGGCTTGAGTGTAAGGCTGCATTGTCTGGCTGCCTGTTTCTCCAGAGCCTTCAGCGTGCCTCCCTGTGCTGCTTTCGGAAAATTAAAGGATGCAGAGAGGCAAGTTGCCAGGGAGTTGAAGTATTTGTACCGTTCCTGGAGAAAGACCTGTGATCTGGTGGTGTGGAAATGGATGGGACCCTCCAGACTAGCTCTGCTTCCATAAGTTTAGAGGACAAAGTACATCTAGGAAGTGAATTTTTTTTTGCTGAAGAAAAGGTAGCAAGAGTGAGGAGAGAAGGGAAGAAATGTCTTTGGCACTGTGCACTATTACCCAGTAGAACTCCCGTGAGGCACTCAGGCAAACCAGGCTGATGTTCTAAAGCATTGCATTCTTCTATAGATGCAACTTGTCCTTTAGAAACCTTGCTCTAGGTGTACTGAGGGGGGATTGGTGCTAGTTCTGCTAGATCGTGCTATGGAAGGCTGTGATCATATTCTATAATGGCCTGAGTTGTGGTGGAAAAAGACATTGTTTTGCTTTTAGTCTTTTTGTGACCTCCTGGAGTTCAGTTCTCAGTCATTTTTCAGTATCAGTTTCTTATCAGTTACTTGAGCTACACAGCTGCCCTCAGGCATTTTAATTCTGGGCCAGTCAAAGTTCATCTTTAGCTGTCTGGCTGTCCCATAGACATTAGGCCATAAACTTTGTGTCCTGCAGTATTCTGTTCACAGTGAAAAACAAAATGCATGCAAAATCAATTTTTATTTCATACAAATGGGTTTCTTTTTTAAATTCACTGTAAGTGCAATGCACAAGAGAGCAGTATTATTTGTCAACATGTTTCACTGGAGCATCCACAGCATTCATTTGATCTTAACTCAAGTAATCTGATCAGCCTATTTGGAAAGGATTCACCAAATGTACTGGCTTAGTTTTGGAAAGTGCTGTAACATGAGCATGCCTCATTCTGCTGGCACAAACATTCCTGTGTCACTCTAAGACTCCACTTTGGTGTCACTCTGTGCTGCTGGAGAGGAGCGGGAGAGGTGGAGTCTTCTGTGCCTGGTGCACATTGACAAAACTTCCCCCCTGCAGGGCATGCCAGTGATGCTGCATTGGCTTCCAGACAGTCACAATTGACTGTCTTTTGCTGGAAAATCATGAGCTATATAATTCTTTTCTCTGCTGAAAGGGAAAGTGTCAGAGGCAAGGCTATGAGAGACTTACGGTAAATATTTAATAGCTTTCCTTTTTTGAGCAGCACCAAAAGATGGCTGATCCTGCAGTATTTATTTCAGGCCTACTATAAATAAAGCATGTGGTGACAGCAAACTGCAAGCAAGGAGAATTCAGTGGTTATTGTAACTGCTTTCCTTTGTCTGAAGCTGTGAATAGTAACCAATTCTGTGCATGTTTTACATGTGCTGATGTGCACATTTAAATCAGAACCAGATTCGGGCTGCGTTTATGCTCAGAAGAATTAGAAGAGAATATCTGTCCTAGTCTAAGGGTAAATTGGAACTATATAAACAATATTGATGACAGCACAGTCTGAACTAGTCGTACTTGAACTATTCAAAATTTTAAACAGATTAGTAGAAAAAAATAAGAACACTAATGGTGGATGTGACGTGATAATAATTACTTTATTTTGCTTAGACATGTCACTCTAGAACCTCTGAGTGTCATCTGCCTCCAATAACCAAGGTTTTATCCTTCCTTCTGATAATACTGTATGCTTAAAGCATAAAAAAAGGCATATGATACTACTGTGTTAGGGAAGCTACATTGTATTACTGTGTGCTGAGAGAGGTGCTCCTCCCTCACTTCTAGTTAGATAGAAATGAATCCCATTGTGTGCCCAGTTGTCTCTATGCAGTTATGGGAGGATAGTAGGATTTGTTTACAGATGTCAGGATATCATTTGGACAGGGCTGTGAGTTACTGTCTTTGAGTAGTAACATTTAATGCTGGTGAAATTAATGAGCAGCTATTTCCATGGAAAATGAAATAAAGTATCAATGTCAGTTACTGTGATAAATACAAATATATTCCTTACATGAGCAATTTAATTGAGTGGACTGCTATTTACACTCACTGCATAAAGTGTCCTTGTTAGTTTTAGAAAAGAGCCTGGAAACTGTGAGTATATGCCAAGGCTTTAAAGGGCAGTGAAGTTTTCATTGCAAGAAGATTCTGCTTAGGGATTAGAACTGTTCTCAGAGTGCACATCACTGCCTCCCCCCGCCCAAATACCAGCCTAGAGGTGTGTTAAAATTCATCATTTTATTTAAGAAATATTTTCTGGATGCTCTTAAGATAATCTCCATGTGGATTCTTTCACATATTGTATTTCACTCACCATGGAAAGGTCAAGTTGGGTACCATGGGCCCATCTCACTGAATTCAGTGGGCTGACACAGCTTAGTAAATATACATGGCAGTTGTATTCTTTCAGACAAACAGTTCCTGGTTGTGTTCTGCACTGACGAAGCAGATGCATTAGCCAAAGGTTACAATAGACAGGAAGGTCACACTGAATTCAGGTTGGGACCTTTTCTTATTTATGCTGATTAGCTCAAGCATGGTCAAGGAAAATGGAAATTAGACACTTAAAGCTAATTGGAATGGATGCCAAAGTATTTTTTAGAAGTGGATTGAGGAGTTGTTCAATCAGGTAAAATGCTGAGGTGTTACTAGATCGGTCTTGTAAATGTTCTTTGTGCATGTGCAGTTTATGTTTCCTATGGGTCCCTCTTACTGTGGTGTTTCTTGCCCACCAACCCCTATAAAACTGTCTGGCCTGATTTTTTTTTTTCCACAAAATATTGATTATTGGTGACCTGTTGTTTCTCACAGTGAAGCACCAAGATCTGTTTTGCCTGGCTTTGGGCACTATCAGTCTTGATGTCTGTGCTCTCCCTGGCTCGTGGCTGCTGCAGCACATCAGTGCTGAGCACTGGGCACAGACTGGCCCTAGGCTGTTACTGCATCCATGTAATGACAACTCCAAACAGCACTCAGACACCTCCAAAGAATACAAATTCTTTTGGCAAGACTTTCTCTACTTAGTCTTAAGACAGAGTTATGTTTTCAGTCAAAGTCTCTCAGATACAGGCCTTAATGGAAAGTTCACTGAAGTGTTTTAGCTTGGAAACAGAAAGTTTCTACCTAAATGACATAGACTGCAGTTAAGGTCTAATTATCCCTGCTCATTAATTTTTCTCTTCCATGTATGTCCATTAGAAGTGCTCTAGAAGCTACAGCACACTGTAAAGTCCGCATCCCAGCAAAGAGGAATTGCAGGAAAATCAACTAAGTAAATATGCTCCATTAATAGCTTCAGGAAACTAATGTGGTCAAGATGCTTGAAGTACCCCAAGTTAGGCTTTTGCTTTTATAAAATGTTGAGTGATAGAGGGGAAGACCAGACTTTTTCTGTGTAATGTTAGAAATCTGTTTGGATTTGGGCAACACTTAAACTCATCTGATTGAACAGAAGGCATTTTAAAAGCCTTATGCTGTTATTTTGAGAATCATCATATCTTTGAAGTTTGAATATGACTTCCTGATTCTGGAGTTGGCTGTTTAGGACTGTTCTCTACATCAGTCTTCAGTGCTGCCCTGAATGACTTTCATCCACAGGGAAGCTGTTAAGAAGCCAACAGTTGCAGGACTGCAGGAAGACCTGATGATACTGGAATGGGAGTAGTCTAAGTCTCAGGTGCATTATTTGCATGGGAGGTGAAGAATAAACGGAGGAAATAATTTAGGTTCACTTCCGATTTTTTTTCAACTTTAGAATGATTCCATTTCAGTTAGGTGATAGGTAAACTATGTAAAATGCTTTCTAAATATTTCTAATCCTAATCTAATCTGTTTTATTACCCTTCAATGCACTTGATGCTTTTTCATTTTCTAGTGTTTGAAATACTAGGTTATGATTATTAAGATAGTCAAGAAGTTGTAAATAAATGCTCATGTGTCATAAAATGACAAATGAAAAAAGCATCCTGTAAAAAAGAAATGTTGATTTTAGCTGTCCTGAGAATTAGAAGAGATAGACACTGACTGGTAAAGATATGAAATAGAAAAAAAGCCCCATGAAGATGAAAAAGAGCTCTTATCTCTCAGATCATGTCATTTCTCTGCAAGTACAGTATTGTGCTTCCCTCAGGATGCGATCTAAACTGATAGTGCATCACAGAACTCCTTTGCAACCCTTCCTTAGGCAGGCACCTCCTCAGTGCAGTTAACTCCTAATGAAGCTTTGTTGTGAGTACAAAAATACCAGGATTGAAGTCAAGCTCTTCAATTAATGATATATTTAGGTAGGTGGGAACAAGTAGAAATTCTGGCAGTCATTTCAGCAGTGCTTTCAAAATTGAACTGCTTTGCAAAACTACATCCATCTTGATTTTGAACATCATTAAAAAAGAGTACCAATATGTAGGGCAAGGAGAGGTGTATCTGTGGAAAGGAGAAGAGTTTTTAAAAATACCAGAATTATGTATTTGGTCATCGTTAGAACTGTTCTGAGTTTTCATTTTGAAATGAGGATTTTGTTTCCATTTTTAACTTGGAAAATGTAGAAGAAAATGTCTGAAAGTTGAAAGCAAATTAATTGCTTAAGAAAAAGAATCTTGATGGAAAATTTCAACATCAAATCTAAATTTATCAGAGTAATTTGTGAAATTTGGGGTTTCATACTTCTCATAGCCCTACTGAGCCCTACACTCACTCCTCAAGTGTTTGGAATAAAATCATTTTGCAGGGAATGGATTAAAACCTAAACCTGGACAGAAATGCTTTCCACAGCAGCATCGTAAATTGAAAAACAAACTTGGGTTGCTGAGGGATTTGACCCATCTAGCAAAAGAGGGAGGAAAAAAACTGTTCTGAACTTGCAGATGTTTTTCCTGGAGGAGTAATGACTTATGTAAATAATCATGTTATTCTACAAGTGTGTACACTTTCATTCCACAAATTGGTTTCACCTATTCTGCCCTTTTCTCTGGTGCAAGCCTCTGCTAGATCTAGCAAGCCTCATTATTCTGTTTTTAAATATCAAAGCTATAAACATCCAAGTCAGAGCTGTGTAGGAACATCATTGTTTTCAAGTAACATCTTGAAACCTCCAAGTTGGTGTTAAATACAAAGCTTGGCTAATGCTGTGAATCACAGATTTATTTTATCAGTAACATGGAAGAAATGCAGCTTTTTAGCATCATCTTCTGTGGTCAGGTAATGAGAGGAAAAAAAACTAGACATAAAATAAATATCAGAAGTGATGGAATAGTCTGGTAAGTAAGCTCCTTTGCTGCAGTACAACTGTTTTCTAGTTATGCATCAAACGTGCAGTGTGTGGTTGGTTGCTACACCTCTGTACATGGCAAATCACATTTACAGTGCTGAGCAGCTCTGGCACTAAAATTCATCATCAGTGAGCATAACAGGGGACACTTAACACGGTATGCCCAGGTCCACCAATATCACTTCACAGAAATAACTGGGATTACTTGGAAATTACAGTAATGGAAAGAGGAGCAGAATCTTCCCCTAAATCTTTGTGTGTTTATAAACTGCTACTGTCAGTTTTCAGCTACTGTGCTCATAAGCTGCAGTTGATTTTTTCTATTTTTTGCTATCTTTCATGATACATGTGCATGTCTCATAAATATGATTTATTGTTTCTCTTTTTAAGCTAAACTGGTTGGAGAAAGAGTACAACACTCATTCCTGAGGGAAGATCAGTTAGTAACTCGCCTGAGGAAAGTTTGTTTTAAGCAGTTAGAGAGTAGCTCTTCTTTTTAGAATTTGAAGGTATCTGTTTCTTAGATAATTATGTCTTAGGGAGTATATTGTGATATATTTCAGCTGTGAGTATGAATTACAATTTTCTAGCCTGTTGTTTCAGATATACTTTGTCAGTGAATTTCACAGGTTAATTACACATTGTTTAACAAAATGCCAGTTCTCATTGTCTCCTCAGAGTGTGTTCATTTTCCTAGTATCTCGTTGTGAGGTAGGCATCTATTACATCAGCTTTGTTTCCAGCTCTCAAAGGAGCAAAATTTCCATACCTTCTAAGTGGAAATCTTCCAGTTCCTGTAAGGATTGCTCCTTTTCCCTAGGTGGTCTTCTTTTTTTTGGTATGTTTACTCCTGCTTATGGAAAAAATGTTACGTGTGGCAGCTAAAGTTAAACTCAGTGTGAAGCTGGGTATTAATGCAGGGATTGCCACTGGGAATGAGCCCTGTTGCTGTTTAGCTCAGCTTTCCCTCTCTGATGGATGCCCCTGGTAAGTATTTCACAGGAAAGTGCAACACAGCTCTCAGTAAGAAAATAATGAACCTAACACAGAAGGTCTTTTAAGCTGTGCCATGAAAAATGAGAATCTGTGTGTTTACTTATTATACCTGGTCTAAAGCAGCTCTTGGGGTTTTGTTGTAAGTATAACTGTTTGATCCTTTCTGATATTCTGCTCTTCTCACAGTCTCAATGATATCTTGTAACAATGAGTTTCACCTCAGGTTAATCAAGTTCTCTAGAAAAAGATGTTTGCCTTTATCAATTTTATATGTGTTGTCTTTTCAATTTCACTCAATGTCCACAAGTGTAGTTTTATTTCCTTTTTTCTACCATTCATTATTTTCTAAGCCTCTGTAATGCCTTCCCTTATTCATTTCCTATCTAAAGCAAACAATTGCAAATGTGTTAGTCATTTCTACTTGATATATAAGCTTTAAAATATTTTTATTTCATTTTTGTACCTGTCCTAATTTTAAAATCTACTTTTTAAAGATCAGATTTTGAGGCATAATCCTGATCTGTAGGTTGGAAATGGGATATTACTTGCATAGTTCTGATTCTTTTGACTATTTTTGATTTTCATTTCATTTTCTCTGGTGATCCCACATGTACTGGAAAGATTTCAGAGGAATGTTCTGCACTGTGCAGATTCTCACAACACCTCCCACAAATACATCTTCACTTACCTGAGCATCCTAGAAGTGCTTCAGTTAGCATTTGTCACTGTGCTTTCTTCCTTGCTTACCAATGAAAAGGCAAACTATGTGTTTTGAAAGCATTTTAGTGGAGTTTATTTTTGACTTCCTAAATGATCAAGGACATACATTTTTCAAATGCAGGTGAAAGACAGGCATGTGGAGTGGCTAATTCAGCAGTGTTCTGCTCATTGTGAAACTCAACTGTCTGTAATGAAGCCCATGTTTTTTCTTCCTGCAGAGGGGTTTAAGTAATTGCAGCTGCTATGCAGTTTCAGCTATTGAATAATAATCTTTTGAGCAATTGGTCTTGAGATGCCTCAGCTTTGAAGCCTCTGCATTTTAAAAGATCTTTAAGTTGCATTTTCCAGAGTTCTGCCCAAACTTGAATTTATCTAGTTGTGGCTGATTTCATCTATGAAAAGGCAGTTTGTCACAAGGTATTGGAAAACAGATGATCTCCCAAGTCAGAGGTTGCTTCCCTAACTGGTGGATTTTCATCCTTCAGGGAAATTGTCTCAAATTTTTCCTCACATTTAAGACCTTTGTAAATGAGGATGTAGAAAAAGCCTGATAAACAGAAAAAGTCTAGGCTATGCTTAACTTCCACTCCTGATGAAGCAGTTTATTGGCATGAAATTAGAGCTGAAAAATAGGAGTCCAGATTGCACATCTTTTTTCCTTTTTTTTTTGATCCCCAGATCTAAACGACCAGTGCCAGTTTCAACCACAGCTCCCAGAATTGACTCTCCCAGAGCTGTAATTCCCCATCAGAAGGTAAGTGACACATTTCTCCTCAGCCAAAGTGAATACCAATTTTAGCTACTGCAGTGAAGGTAAACATCTACTACAGGAAATAGCTTTTGTCCACCCCAGATAATTAAACATTGAATGAATGCACAGGCAGCAAAGCTGCTGCAACACAATGTATTAGTGATCTGTATTTTGCTAATTTCTGATTAGCAGGACCAAAGCATCCAGCTAACCGCTGATGTGATTTGTCTAATCAATTCTGAGCAGCTTGTTTTCATCTAGGCTGCAACAAGCTACTAAAGCTTCTGAAAATATACATTTGCTTTTGTAGATTATTGAGGAAAACTGTTAGACTGTACCTCAGTCTGCCTAAACCCTGACTACAGCTGAAAAGACACTCACTTGGAAAGAGGACATGAGAGCATTTGAAAGCTTACATCATATAGTGTTCTTATCACAGTTTTCAATAGACATGAGAATAAAAAATACAGAGGATAAGTCAATTTAATGAATAACAGCAAGTGGCAGAGGAAATGGATGGCTTGGTTTCTGTTGTCAAAGCTCATCATCTTTTATAAAATAAATGCTCATTTTAGAATAAACATTGACTGTACCTGAAAACTCCTTTTCTGTATCTTTGGAGACAGTGAGGAGCAAGGATACCTGAAAGATAGTGTATATAGCCTTAGGCTCAAGCACTGGGCAGGACATTGGTATTGCTGATGCATTTGATTAGATAAATGGAGAGGAGGCAAAGTTTCCATTGCTGCAACTTATCCCTTCTGTCAGAGTCAGTTTCATCCCTAGCATGCAGTATAAATGAGAAACACTGGAGATCAAAATACATGCGGAATTAGATGATGCTCTACTGGTTTTTGACAGTTCTGACTTCCACAGATAAATTTTAAGATATTTTTATAAACACCATGCTTTCCAAATTCAGAGCACAGAAGGTAACATCATCCCTGAAACTTCGGCAAATAGGTTCAAACTAACCTACTGCACTTGGGGGGAATAATTTGATTCAGTTTCATTTTGTGAAATTTTAAATTAACCTGACTGGCCATTTATTAGATGAGACAGAAATAATACTATTTCAGATTGGATCTTGTAAACTGTTTTGGCAAGGGAAGATGAAATCAACAATTTATCTTGCTCAGAGTTGTTTCTGCTTATATCATGATTTTATAAAAGATGTCTGGGAGAAAGTTATTGGAAGAGTCACCAATAAGATTGTGAAATTCCTAGAACAAAGGCGATTTTTCTGGTTAGACTGGTATTTGACTGCACCAGGAAAATAATAGGGACAGAAAGGGGAAGGAGTACTTATTTTCCCTCAGGAACTACACAGAATGCTGTTAGTTCTCAAGGCAGTGAGTAGATGTATCTCTTCAGAGTAATTCACCAGCACAAGATTGACAACTAGCTGTTGAGACTCTCTATAGCACCTGCACAGGCATGAAAATTTTGTCAACTTCCCCCGCAGGCGGATAGATCTTTATATTGGATTTCCATGACTCTTAGGTGCACTTCTTCCTTAGCAAGTGCCAGTTTTAAAATTACTGCCATAGGTACTGAAAACTGTTTACCACACAAAAACATTTTTCTCCCTACTATCTACTGCATAGAAAAGTTAACTCTATGCACTGCAGGGGTTTCTTAAAGGTCCTAAAAGAGCTTTTGGCATGAAAGCCATAAAGGCACTTGGCATTTTCTATTGTAGCCCTTCAGAGAGAGATGAGGATCAAAGGACTCAACCCCTTTTCAGGAGCTTGCTGTCTCACATATAAGAATTCTGTGCAAGGTGCTTAGGAAAGGTTTACAGGAGCTGCTGGAGGCAGCCTGTTCCACAGATAGTACTAGCAGCTGCAAAAGAGAACGACTGGAACCTTTCTGGAGAAAAAAGGTGGCATCCAGGAGAAAGTACAGTGGGAAAGAGGGTATCTAGTAGTATTCAGGAAGATCTTAGGTGCAGGATCTTTCGCCCAGGGGGAAGAGGTGGCAGTAGAGTGCTGGCGTGGGGGGCCCTTTTCAGGTCAAGAGGAGTGCCATTTGTGTCACCAGTCTACGCTAGTAGACAACAGTAATTTTTGAAGTGAAGAAGAATTATTCTCTAGAGGTGGTTTGGAAGGGGAAGAAGGCACTGAATCATCAGAAGTCTCAAAATCCGGAATAAACATTCTTTACTCATAGAAACAGTGCCATGGTGATGGTGCAGTAAGGTATGTTGCACTAAATACGCTTTAAAAATCAATCTTTGCTTGTCCCTTTATTATTTCTAGTAACAGTATCACTGTAGAAATGAAGAATTCTGTGACAGGCAGAAGTTATCTCCATATCTCTGCTTGACAGTGTTTAGACTGATGGTTCACATGAACTGAATTTGACTGTATTTTAAAAAAACAACCAAAAATTACAAGACAATTACTGAAGACAGGGTCATCCTCAAACATCAAGAGAAGCTCTTCTCACCCTTCTCTGGTTGAGGTTAAGGCGTGGCAATGTTAGCTAAACAATCTGCATGTGCTTCTTCAGTGTTTAGTTAAAGGAATAAATTCTCATTATTTCTGATGTGATTGCAGCTTCCACTAATTTTCAAGCATGCATTTCTTCATTAACTGTTTTGTTGTTGTTGTTTTAGAAAAACAAACATACATTTTTTTCACAAAGATAGGTAATTCTTTCACAAAGCTGATCAATGCTAGGTTCTGCAACCATAAGATGTAGGGCTATTATTGGAAATAAGGTTTGATTGCTTTTCAGTTTCACCATATTTGACATTAATTCTCAAACTGGAATTTTCATTTAATTTAGTCAAATCTTTTTTATTTAGTCAAAAGATTTGGTCAGGTTTTTTGCACAGGTGGGGCATAGCTGGATGAAAGGGCATAGCTAATGTTGAAAGCTTGCAAATAACTGTAAGAGTAAGCTTGAGTCCAAGGACTGAAACTAAGCCATAAATCAGTCAGTGAGTTCCTGCAGCTCTTCACAGGGGACACAACACAGGTGAAGACTCAGCTCAGTGCAGTTCAGAACGTTCAAGCTGGAGATTTAAGGCTAAGCAAGGCTTTTAACATTTGTCCTTTTGCATGAAGGTATTGACAGCCTCTTTAACTTTAATAATATGAATCTGTTGTTCTTTTTGTGAAACAGTACTGAACACACTTATTTGGGAGTGAGGATCTTGTCATACTTATGATTTGTTTCCTGCCAAATTCAGGAACCTAAGTGTCTTAAGAGAAAATAGATGAAGAGATGATTGAGTTTTTAAGTAGAGCATGGGATGGAAGAGCTGGTTTAGCCAAAACCAGTCTGATGATGTCTTTGAGCAGAGTCATTTGCTATTCCCTTTTTTCTCTAAAAGGTTGAAAGCAACAACTGCTTCTTGGCATGTTGGGTAGTCAAATTCACTAGTGTACTGTTAAAATTGTTCTCCCAGAAGTGCAAAAGGTCAGTAATGACTGTAGGGTCATAGCAATAGTTAAACAGAAAATGAGCTGTCAAAAAGAGAAGACCTGTAAAATCTTGGTATTGTGTCTTCCAGTATAATTTTTTTATCACTTCCCTGATATATAAGGAGCCTGTGCCTTTCATAGAAACTGGTTTCTTATTAAAAAAAATAATATTTCAGAATGGAAAATGAGCTGATTCCTAGCTTCCTTCTATTTCAAAAGGTCTGAGACTCCTCTACGTTTGTCAGTTTTAAGCTCATGAACTGACATTATGCAGTTTTCCTTTCACAGTAAGGGATTGCTGCACGATCCCAGCATCTTCCTGGAGGGAAGCCCATTGCTCAGTGTCAGAGCCTCCTCTTCTGGTCGGCTGGTGGGGTAGCATCAGACTCCCATAGCTGGAAATGTCAGCTTGTTTTTCCAGCCACAGACACTGAAACAGAATGGGGTGAGAGATGGGAAACAGGGGAACGTTTGTCACTGTTGGCTGCATTTCATGTGATGCGATGCTGAAAGCTCAGTGCTGCTGCTCAGTATTAGAAATTTGCCCTTCACAGTCAGAAATGGTTTCAGAAATTCTGCATTGATCTGGTTTTGATACTAAACTGGAGGAGAAAAAAATCTAAAATATTCTACCAGGAATAAACTGAAGCAGAGAGTCTTTGTCAATCACAAAAGGAAAGAGCTGAATATGCTGATGACGGGGCAGTAATTCCTTAGAAGCAGTAATACAGCTGCTCCCTGAGACACTTCTTGTTTCATCCTTTTTCCCCTCCAGAGCACAGGGAAAACAACTACCTGAAAACAACCATGCATATGGATTCCAAATGGAGATTGCTAACCTGGCACTGCTGGGCTCTTAGGAATTCTAGTGTTGAGTCACCAGTGTGCTGGTATTCCAGCTAGAAATTATTTGAGGAGTGAAACCAAGATTCCATTCTTGTCAGAAGTGAGCAGAATCATCAGCCATAATTTTTTATGGCTGTCCTTTAATTTTCCCTTTGCCTGCTGTTACTGCTCAGTAACAACAAGACTATTAAAATGCATTAGAATTAAGGAAATATATGCTATTTCTCTCATTAGCAGTAGAAATGGATACTTTATGATCAGCTCTCCTTGCATGTCCTTTTATTTTAGGGTTTAGGAGGGAAACCCACAGTTGACTAAAAGCCACAGAGTTTGCAGAGTAATAAATATAACTCTGGCATACCCTTTTTCTTCTCTATTGCCTCTGTACTTACTTTTTGTTTAATAATTCTTTGGCCCTCTCTGCTGGCATGTAACAATGGTTTGCCCAAGCAAGGACTTAATTTTTGAACATGGTCTTGTATGTTTGTTTCTCTTTTTCAAAATATTTTTAGAGAGAACCCCTGTTTTCTGTTTGTTTAATGATACCTGGAAGCTTTCAGTAGGCCACTGAAAGGGTGGCTGGTTGCTGTTTTCAGTGTCAGGGTATAATGACCAAAGTATATATTGCAAATGTATTTATTTTAAATGGCACAGTTTAAAAAATGCTTTTAGGATTATCTGTTTCTGCAGCCTCAGGCAGCTATTAATGCCAGCTAAAATCTCTTCCTGTTTATTACTAAGAAAAATTATCTCAGTTCCTTTTATCTGCCTTACATTTTTGATTCTAAATATTTTTAATGTTATGATTAATTATATCCTTAGACCTTTGGGGGTTTTCTTTCAATAAATTTTAATCAGGCCATATTATCTTGGGTTTTTTTTTTCAAATGTATGCTTCCTAAACTTAAATATGCAATACAGAAAACCGCAATAGGGCAATATAAATATTTATTTTTCTAGAGAACATTGGTTTTAAAATTTAGTAAATTATATTAATGATAATGAATACAAGCAAAGGTATAAAATCAGAGGCCAGATTATTCTCAGGCCTGTATTTCCTGCAAGGCTGTGGGGGAGATGAGTGCAAGGTGTTAAAGATAATGATTGAAGTGCCACTGAATGAGGCAAAATGTCACTGCAGGCCACCACCTGCACTGGCTGTCATTGAGGGCAGATTGTGGCCCCATTCCTTCTTCAGGATAATGTCTCGTGCCTGTCCCTGTCCCCTGAGCTGGACTGCAGCAAGCGGCCAGCATTACTGGTGGGCCTCTTAACTGTGAGCATTTCTCTTTTTTGGTATCACCTCTTATTTTGGTTTCAATAAGGTGAATTAATAGTGAATCATTTATGAAACTGGTAGACTGTTTTGAATCTGAGCACCAGCACAGACTTAAATGGGTATAGGTATTGTAGGAGAGATTCCTGTGACTTTGACTAAGACAGTACATGCTGCTGTCCTAGTTAGGAATATTATCTGGGATGTGACTGTAGGATCATACACACTTGTACATACTCAAGCACACGTTCCGTCAAGTGGAGATTATGCAGGCATGATCAGCATAGGAGCATCCTCTCTGTGGAACAGTTTTCTGTCCTGTTGCTCTCTCTGCTAACCCTCCTGCATGGCCTGATCAGCATGAACCAGAGCCCAGGAAAGCAGTCCATAACTTCCATAACTTCAAATGCACTCATGGAATACAGAACAGCGTGGTTTAGAATTATTATGTTTTTGTAATAATGGCATTGACTTTTATGGTTGTATATGATCTAAAATTATTCTGACTGCAAGACTTTTTTAAAGATTTCTTAATTTTCCTAGAAATTAATTGACAATGTTGTCTTAATATAAAATTATTGCTGTGAGGTTGACTAGTAGCAAATGCTCTTTTAGTGTTAAGCTTTATTTGTTGATTTCAACTAAAACCCAGTTTAAAAATGCCTGAGTTTGTTTTGCTTCCTTTATTTTGAAACAATGCATTTCTTTGTTGAAAATCTTCCCTGAAAGTTTGAATGCTTTGGCCCCAATCTATTTATTGCTAGTTTATGAATATGTTTAAAGCATTAATTGCAGATATGTTATTTTTGCATGTGTTCTATGATTGCTCTTTTCTTTTTTTCTTTTCTTGGCCTGCATGTTTGCTACTACAGGAACCTGCTTGGGAAATCAATGGCAACAGAACAACCTTCAGCCCTCTAACTAACACGGCGACTGGGCCTATGGGTAGTGTTTTAGCAACCAATGGAACCTTTTCAGGCTACCTCAACCAGCAAGAGATGAGCTTTTCAAATAGCTCTTCCTACCTAAAGACTACCACAGTTAGATCTTCCATGTCCTCTCAGTGTGTGACTCCTGACATTTCACCTGCCAAGAGCAATGTAGGTTCCAAAGGCAGCCCTGCGGCGGCCGGTGGCAGTAGCCCTGCGGCCCGGCCGAGCCCTGCCAGGCAGTATAACAACCCCATTGGCCTTTACTCAGCAGAGACCCTGAGGGAAATGGCTGAGATGCATAAATTAAGTCTCAACCGAAGGGCTTCGGAAGGTGGACTTCCTAGAGGGTAGGTAACGTGGTAACATCTTTAATATTCAATAAGTAATGAGTTTGCTGAAAAATGAATGTAATGGTACTTACCCTATTGTGCATTTGTTGGGCAATCATGATTAAGGTCTGCATCAATCATGGTATTTTCCAATAGTTCCCAAAACATACCCATGTTGCCATTACAGAATAACTCTTGGTCTTTGGTATCTGAAGTGCAGCATGGATTGGCAATAGTCAACAGAGCAGGAGGAGGAACACTAGGACTGAAGTAATTGTGGTCATCTTGGGCCTCTGGCATTCAGCAGTTTTAACTAATGCACGTAGTCTCAGAGAACCAAGTATCACTGCCAGACACCAGAGCAGCTGCTATAAACCACATCTGATCTTTGGTACTTTGCTAAACAGAAATGGCTTTGACCAGCAAATCTGACATGCTCGCCTACTGGAGTGTCCTGCTGTAATTCCTGCCTTAATGTGTTCACTTTCCTATGCAAAATGAGTCAAAATTGCAATATTTTGAACCCTGTGGTTTGAAGACTTTGTCTTGCTTTCGTTAGCTTTGCTGTTAACTTGTGTGTAACAAAGAATGATCTCTAGATACTGCCCAGACAGTTTGATCCTATGCTGTCAAGGTTTTCCATATTATTGTATTGCAGATCAGCTGTTTTATTAGTAAGTTTGTGGAGTGAGGAGCTTGGACTACAGTACATGAGAAAAACCTGTTTATCACTGCTTTGCCTGATTTTTCTGCCTTCGTGTATAAATTGGCAAACAAATCTAATTTTTTAGTTTGTTTGTGTTTTGGTTCTTTAAATGAAGATAAATTTCTTGTTATGAATATGGGAAAAAGAGTGTTTTCGACACTTGGGCCTTGGCTTTATAAGGAAAATCAGAAAATTCTGACAATCCACTTGAGATCTGGTAGCAAATGCATATCTACAAGTCCTTTATACCCCTTTACTGAAGCTCTTTGCAGGAGTAAAAAACAAGTTTTAAGTTGTAGCAAAGTAGAGATATTTTATCCTTGTAAAAGAACATAAACACCTGTTCTAGATGATTCATGGAATTTTAGATGATTCATTGCAACTCTCTTGAGCACTCGGCCCTAACAGTCCTAATTGACCTATCTGAACAAATCCTATCCTCCCATCTCATACTGGATAATTAAGAAAAGCAATTACTGTTTAAAAGAAAATAATTTCAGTTAGTAAGCAAGATCAGCAAAATAAACCTCAGAATACTTCTTCCTTAATTTACAGTTTTTTGAAGAATACAATTCTTGTCTTATTTCAATATGCAGAGTTTCCTGGGAGTATATCTCCCTATATTTTCCCCACTGTGTTCACAATCCTTCTTAACACCTGCAAGGGAAGGTGAAGGGGCTGAATTTTGGATGGCTCAGCGTGGTGCCTGTTTGTTATCAGAATTACAACACAGCTGCATCCATCACTCACCAAAGTCAATGTGAGCCTTTTTATTCAGTTTGAATGAAATTTTAGGGAATTGCTGTCTGTCTGCCTTTACCATCTGCAACACAGATGAACAAATAAGAAAACAAAAAAGCCCCAGCCTTTATCCTCCAGCCCAAGAACATTCTGAAAAGATGAACGGGCTCAGTGGCACTAAATAAAAGTGTATTCTCAGAAAACTTCTTGGAGATTTAGAGAATTGTACATCTCTGTTTACATGCAGAGAAAATTCAGAGCTCAATAATGCTGTCATTCCCACTCCCACGTGACTGCTCTCCATGAAGTAAGAGAGGCATCTTTCCTCCTGGTCTGTGAGGAAAAACATGGAACCTGTGACTACCTTGGGATTGGTGTCACCCATCATTATCTCAATCTTGTAGTAGATGTATGTGAAAGAATGCACAAGGAAAACACTGTGAGCTCTGCAAAATCAGCTCTGGTCTTTGTTGGGGACATTCTTACCATATAGTGCAACGTGATTGTGATATTGTGGTGCTCCAAGACTGAATTAATTGTGCATTCATGAACATGCACTTAGCTGCATAATAAAAGCTGTAAGAAAGTTGAAGCATAGGGAGTAATCTTAAGGTATATTTCAGTTCTGTGTCCTTTTCACCAAATTGTTTAAACCTAACTGTGTGAATTGCTGTTACGGGTTTAGCTAAGCTCTTTGGAAAATCCTATCAAGAAGCTAAAATTAATTTTGAGATTATTTCCTTGATCTGTGAAGAATAACAAAGCATCTGTTTCTCTGAAACACTTTACATTAAAGCTTTACTGCTCTGGCCCTAGGTGAAAAATAAGATAGACTGTTAAGAGTGTGGAACGTGATGTGCTGAAAGCTCTGGAGAGTATTAATAAATATGAACAGTGAGTCATAGTTTGTAACGTGCATCTTTTTCATTCCAGTGTAAGTTATTTTTCACATTGTAGGTCAAGGGCAGTAAATACCTGTCCCACAAGTACGTGCCAGGTGGCTTGGGTTACTGGCTTCTTACTGTGTGACCTCTGTGAGCAGCAAGTTGGGTGTTTCGGACATGTCCCTATTTAGAATCAAACTAAAATCCTGTGTGGCTCTGAACTGGGGGGAAATTTCTCATCACATACTAAACATAAGGAGAAGCAAAGCTTTACTCTTCTTGAAGGAAGCTATAGGAGCCTCTTCACATCTCAAAAATCTTTACTGGGATGTGAATGTGGCTGCTGAGTGGTTCTTAGTGTGTGGACATAATGGTCATTTTATTTGAATGTATTTTTAAATGCAAACATATTCATCTAATTAAGGTATATTTTAGGGGAATGGTAATTCTGCCTTTAAAATATTATTTTATGTAAGGTAGAGGCCTGGATTTGTCAGAAAGTTAGACCATTAGACTTTGTTTCATTGTAAATGGGTGCCCAGCTGTCCTGCATACACCTAAAATGGATATAGGATCACTGATGTGCTTACAGGCTGCAGCTTGTTCTTAATATATCCTACCAGTTCCTGTAACAGACTGATATATTTGGTTTAATGTAGGATTTATAAAGCTAGAAGAGTATTTTCAAATGCAAAGGGTCTGACCAGGAGCTGCAGAAGGTGATCTGTGATTGCTTTACCATAGAAATGCAGAAGTGCAAAGCCTTTACTGCTTTGGCTCATTAGAGTGGTTTTGATCATGAAAAAGGCTGTTGGATGAGCCAAGGCAAAAGGATTCTGTGTAGGAAGAAGCAGTAATATCAAAGGTTCTGCAAGGAAAAAGCAGGAGAGAAATCCACTTGGAATGTTGCTCTTAATGGTATAACCTTGCTGTCCAGTATTTTCTGTCAGTCCCACATGCAGAAATGTCACAGCAGCAAATTGGAAGGCTCAGTGCCCAGTTCTGTCAACAGCATTCCATGCAGCCAAATAAGAAGAAAAGTTTATTAACAGACCCTGGATCTCTTCCTCTTTATTTCGCATAAAATGATTAATTTGTCTTCAACTGAGAAAAGAGCAAAATATGGGTATTTTAAGATTTGAAAAAAACTAAGTTAAAATAAGTGTCATAGTCCATTACTGCTATTTGTGTAACCAACATAAAGAGTTATTGGGAAGTGCACCCTTGTACAGACTGAGCACATTCTCTGTTCATCACTCCCAGCTTTAGCCTGTGTTTGCTGCTTTGGAATTACTTCAAGCACCCTCACTGGTTTATGCAGAGAAGCAGGAATGGAGCATGAACATACCTTTTCTCCATACTGTATACATACCAGATGGAATAAAATATCATGATATGGGTATGCAGTGCACAACTTTATTTCACATGGAATAAATTAGAAATTATTATTCTGAAGTCAATTGCCTTACACTGCTGTTGGCATAATGTAGGTACAGTCATATCTAGGCCAATAATTTGTTATATGCAAAGGCATTTTCCTTAGTTTTAGATTTAACACCAATCTACCATCTACCAATATATTCTTTGGATCTTCTCCAGCGTGTAAAAGACCTAAAAATCAGTCTTGCAAAATCAGCTCTGAGGGTGGCCTGAGGAGAACAGGCTTCATCCCTGAACACTCAGTATCTGAGAGAAAAATATAGTCTCTACCATTCATTTGCTTTTTTCAGATGACAATATACTCTGCAAATCCCCCTTTCTTCCTCTGCTCCCTCCTCCACTACACTTTGGTAGTAGTACTTTTAAGGATGCACAGCAATAAAATAATGTTCAAGGGTCAGCCAAAATGCCATGGCACCCCACTAAGTCTTAGTGGATCAACTATAATCCCTGAATTTTTTCCTTTCTTAATCATGTTGAGGGTTTTAGGCATACATTTACTTTTTGTTCTTATTTGTAGATGGTCTGAGGAGAGCTGTAGTAATCTTCTGTAAATACCTTTTGCCCTTTGCAGTCTAAAAACTATTGACTTTTTCTGTGTGGTTGGTTTTGATGTTGTTTGTTCTCTCTCTCTCTTCTTCTAGGTCATAACCAACACCGCTGCCAAGTTAGTATCACCTCTCTGTAGTGCCAGATATTTGTGTTGCCCTGTATGTGTGAAGATGTGTTTTCTGGGGTAGCATGATCCCCTGTGTTCCTGCTGTGTCTGCTTGCAAGTGCAAGTATTTTTTAAAAACTCTGCTTGGTGTGGCAGGAGCCGTGTGCTGCCCCTGCTGCCCAGCGGTGCTGCCGCTTGGCATTTCCTGGCAATGCTCTAATGCTGTGAATGGAATTGGCCTCTGAGCTTGCTCAGGTCTTGCAAAGACTTTCAGGTAGTTTTGTTTCTACAGGCCAGGTTTAAGTCCTCTTAAATCTTTAAGTTGTCTTCAGAGTTTGGTGAGTGTTATCTGACCCTTTTTTGGTGTATTATTAGAGATGTACTATTAGCGTCAATAATAATTGAATTAATAAAAATTGAATTAATTTCCAAAGTCTGCTAAAATTCAGATTTATGTTGGAATGAGATACTGATATGGGGGGAAAAATCTACATAGTAATTTACCTTAGTAAATGTATGTCCAAAAAAAAGAGTAACTATTGATATGCAAATGTGATTGATCTGCTTTATTTAGTAGAGTTCAGAGAGTCCTCAGTTTTGATCTTGATTTTTCTAAGGGCAGAATGTTTTCTCTAAACTCTTGCTTTCTGCCTCTGAACTGTAGTCCATAAATTGCTAGAGATTGGGTTAAATTCAGCATAAAATAAATAATTATAGTAGTTAAATGTCAAATTTAAACTGAAAATGCAAAGTTAGAAGTAGTAGAATTCATAAAGTTGAAGTAATATTCAATGCACATAATTTACACTGCTCTGGCATTCTCTGTTGATTTCACTGAGGTGTGGGTATGATAATGTAACTCCTTTGGAGTGATAAACCCTAGCTAATTTACACTGATAATTATTCTGACAAGATTTTCTTAGAAAACAGAAGTCACATTATAGTAGTGTTTCTAATGTTGCTTTGGGACTCACTTTTCCTGATCCTTTTCTAGCTTAGGAGAAAGATCTCATTCATTTTGCAGACGTGCTGTCTCTGCATCCTTACCTCTGCCACTTTGTCTTAGAGCACAGCCCCTCTTACAAGCACTAACATCTTCTGTTTACTTCCAGAGTTATAAAAAGAACTCTGCAGTTGGAAATCTGTACTTTTTTCTGTTATTTTTATGGGAATCCTGTTAAATTTTGGCTTGGTATGTGTAATGTGACTAAAACCTCCTGAAAGATATCACTGAAACAGTTCAAAGACCACAAGTGAAAGCTCAAATCTCTCCTGCTGCTACCATGAGGGAAGTTTAGGCTGTTCTGACATTCCTAGCTTTGATTTCTATAATTGACTGTGGAAACCAATTGCTTAGGACATTATTCTTTAAAGGTGGTGTATTTAACCTCTGTCCTTTCATCACACAAACTTCTCAGATCTTGGGTTTAGAATCTCTTCTCATCTTCAGCAGTGTGGGAGAGAGAGAAAACTAAATTCAAGATCTTGAAGACCTGTGTGTTTGTAATTATCATGTGATCATTTAGAGTATTACAAAGAAAAGATATACTGTTGTTGAAGTCAGGCATGTGCATGCTCAGTATAGCAACCTGCATGTCTCTGCACATCACCCTTCAACAGATGATGTCAGTGTAATAATAGAATTGTCAGAGTTGATGAATAGCTAAGGGAGATGTATTTTAAATGTGAAAATATCTTTGTAAAAAGATTATTTTCACGTTTTGAATGCATAATGCAATTTCCCAGTTCCTTCCCTTAAAATGTTGATGTGCGTAACTAAAGTCCGTGGCTGTAATGCAGCATGTGCATCTGTGTGTCTCTGTTCCTTGGGCATGTGGCTGTCAGTGTTCTGTCAAGGATTTGGAATGATGGGTGACTGTATCTCTCTCTGTCCATCTTCAGTCAGGGCATCCCACCAAACAAATGGCTGAAAATATAATGGAATCCCTGGCTGGCTTCAGAGGTGGCACATCACCTGTGATAATCTCCACATAACTAAGTCAGATAGCTGCCAGCCTTACTTGATTTTACTTTCAGCTCCATGCTGGATTGAGGGTTCAGTTTTAACTCTCACCCTCTGGGGTTATCCATGGTAAACAGGCACACTATTGTGTGTGTAAAGAGAAAAATGTAATATTAGCTGATAAACTTACCGTGTAATGTCTTAAACTGAAAATGATAATTGTTGCAATCAAACAGGATTACATTTTTCAGCATTTCTTCTGCAGAGGGAGATAGATCCATTTCCAGCTTTTGGGCTCAGTTCTAAATGAAACATTTATGAAATACCCATGATTTCACAAAGGACACAATTCCCAGTTTTGTCCAGTTTGGTGAGAGGATGGAATCTATCCTGCTGGCATCCTCCTGCTGCTGGCATGACTGGAACAGCAGATTGGAGGTTCATCTGCTCTCTCATAGGTTAGAGAAGAACAGGTACTTCAGTGGCTGACAGCTGAGGTTAGGTTATTCTTTGAAATTCCAGGCAGTGCTCAGTCCTAGCTCTAGGACTAGAACAATGAACAACTCAGCCCTACAAGAAAACTAGCTAGTCTTTGGCTGCAGTCTGACATTAAACTGACTCATTCTGATATAATGGGAGCTTCAGTTAACTTAGTTGGGGCTCAGTCTGTCAAATAAAAATCCTTCCTCATAAATGGAGTCACTGGAAACTATGGCAGCTCTTCTTCCAACTGCAGCTATCCCATTGGCTGCAGTGTAGGATATTTCGATCTGAGGTTGAGCATTTATCATGCTGTAGCAGCACTTAGGTCTGGCTGTACAGAGATTTTGAGAAAATTTAGTCTTTGTGAGGAGAGCTGTGAAGGTTAAAAGGCACATGTACTAAATTTTACTGTGATTAATAATCCAGACAGAAAGTACTGGGACTTTCTGAATAACAAAGGACCTGATGTCTGTTCACCCCACTTTGTAAGACCCTTCTGAAAGCATTAATGAATGAAGGAAAAAAGTGGGAATTCTCTGCAGTGTGTGTCTGTCCCATGGGCCAGCATATATCCATATGCATGTTTGTATACACTTAAATGTATACATGCATGTAACAACAGAATTTTAGTATGTGTAAGTATCACATAAAGACTTAGGTATTTCTCATTATATTTTAATACAGTGACAACTATTTCACCTTTTTTCCCCCCCTCTTTATACATCATAAACCAACCCAAAAATGTCATCCCTTAGTGCAGCCATCTTTTAGCTGTGACTTGGTACTTACGTTGTCTGCTGCTCTCTGGTCAGAAGCTTTGGTGGTGAGATGCCATGAACAGACGTGCACATTCCTCTCTTGGTGGTGCTTCCCTCACTTAACTTTCACGCCTCTCTCCTTTCTTCCCCTCCCTTCCCTGTGGAACCTCACTCTTGCATAACCCAGCACGGACTTCACGGAGCGTTTCAACCCCAATGTCCTGAAGGACTCTGCCCTGTCTACACACAAACCCATTGAGGTGAAGGGCCTTGGCGGCAAGGCTACCATAATTCACGCCCAGTATAACACCCCGATCAGCATGTATTCCCAGGATGCTATCATGGATGCAATTGCAGGCCAGGCACAAGCCCAGGGTGGAGAATTTGCTGGGTAAGGTTATTTCTGTGTGTGGAATGCTCTTTCTCTGCATGGTACATGTAACAGCCCCTACCTGCATGATATGGTTGCTCTTCCTGGACACATTTTTTCTGGGGTATATTACATGTGAAAAATACCTTGACAATGTTCGAAAGCACTTCCGTGATTTGAAGCTAAAAGGATGGATAACTAGAAAATCATAGCATGGTTTGTTGTTGGAAGGGACCTTAGAGCTCATCTAGTTCCAAACTCCCTGCCGTGGTCAGAGATACCCTAATTTAACCTTTTTTTTATTTTTATTCCTCCTACAACTGGTAAACCCCACAAAAACACACCTAGTGCTCTGTACATGACATTGGATAGCTTTTCATTTCTGATGACCATGATTTGTAATAGCTGCTATTATATGCATAGCTTGGAAAGAACAGAAAAAGGAGTGGAATTTTTATTAATACATGGAGAATGCAAAATATTTCTTTAGCACTGGCTACTGGTTTACTCTTCAGAATGGAGTGTTTTGCTGTATTTTCCCTATCCCTAGTTTACATACAGTACATGTGTTTTACAGGTATCCTTTGGACTATGGCAAAATCCACTGATCTTTAATAACTCTGCTTTTCCAATGCATGTTTCTGGAAATCTTATCTGATTAACTTATCCAAAGTTGTAACAACTTAACTGAAATTACACATACGGTGAATGTAGCCAGGTTTCTCTGTTACCAGGTGGCTTTCTACCCAAAATAGATCTTGCCTTCCTTTCGTATGACACCAAAACATAAGTATAGCAACACACTTTAATGTATTTTCTTTTCCATATGTTAGCTGCAGGCTTATTCAAATTGAAGGCAATTTATATATTTGCTTATGCTCCCTTTTACTGGCCATTTTTCTCTCTTTTTTAATAATTCTTTTTTTTTCCCCTCTGTAACTTTTTGCATCAATATTGTTGTTCATCACAGCTATCCCTAATGATGGATCACAAACAATACCTTTAGTTGGTTTTGGCCATGACTCAGTGAATCTCCACAGGTGTTGAGCAGACTCATATTTCCAATTAGTAAAGTACAAAGAACAAAGTTTATTTGTGGTCTTTTTAATGGTTCACATCCTTCATAGGCATAGATTATATGATATTATAGATTATAGGAGACATTTTATGGTACACTGGCATTTTCTACTAAATGCTGTAGCATTATGTGATGCAAACAGAAATGTTTAAAAAATTTACCTGCTTAAATGATCAGATCATTATAAAGTTACTGCTGAATATGTGGATCCTTTTAATTTTCTAAGTTTCCTTTAGGTGTTGCTTTGATCTCTGTGATATTCTGAACTTCAATTTGCAGTGGAAACCAAGATGATTTTTAGCTTGCTTAATTGATCAAGTCTGAGATAAGATTATGCTAAATGAAAAAGTGTTTCTATGAGAAGTTTTTAATATAAAAGTAGACTAAATTGTGTGCTGATCAATTTTGTCTTAATTAGTAATCTGTAATTTGGCCTCAGTCCTTAATTGTTCTTTGGGCTTTGCATTTCTCCACAAGTGTCTGTAAGATGGTAAGCACACTCAGACTGCAAATCTAAAGGGCACACAGTAGCTGAAAACACTGTTTACCTATTTTATCAATGATGAAGGACAGACAGGCTTAAGATAAGAATTAATTTTCTAGTTTGACCATTTGAAATCAGTGATGTTGTAACTTTGTGAGATCAGAATCAAGCTCATATCACTTAGAAAATAACCCACACATACTGGATCACTGTGGAAAACATAAAGGGAAGCATAGAATTACTCATACTGCAGTTATTCAGACTTCATGCTGGAACTTAAAGGTAGAAAACTTTGAATGCCCTGACTTTGTATCTTTTCTTACTGTATGGGGTTTTTTAATCTTAATTGATTTTACTACAAGAACCAAGAGTTCATTGGTTGCAGTAAAACCATGTGGTCAGTACATTCTGAGTACATTTCTGTCAAGCCTCTTCTAAATTTTATTATGCAGTTCTAGCCAAATTCACAAGTATAAAGACATAAATCCAATACCTTTTTAAGGAACAAGGTCTGACGGTTAAAGTAGCAGAATCAATAATGTGATTGTACACACTGAAGTCTTGTGCGTCCTCTACAGTAAGTCAACTTGGCTGGCTATTTACCAGTCTACATTAACTTTTGTTTGTTTGTTGGGTTGTGGTTTTATTATCTCTTAAAGGTTTTTTAAAATAGCTGGAATCAGTCTAATATCTGATGTCACACTATTTCATTGTATGTCTACATCAGGGGTAGAACACTGCGGTGCCTAAGTTTTTACTTAATATCTACTTAAATTAAATCTGAATAATGACTCCAGGGAGTGATTCACATGATAAATCACAGTTTATAATGAACTCCAAAAACCAAAATTTCCTTGCTGCTTATTCAGAGAGGTTTGACTGTCTTTAAAGCTTGTTTTAATGTTAATAATGTATGACTTGTATGATGATGTGAAAAAGGAAAATAATTGATTATTGGCTCCTACTAACATACCTTAGGGTGTAATATGAAAACCTCCGACAGTTTTAACCCATTTGGAAATAATTTTTTTTCAGTAAGATCAATTTAAAGTAATATGCTTAAAGATGCATGATATTTCTGCACATCCACACCCAAATGGAAAGAAATCAGATTACAAAGAGGTATAACAGAGGTATTAACATGGTTATGTGCATCTTTAGGCTGTCTGTAAGAATCAGCTGTCACATTTAGGTTTATGAAATGCTCATAATCAGCGATGTGCTCTATTTTACACTTCCATGTTGAGTGGCTCACATGTCCTAGTTACTCATCCGCAATATAATTATGATTGTAAAAAAAGAAAAGGGCCTGCTGAATTAAAGACAGAGTTGGAAATTTTCCAATGTATTGCATTAATTTATTTCAATTTATATGAGCATGTTTCACTCTGCTAGGGGAGGTTAATTCAAGCTCCATTTCCTGCCTTAATCATCTACCATAAGGATATTAATATGTCGTATTAATGCCACACATTGCTACTGTGAAATCTGTGCTCCAGCCTCCAGCTCTAGTTTTTTAACTACACTTGAGTTAATGGCATATCTGTGCATAAACCTTTCAACTTTTTTTGGTATATTAGTCATGATATAAGAACAAAGCATTTCAGCCAGAGGATTTAAACAGCAGAATTTGAGCTGTCCATGACTTGCACGCCACTGTTGCCAGAGTGGTCCATGGTTGAAATCAGCAGCACTGTCTGCCCAGTGGTTTATTATCCACTGTACAACAGTCTGCAACTGGGAAAGTTGCTCTCACATACTGCAGGTTTTTAAGCTTCAGCAAGATTAAGAAGTCAGTCTGCGGATATAAAGTTAACTGTTGGCCCAAATCAGGCAGTCATGGCAGTTGACCCATGGCAGTCATACTGTGCTTTCTTCCCTGCCTCCCCAAACCCTTCAGCCATATGTGGTGGGCCAGAAGACGGCTGCTGTTCTCTCTCCTTTCCATCTAAAGAAGCCTATGGCACCACTTTGTCCATTGATGCACTAGTGAAAGCCACTGATGGCACACCCTTCCCAAAGTAAACAAGTCTGCTGTACCTGCTGGTGTTTGGATATTGTAAGGATAGTGGTCTAGAAAATATGAGCTAAAAAGGGAGCTGGAAAATGGTTCTTCCTCCTGCAGGGCATCTTTCATGCTGAGAGACTTTTTTACATAACTTGTATGTTTTGTGGCAGAGCTTAAACTGAAAAGGCAAGTTTTCTTCTAAACTCACTTTTTTTTTAAGCTGTGCTCCATCACACAGCTGATTGTGAAGAAACACACAGAAAAAAATTAACTGGGTTTGTACTTTGGTGGGTCCTCATGAAAGGGAGAAGTTTGCATAGAAATGGGGTGCTCTTAGGTCCATATAAGCACCCCTCATGGTTCTGAGCCCCTTAAGTCTGACCCAAAGACCAGGCCCCATGCTATTACATGCAAATCCATCAAACCAGTGTCTGTTACACAGTACTGAAGAAGAGGAGTGTATCAGCTGGAAAATACTGATATTTAAAGCACTTCTTCATAATATTTTTCATCTCATTGTATGCTATTGCTGTATGGAGGATGTCAGATGTGTTTCCTGGCTTTTTCATGATTCCTCTAAGGCTTTCAAATCACAGACAACTTCTCTGTAGATTTTCTCTGCACAATGGTATCTTGGAGAGCAGTAACTTTGAGCCCAAACCAAGGAAGCAACTGTTGGACCAAATGGCCCTTAACTTTTAACAGAACTGTTTCTCAGTTTTCATGAAGTTGAGCCTGCTGCTTGCAAAGCTCTTTATGGAATAGCATAAAGCTGTTACAATAAATCACTTGCTTCAAAAATAGACCTTATATTTAGAGAAGCCACGGAGCCAAGTTACTCCAAGCACACATCATCCCCTCAGTGTGTATTTCTGCAGCTCTGTTAATAGTTAATTTTAATTCTGCTATGCAGAAGTTATTTTCGCTGGGGAAAAAAAAAAAAAGAAAAAGCTATTAAGTTACTAAGCCTGTTCCTAGCCTTCATCATAAATCAGAGAGGCTACCTCACTTGTGCTACAGACCTTTGTAGCTTTGATTTTAGGTGTGCACAATTGGAAGATTCTTCCTAGATATATAACTTTGCAAGATGATTAGGCATGTCATAAGACCCTGAGACACATTCTGTCATTAATGGTTTCAGATGCTGCATATATATGCAAGTTTTGAGTATAAGTCTAGACTTCTTGTGCTTCACATGTTTAATAGACAATGAATCCAGACTTATGGCAAATGGAAGTTTAATTCAGTTTGACAAAGAATTATCTCTAGAAAAAGCTGTAAGAGCCTACCACATTATTTTTATAATGAAATATGGTACACTGGCCCAACACTGTAATTTAAAGACATAACGTAAAACAGTATCAACATGAAATCATTGTTATAAGAAATAATATGGGACAAGAATTCTCACAGAAATAAATGTTTTTGCCTGGCATAGGCTCCTTTATCACCACACATTATTTTAACCACTGTAAGCTGTGTGGCTGCTTTGGCTGAGGAATCGTGAACAGATATTTCCAAGCAGATTTGAATGATAACAGGCCATTTCAGAGATAGAATGAGCCATAACATAAAATTGATCAATGTATTTTTTTAAGAAGTGATAATTTCAAAACCATGGTGAGGCTGTTTGTTATTCTGGGGAGAAACTGAGACCAGAGAGCGGTTTCACAACATTTCCCTTTCTGAATTGCAGTGCCCTCCCTATTAAGGATCCTCATGTAGACAGTGCCTCTCCAGTGTATCAGGCTGTGCTTAAAACTCAGAACAAGCCTGAGGATGAGAGTGAGGACTGGAGTCGCCGCTCTGCCAACCTGCAGTCCAAGTCCTTCCGCATCCTTGCCCAGATGACTGGAACAGAGTACAGTAAGTTGAATGACAAAACATCCCATTCATCCTGATTTTAGATTCATGTCTATCTTTCTTGCCCTCGTATGGGCTACTGATACTCAAGGAAGACTCATGTCCAGGCTCATGTGGTTGGCAGCAAGAGTGACGATCCTGGATGTACCTTGAGGGACCTCAGAAATTCAAGTGAACAATCTCCCCTTTTACTTTATGAGGAAAATTCTGTGATCTGCCAGGGGTCTCACCATAAGAGGATAACAGACTATACAGTAAAAGAGCATTTGAGACCCCATAGTCCTTCCTACTTACAAATCAAGGCTTTGTAGTGCAATCTTTCGTTTTCCTGGAGCCTAGACATACACAACTGTCCATTCATTAGAAAGATGATACATAAGTCATGTCTCCTGTAACATTCTTTCATAGAAGTGACTTCTGGAGTTCAAAAAAAATAATGGATCACCATTTGTATGGAATCTATGGTTCTATCAGCCCTGTTATCTAAACATAGATCCGCTGTGAATGTCACAGCAGCTTTAACTTTGTTGCCTATGGAAATGTTTTTATGACTGCCTGGGATGAACCTCACAGGTGGTTTCTGATCTAGAGACAAGGAAGTTCAGGGCCTTTACCCACATCAGGGGGAAATACTTAGTATTTCCTCCTCCCACTAATTTGCTGCTGCTGCTGCCTTTCCTGGTTTCCTACAAAACAGCAGGACCTCTCTGTAGAGTCATTGCCTACAGCTGTGAAACATTGCTAATAATGAATGATAAAGTAGTTGTAATAGCTACTTTGCTCCTAACATCCTCCTTCCTGTCTCTAGGGAGCTGCTCCTCTTCATGCTGTCCTTACAAATTCAACTGCTGCAAACTCAGCATGAATGCACCTTTAGATAGCTTTTGATAAGTTCCTAAAGAACTTATAATTTTATCAAAAAGCCAATTCCTTTCTTTTTTTTTTTTTTTTAACGGAAACATTTTTTTCTACAGTGCAAGATCCAGATGAAGAAGCCCTGAGGAGGTCAAGGTAGGAAACTCCCTGTGAAAAATATGGCTTTCTCCTTTCTGATAACCCAATAATGTTTTAAAATGGCATTAATATTAACCTCCTTTATTATATTTTTGTCCTAAAATGTTCTAATACATTTACTTAAAAAAATCACTAAAAGTAAAATGCTGTCATTGAGAGACATTTGAGTGAGAAGGATAACAAATTAGCATGTTTTTAGGAAAAACAGTGCAAAATTCCTGAAGTGTGATCTGAAAGCTCTCTGCTTGTGCAACTTTGCTGTACTTTACTGGGTGTGTGAATGCAATGAGTTCCAAGCTCTGTGCAACTACTTGATTGTGTAAGTGGATGAAAATATATAATGTTGTGATAGCACTGAAATTTGTGAGCAATTTATTTGGATGACCCTCTGATTGGCATTTGATTCTCCTTAAATGTTACAGTAAAGGAGTTATTTCTATCCATACCTCAAATCATTAGCTTATGTTTTGTTTGGAATAAATATGACCTAAACTTGTAGAATATGGAAGCACAGGACTGCTTTTGCTAGTGGATAAATGTATTTGATTCATATGATCTATCAAAAACTTTGAAAAATGGATATGTTCAGAGATATAATATGGAATTAAAGATTTATCATCATGCTGTATAGTCAGGAAATAGATGTATTAGAGATTCTTATGTTGAGCTTAAAAAATGCAGTTGAACAGGAGCATCCTGCATTCAAGCCCTATTTCCTGTTTGAATACTTCCCATCCTGGGTTCACATTAGCTGCCCTAAGCTGCCAGCTGGGTCTGTGATGTGTTTGGTACTCAATTCACCTCCTCTGCTCTTTCTGTTTTTTTACTGCCATGTGGCTTCTTTAAAGGTTCTGAGCTTTTGATCACAGTGCAAGTTACAAATGTTGAATCAGTGAGGAAGATACCTGCTATCTGCCCTGTGAGAATACAACTATGCTTTCAGCTGGTGTTTGCTATAAACCTTGCACTGCAGTTCACCCAAGTTCATGGCTGGGTGCCCGAACATCAGGCTTGACATTATAGCCCTCAGGGATTTATCTCTTCCCTCAAATGTGCAAGCCTAATTCTCATTACATGTATTGTGCATTATCTGTTTTGATGTAATAGCACACATCCAAAGCCTTATTATGATGGGATTTAAAGCATTGTGCTGAATTTAACAGTCCCCCATTCATAGCTGAGAGTAATATGCTGTTTTAAAGGAATACTCTTTCTAGGTGTAGTCTGTGGCTTTGGAAAATACTAGTTATTGGAAACTTTACACAGTATCAGATATGTTGGCAATAATTATCTGGTAACACAACACCTAAATTGCACATTTTATCCAGTTTAACTTGAAGTACATGATTATATACAATGTGCTTTGCACATTTTCTGCAGCTTTGTGGTGTCGCTGTGTTATCCTTTTTTTTTCCCCAGGGACAGTTCTGGTTATGTTTGGGTACAGCTGAACAGGTTTAAGGGTATACAGTGATAGTTGAGGCGTAAGGAAGCATACACAGGGAATTACACAGGTACAGTGCAACTGGTGTGAGCTCTGGTGCAAGGGATGAAATGGGGTCTCCTTCCTACCTCACTGACAGTCCTGGCACCACCTGGGTGCTTGGTACCCACCTCAAACACTGCACACACTCCTCTGGAGATCTGGCAGCAAGGGCCCTGGCTGTGCATGCATCCATCACTGTTGCCTCAGGGCAGGCTGTGAGCAATCTCTCTCTGGTGCTTTCTGTTGTCTCTTTGTGTCAGTTCCTCAGTGTAGTCAGCAGGAACTGCCTGGAATGGTGATCAGGTTTCTTCCAAATACTTGGGAGTGGGGGGAGGAAAGATGTAGCTTATTTTTGGCAGAACAGTTTTCCATAAAAACAGTCACTTTTAGATTGCTGCTTCTAACTTCATGGCATATGTTCTGAATAAAACTCATAAATTTAGGCATTTTTAGGTGGCAGAATATTCCTCTCAGTTAATATTAATATGTTGCATGACTGTCCTTTGCTCATGCTTCTACTGTTTTGAAGGCACATATAACTTGCTATGAAAACTTTGGAGTGATGACTGTTATGGAATATTTTCTGGAGAGATGGGATCCATTTCAAGCCAAACAGATGTTTCTGAATACCTTTTCCTTGAATGAAGGGGTAATATCTTGAAAGTAGAAAGGGAATTCTTAAATTACATGTCAGACCCACTGTAGCCAGTATACTCTGGTGTAGCTGAAGAAAAAGCCATTGTGAAGTTTCAGCTAGCAATACTTTATATCTCTTAATTCCTTAAAAGCATAACAGTTTGAAAAGTCATACATCAAGACTCCTGTAGGAGTGTTACTTGCATGACACTGTGCTATTAAGAACAAAAGATTTAGAAATATCAGTGAATTTGTTGGCATTTACTCTGTTTATTGTTTTGTGCTTTCTTCAGCCTGAAGAGTAAAACCAGCCCAGTCTACTCATTTCTGTTTGGCTGGTTTCACTCTCGAGTTCCCCTGCATTAACACAATTAATTGTCTTGTGTTCGGAGTGTAAATAATGAGGAAAAAATTACCTTGTTTGCAATGACTCAAAAAAGTTTTGCAAATAACGAGAACATTTTATTTTTCATTCTGTTTGATATACTTCTCCTTGATTGTGCTCTCATCTCACATCCTTCGTCTTCCCCTTTTTATACACAAAACCTGAATTTAAACTATAGAGTGTCTAGAAAAGATTAAATCCTGAGAGGTGCTGAACATGGCTCAAGTGCCCCAGTCCACAGTCAGGGGTAGCAGGAGGTGGTCAATACTTCACAGGACTCTGCTTTGAAAGTCACCTGTTGTTCTGCTTTGTGACACAAATGACCAGAAGTATTTATGCAAATGTCAACACTAATACTCATTAATTCTTAGGAAGCTGTAGAAAAGTACTGCTGAAACCTGGGCATGATGTCCTTGCAGGAAGGACAGCAGGTTCTATATGGGCTGACCTAGGTGTTACAGAATAGAAAATACTTGCGTTCTTTCTGCACTGTATGAGTTAACTTTCACTGACTGCTCAGTTGTGTGAGAGGGAGGGAGAAGCCAAGAGAAACTGCTGGGAGGAAAACAATGGGATTACACTGCGTTTCTAGCAAAAGCAGCCCTGTAATACCGAGCACAAGTCAAAGAATAAGAAGTTATGTCAAGTTACTTCTCAGAAATAAACAACTACAAAACCTTTCACACACGATTAAAAAGCATTGCCCAGCCTTCATTGTGCTGATCTGATGAAAGCTGAGGAAAAAATCCAAATAAATTGCCATTGCCCTAGTTGTAAGGCAGGGGAGTGGTAGCCATGGTCCCTAACCCCTTTCTTTCTCCCTCCTTTCTTTCTTCTGTGTATGTGTGTGTCTCTCTCTCTCTCTGTCTCTCTCTCTCTTTCCTCATGCCACAGGGAAAGGTTTGAAACGGAACGTAACAGCCCACGCTTTGCCAAATTGCGCAACTGGCATCACGGCCTGTCCGCGCAGCTCCTTAATGTTAAAAGCTAAAGCCCCCAGTCAGTGGGCAAACACGAGGCACAGTGCCAGTAAAACATTAACTGCTGTCCTGAGTTAGAGCCTGAGCGTGGCACACGTGCACAGACCTGCTGCTAGGGCCTTGCTCTGTAGATTGCTGTTGTTAGCCTGTTAGCATTTGCTGCCACCAAAAGTGAAATAATGATATAACCCGGTTCGTGTTCTCCATGATCAAGTAGTTTAGCTTTTTTCCTTTACTATCTCAAACTTCAGTATACAGCAAAACATCACTATTGTAGTCTCTTGACTTTAAGTCTAGAAGAAAATGAGGGGAAAGTTATTGACAATGATTCCTTAGGAGGAAGAAGAATGAGACTTTGACTGAGTTGTACTGATGTAAAGATAATGAAGTAGGAGAAAGAAAGTTGAAAAGGAAAACTGACTGGCCTAAACTTTGCTAAATATATAACATACTTAGTTTGCATAGTTGAATGATGCTGTTTGAAATAAGATATTAGCAATGTGAAGTTATATTTCAATATATTATACTGGCAGAAGTAATTTGCTGAAACCATTGCTGTAAGTTTTGTGTTGGAAACTTGGATTTATCTTTATATGAAAGCAAGAGATAGCTGGGGTTGCTTAGGATCTGCAAGGAAATGACATTTTCTAGAGGTGATTTAGGAGTGAGAAGAATATATCATACTGCTGGTGCACTGAAGCTTTTAAAAGCATCTTGTAAGTTTTAAGGAATATGTTGCCCATTCTGTATTGCTCTTGCTTTGACTCACATTTTTTCTGTATATAGCAGCATGCATTATCTGAAATAAAAGATTTTAAAGCTAAAATAATTATGTGCCTGTTTTACACAGTACTTTATTCTGTTTTAAAACAATAACTGCTTCAGCTGACTATTGAAAGGAGAACTTTTCTTAGCCAAATACAAAATTTGGTCAAAAAGCTTTCCATTATTAGCGATAATTATTGTTTTACCTTCAAATTGTCTGAATTAGAATAAACCTGACAAAGCAGTTGAGTTGGGTACCTTTATCTGGTAGCAGTAATTCTGATCAAAGAGATTGGTGCATGAGATCAGATTTAAACTCTTGCATTTTTTGCTGCTTCCAAATTAGTCTCAGCAGTCCATACAAGAACCAAGTTCATTCAGATTCCCATTGTTTTCCTGTGTTACAGAAATAAGGAAGAGCTAGTGTTCATGGAGAATTTTGCATGAATCAACCAAATACTGGAGTGTTTAAAGGGCTATCATACAAATTTAAAAAAAAAACCAATTCTTCAGTACATGAGCATTAATTCCTTTTAAAATGCATTTCACTTTCCTTAGCTAAATACCATAGCAATTCAGGAAACATGCTACTTAATTCATAAATTTATATTTTTCTTGTGGACACACAAACAGATTCTGATCACACCATCTTATTAGTGCCTATGGTAAATCAGCATCACTGCATGAAGAGCAACATTTTAACTTTTCCTGATTGTTGCCAAGATCAAAATTTGGTGAACCAAAGTGGTGGTATATTTTATTTATATATGGGAAATTTTGATAGAATTTAAAGTATCAATAGGCAATTGAGTTTTTTCATAAGCGTTAAATGTACCTAACTAAAAAAATCTTCCCGTTTTAATTTTCAACCAAATTAGGTGTTTTTCTGAATAAGTAGTAAGTGTCTTCACTTAGACAAGAATTGTGTATCCTTAATGTTTTATTAATTTAATACAGATACTAGTGCATGTGGTATAATGAAAAAGAAAATGTCTAGATTATATCTCAATGTTTACGCAACGTTATTTTGAAAGGTATTTTTAAATAATAATTTTATTAGATATGAAATTAATGGAGATGTCATTAAGGAACCCCTTCCCCTTAGCTCTGCTTCAGTGGTTTTGATTATAAAAATTCAGTACATATAAACCATGTAATCATATCGAGAAATAGTTTTAATCTTTTTTCCTGGAAGATGAAAAAAGGAATCTAAACACTTTCCAAGCTTGTAGAATGTCAATTTTTTATGTACAAAAAAAGTAATACAAAAAATCTTGACCGTGTGGTAGCTTTTAGAACTTTTGCAACATTAAAGACCTTTTGTGAAGGTGCTTTCATTAATTCTTACAGCAAGATTTTTCCTACAACGTATTTCTACTGCTTCATCCAGTCCCTTTTAAAAAATCTCACAAGTGATGGACTTTGTGTATTAAAACTATAAGTCAAATATTTCTATGCCATTTCTCATTTATAGTGAGCCTAGTAGTTCCTCAATTCTTACTCTTCAAAAATCTTCCTTTATGTTGTTATGGCGATCTTCAAGTCCAGAAAATTAATGTTACAGATCTTTTTTTATATAACTATGAAGAGGCCTTGTTTTTCTTCCTGAGTAGGAGGCAGACTTTGTCTGTAAGGTACAGGAATTGGCCTGGATTTTTCCTTCTACTACATATCATTGCTACAGACTGTAACAGACTTGGCCCTGACAAAAAAGCAGTAACAGCTTTGAAAATATTAGTATCTTTGTTCTAGGAGAAGGCCAAGTCTGGCCTATTATATTTTAGTATGTTCAGGGTTATCTCACTGTATGTGGGGTTGTTGACCAACCCCACCTTGCAGTGTTTCCTGAGCACTTGCAGAAGTCTAATGTTTTTCCTAGGAAAATTAGTCACAATTAAGGACAGTGAGGCTTAAAATAGGTTCCTGATTAAGACTCGATGAGTCATGCAATTCTTTAAAACAGCACTGATGATAGGCAGGAATATCTGTCCCATGCTGGATATCTTTTGACCTGTGACTGCTCTGCTGAGCAGAGGACAATGGTCGGTGACAAGAGTGTCTTCTAAATAATCTCCGTACCAAAAATAAAGTAAAACACAGGATATGGATAGTGATATTCACCCCCTGCCCTTCCCAATATTGCCAGTAAAGCATAGTGTTATAAGCATTTAATGAAGACAGCAAAGCTGATGCCAGTAGGAAATCAAAACCAAAAGGCCTTCCAGGTAAATCTGCTTGTCTGGTTATGGCACAGGGACATGCTCATTTTCTGCTGTGGTACAAGACTGTTTGATCTAAACTAACCTGTTTCCTGAATCCTGCTGCCCTGCCTTCTGCTCAAACAGCCCCCTCACCTCCTGCAGTGCTTGGTTTGCAGCAGAAACACTGACTGCATGCAGTGTGTGCTGATGGGACCTGGCTGCAGTGTGACTTTAGGAGAGCGGGGGTGAGAACTTGACCTCTCTTCCTTTCATGCATGACAAAATGACAAAAGGAGAAAGGTGCAGTGGCTCCTTCCCTTGCCTCCCTCTTTTCATGCCTGCCTGCACATAAAGAACAGTATGTTTTTGCTAAGTAATAAACACACAGGTCACTTCATTGCAGTTACTCTCTCATTATGCATAACTGGGTGGAGTAATCTTCTGTAGCAAGGAAGAAGTATTTTTGGGATTACTTTATCACTTTTCAAAAGTTCATCTCATGCGTATCACAGAGCTCTCTGAAGCTTTCCTTAGGGGCAGGAGAGGTGACACCAATTTTTCACTTTTGCACTTGGGTTCCCACAGGGGCTAAGTTGATTTTGTGGCTTCTTTAGCAGTGTCTACCATGAGTTTCAGTGACTGAGACTACCATTATATGTGTCAGAAACTGCATGGATAATTACACAAATTTGTGCTTGCGAAGTTAAAAAGCTAGAATTTTGGTATGGTACAGGGTATTACCAGATAATTACTTCCTTTAATCAGTTTGCCTTTAATTGATAGCTTTCTACAGAATACATGAAAATTAATTGACTAAAACTTTCTCTCAAGCACAATAACATCCTTGTTCTATAGCTGCTAATCAAAGCCATCTGACACCACCAAGACAAACTAAGGCACCTTGATTCTCTTCCTCAGTTGGCCTAAATTTTCAGTGATTAGCATTGCTGCTGACCTGCCCAGTTGTCAAAAACTTCTAGCTGCTGCTCAGATTACCAAAATCCTTTTGAAAGACATACCTATCTTTCCACAACAGCCACGATGAAATAAAGCAGACTTCTCTAGGAAGACTCCTCATTTTAGGAACATAACTGTAATAAAAAATATCATATCAATTTAATTGCATAGCATTTATTGCAAAAATAGCGTATCAATTTAATATATTCTGATCCCCACTTTTTAGCACCTAAAGAGTGACAAAAGCATAGGAATAGCAAAATAACTCAATTGTCTCTATGGAATTCTGTGTGAAATCAGAAGGGAAAATTGATCACATAGAAAGAATTTCTTCCCCAAAATATTCAATGGGATAAAACCCAGACATTATATATCCCATATATATATAAAATCATATTGTCTATCCCATATATGCAAGCCAGTTCCCTTTAAAATAAGTAGATCAGATAATGACTGTAAGGTACAGTGTACCCACTTGAATGTACCCACTTAAAATTGAATTAATTGCCTCCACATGCAATTATAAAATACCATGAAGCTTTTCTCAAAATAGTTTCTAGAGAAAGTAATGCATAAGCTAACAGAGCTTGTTAAAGCTGCAGATTAAACTTTGGGTGTGGGTGTACTGACCTATATGTAGCATCTTTTCTTTACCACTGCAGTCTCCTGCATGTTCTTGTCACCACATAACTTTTGCATGATCAGAAATGAACATCAACTTTCATTTCTCCTGTGCAACTCAACATCCTGTGCAACAGGATGCAATTCTCATGTGCATCCTGCAGCTGATGAAAGTGGCTAACCAAGACACCAGTGCACAGTGCTGCCTTTCTCTAATTAGTCCCTTGCATTGCCTTCAGTCCAACAAGGGAAGAGCAATTCTAACGTACAATGCTTATTGGAAAGCCTGCTGCAACTCAGAGGCACTCAGTTGTGGTCTGTGGATCATCAGCCTGGCTCACAAGCTTTGCTTAGGGTGGGCTGGAGCATAGCACTGGCACTGCTTTCTTTTATTCTGCTTCTAAATTGCATTAATGTCAGCAAAATTACCCTAAATACTAATAACTTCCTAATAGTTCATTTCCATGTAAGAATTTGTTGTAGCTGACCCAGAATTTTGTATGATTACAAATGTGAGAGAGGGAAGGTAAGAAAATACTTAAGAGAGTTTATGAAATAAAATGTAATCCACATTCTGAAAGAACAACAACTATTCTAATTCATACCACTTAGTTATGTGATTCAGGAACTGAACAGCACAGAGACTTTGCTACCTTTCAGGGGCAGGTTCAAACTTTGCTTAATGCCATGCAGAGGAAGTATGGATTTTTCTGTCATCAATGTGCACAAATTAAAGAGTAGGTCTAAAAATAACTACTCCCTGAAAGTGAAATCTCTGAGTTCTTTTTCTTTTCTCAACTTTCCTGGAGTGAAAAGTGAAGTCATGATGAGAAAGAACACTGCAATGAAAGGGGAATCATTTCCTGGCATACAAAACCTGGACTTGTTGTGCATTGGTTTTGTCTGCAAAGGCCACAAACACAGACTGACAGTTTGGACCCTGTGCTCAGCTGCCTGGTGGCAGATACCTGCACTTTACCAGTGGAACTATAGAAAACTGGAGGGAATCATTCAGCTAAATCTAATTGCACACTTAAGGCCAAGATACAGAATAATTATCTTAATTAAATCCCAGTTCAATTGCTACACATGCTCAGAATTTTGCAGTCTTTGTTCTTATTAAAGTGATGGATTTACCAGTAAGATAATATTTTAAATTGGAGTATGTATGCCAAATATCACGTGTAAATCTTGGAAAAGAGTTGAGTTACCTTTCCCTGACACCAGTGCTGCTGTATGTCCAGCTGCATTTATTATGTGACTGTTACATTTAATAGCAAACCTGTAGATGCCACTAAAATGCGTTCAAAGGAGGGATTGGCTTAGATTTTAGTGAGCTGCTTTGATTGAGTTCTACACTACATGTTGAGAATGAGTTGCTGGTTGTTCTCTACTGAATCTATGAAAATGCTTTTCCTATTCTGTGGCACTGTCTGCACAAACCAGGATACCTTCTGGGAGAAAAGTATTTCCCCATTTTGGAAGGCAGACATAGTAGGATATATTGCAATTGTTTTGGCGTGGGCTGCTCACATTCTTAACTACAGTGGCTGAAAAAGAGAGACTAGCTCTTCTACCCCCTTTTTGTGATCCCAAGCTAAAGTTTTAACTAAACCAGCATGACCGTTGTCTTCTGTCTTCTACAGTTAACTGCCTGTGATTTATTTGTGTGTCTTGTGATGTCTTTGTTAAAATAACAGAAATACAGCATGGGGGGAAGAAAAAAGCAAGCACCCTCAATAGTCTTCCAGTCATCTGACCACGGTAAAAGTATTAGCTGCAAAGGCAGAAAGGTAGAAATAGCCTCATCGGATCAGAACAGCAGTTAACCTAGCTCAGCGTCCAGTTTCCAACAGTCAGTGTCTCATGCCTCTAAGACAAAAATGTTTGGAAGGCAATTACAAAATAGCTTTCTTACAGCTTTACTCCCAGATACTCTACAAGAATTTCTTTTAACGTTATTTTGTAAGGGCTAGTTCCGTAAAGGAAATTTTATTTGTAGGCAAATATGCTTATGTAAATTTAAGTATGTTAGGATGAAAGCTATTGTAAGTCTAATAAGAAGTCCTGCAAATCCACACCATACTAGCAGAAAAACAGAATTTTTAGTTTCAATATATGTAGAACCTAATAATCTGTAGATCTGTTTCCCCTTTGAAAAAAAGCCAGTATATGTCTGTCAGACCCTATAAAAGACTATTGGATTCTCAATACAGGAGAATACTGATAAACTGAATAGATACCTTTATTAAAGAATCTATAATCTCTCATTAAAGACGGTGAGTTGATATTTTAAATACTTATCTGTGGTTCAGGAGAGCTAATTTCATTTCTTTACACTGCTGTGGACTTTCTTTTAGACCATGAGCAATTCTATTAAGTTTTAGTTAGTTTCAAGTTTTCTCAGTTGTAAAATGAGAAAAATAGTCTTGCTCCATGAGAATATGGAGAAAAGTGAATATTGTAATTGAGTTTTATTGCTTCAGTACTGAAAGACAGAGAGTAGTTGAAGGACTGTGTGGTCCCTTGGGACACTTCATGTTTCTTCTGTCACCAAGTCTTCATTACACGTCATATGATTCTGTCTCCACAACATGTTAGTGGAACAGAGTGGAGCTTTTCAAGAGAGAGAATCTGGATCTGTTACTACCTAAGGGGAGAGGGTAGATGGAAGGTGCACAGCCTCTGCATTTCAACTTGCCTGTTACATGTAGATGTTTGGGAATCTTTTACGTTTGGTTTCCAAAACTAAAGTAGAATGGGAAAGTATTCCAATGTCCAGTATATGCAGTTCAGATCTAACATATGTATTGAATGGAAACTCTCTGAAGTTTCTCCAGACTATTTTTTAGGATCCAATAGCACACACAAGCTTAGCTTGCAAATGAATTTGTATTCTTTTACTCAAGCAGTTATAATTCTTGATGTGTGGGACGGAAAGACTCTATAATTTCGTTCGCTCTGCCTTTAGGACCATATCATGTAGCATATTTTTATGGGAAGAAAACATTTGATAATTTCCACTGTATAATATACTGTGTAATTGGGAAGACAGTATAGTGCATAAATAAGTCTTGTTTGAGATATAGATCCAACATTTAACAAAATTTGTGGGAGTTGCACTGTTGTCTCAGAACAGTCATTGCCTGCAGTTCTTCTATCAAAAACTGTTTCACTGGGGACTAAAAACAACTACAGACAAAAAAAAATCCCCACACAATAATTTTAAATCTCTCCCAGATAGCTCAAAACTATTATCCCCTACTGTCAGTTATTGCAGCAGCCTGTGTAGAGAGAGATACAAATTGCCCATAACATTCTGAGCCAAATTCTTTCCTGTTGAGAAGGTACTGACATTACTGAGCCTGCCCCAGGGATGTATTTGGCTCAAAAGTAAAGTTATTTCTGCATTTAGTTAGCAAAAAAATGTTTTGATTGTAAAGGTCAGAAATCCAATAGTCTGTTCCTTAAAATGCAAGTATTGCCAGTCAGAGCCACATCTGATCCTGAGCCTTTCTTCTTGTTAGCCAAATGGGAATTACTCCTATTGACTGGGAAGAGAAATAGTTCCTGGAAGCAAAACCATGAAGAAGTGTTATGTGCCTTTGAACTAATTTTTCCCTTTACTCTCTGCCTTTTCCTTTGCTTTATTCTGTGGAAGTATTTTCACTATACTTCACTCTCTCTTTTTAACCTTCACAATTCCCCTGCCATCATCACTCAGCCTTAACCTATATTGTTAACTTGGGGAAAAGGCTTTTGTGAAATCCCAATCTCAAAGTGAAGTGACTTTTTTTTGCCTTGTTCAGTGTAGCCACAGCTATTGGAGCAGAAAAGTTTCAATCAGATTAATTGTAACAACAGAGTCTTAACACTGCTTCAGCCTGACCCCAACTGCCTGCCTTTTGGTTTTGGCTGTAATTTCTCATACAGCATTTGGTAACACTGGAGATAAACAATGCTCTATTTTCTTTTCAGGCCGTGACTGTGTTTTTTAACTTCTTGCATGATTGGTAAATTAACACTTCCCACATGTGCACAGGCTCTAATCCATCCTCCTCTACCTTGTTTCATCCTGGCTTTCCTATAGCTGGCATTGCAGTGAACTCACAACCTGGTTACCATAAAGACAGTGTTTGGTTTCTCATTGCTTCAGAGTGGTGAACCCGTTGATCTCCTTGGGGTATTTCTATTTAAGGCAGGCTCTTTCAATACCACTCACAGTAACATCTTAGTCAGACAACCACACCTGAGGTTCAGATCAACTCAGGGTTTCAAAATCTGGCTTCAATTCATATATTTTAGGGTTACATTTTAGTTACAGGTTTAAAAAAATTTGTGGAGAAAACCTATGCCCAAACCTTTGCTGATCTAAACTAGGTTGATTTTTATAACTTTATTGGGACTGACCTAAGGAAAGGGTATGTGACTGTACATAAATGTGCAAGTACATAATGTAATACTAATAATAATGTGGAAAATATTAAGAATAGCCTTCCAAACATGAGTAAATTACTGGAGCCCATCAAATCCACATAAAGAAATGCATGTATTCCATTTTTGTTCTCAAAGGACACTTCAGAAAGCAGGATCAGTTGGGTAAATGAGGACATTTACTTTTTGTTTTGTAATTTTAGATCCCAGTTAAGAAAAGTGTTCTCATTTGGCATATTTCAGCTTTAAACCTGTTGAAATTTCAGGAAAATTCCTTAAATAGGAAGGGATGCAACCACCCACTAAATTTCTAAGTAGTGAGACTACCTCAAGTACTTAACGAACCGGATTTCAAACTTAGGAGTTTAAGGCTAGTGGATTCTATTCTTCATGAAAGAACTTTTGTCTTACCTTCTTACAGATAAACAATTGCTTGCATTTAAACTGATCAGTTATTTTTTAAGTATGTATGTGTGTTTACAGAATAACAGCCCAGTTCTCTATCAGTGAAACTGAGGCTGACTTAATCCTTATCTCAGTGAAGGAATGATTTCCAAGTGAAGGAATTGTCAATGAAGGAATTGTTTCTAATCCGATTTAGGTTGAGAAAACTAGTATTTGGATAGAACTGAGAATTTTTAAGTGATGGCAGGCATAAGAAATCTTTCTTGTGTATGTCTTTGTTAGCTATTTAGCTGCTTGTCGCTTCAAAGCACTGGGTCCTTGAGGACTGCCCAAGTCATTATTTTTACTGTTTGGATTTGGCATCAAAATATGTTCTGCTGGAATATTATTGAAATTTTTTTAAAGGGAATTTATTAAAGTCCAAACTATTTCTGAAAATATATGCACAGATGCAATGTCTAATTTGTAACTGTTAATTTTCCTTTTACTTTATTACTGAAACAAAGTTGTTTGCAATTGGTAAGAAGCATACAGAAAACTCTTACATTTGGTGGGTTTCACCTGCAAGGCTGAAGAGGTTTCTCACAACTATATTTATGAGCAACCACTCTAGGATGCTTTTTGCAACCAAACATTTCTCCTCAACCCATGGGGGTTTTTTTTCCCCCTGGTTGTTTTGGGTGGGGCTTTTTGCCATCACTGGCAATTGCATTTATTTCATACTGTATCCCCTCCTTTCACAGAGACAAGGAAAACGTTGCAGCAGCATCAGAAAACAGGTAATGTTTGCTGTGTTTGACTTACTTTCAATTAAGAGTGTATCTCCACTTTCTCCATATTGTTTTTACCTCAAATACATGGAATTTGTACACTAAGCAGATGATGAATGTAGAGGCTGCAACTAAATGGGTTCATTAGGCATTTCGTTCTAGTGTAGACTTCAGAAGCACTGTGATGTGGGACAGTGGGGATCATGTTTCTCAAAACTTACAGACCTGAAAACTAAGAAGTTTTTATCCAACATTCTTGAAATGGAATACTGTCAGTTTGTGATGGAGTTGTAAGAACAATTTTAATTTTAAACTTTGTCTAGACTGTTCAAGTTGTTTTTAAAATCCAAATAGGATTATCTTTTAAAGAACATTTATATGTCAGATCTTGATTGATCCTTGGTGGGTTATGAGGCTCAAAACAGTCTCTCTGTATGTTCTTTCATGTCAAGTTTTCTTCTCCCAAAGGATCTCAGCACGTTTTGCAGTTAAGTACAGAAATGTGTTGCTTTCTATTAGTTCATGTACTAAACTACACAAGTACTGATACACAGGTACTTCTTGAGTGAATCTGACCAATTGTTTCATGGAACAAAGAAATGCCTCTTACTGGTCTGTCACAAAAAGAATTTTATCCCACTGCTTTCCTTTCTTGTTGACTCCTGCCTCAGTGACATGCAACCACTTTTTATTTTTGTCCTTTTAATAAGACTGCTCACATTTGAAGAAAGGTTGCATAGAGTTAAAATCGGAGTGCAAGCATTATTTGCTACTAATGACACAAGCAATGGCAACAGGCACTTGAAACATTCGGGAAAATTGATTTTTGTTTTTAAATTAATTAGGAAAAAAGAAGTAAATAAACCCCTTGATTCTTATACATAAATTAAATTGTAAAGAACAAGCAACATATATTTACATTTAACCAGCAGTTTAATTTGAATAAAACCATCTGTAGGACTATGCAGCTGCTTCACTGAAATCTCCTTTTCTTTTAGTTATTATTTTATTTTGCCAGGAACAATTTCTGATATATGACTGGTGTTAGTGTCATACTACATTGCCTTAACCTTTGTGTGATTTGTCATACAACAGCATTTCTCCACGTCCATTATCATCAGAGCTCTGCTGTGTGTCTTAATTTGATATTCAGAGCAATATGGTTTCCAGATTTAATACGAGGTACTTTTTTTTAATTCGTCAAGCCTTTCCTGGTCTTAAGTGGTAATAAACCAGTGAACTATCAGGATTTTTCATTACTGCAACAGCAATATCATTGTGATCTCCAGCTTCTTCTGTGGCTGGAATTCTGTCTCTTCCTGAAACGCCTGCTATTACCTAGGAAATGCCTCATTTACAAACCCCCTTGTAATCTTTGTTACCCAGGCCTACAGATACTACGCATGTGCCCCAGTATGTGACCTCAAGTATTTGGCATCCTCCTAAATCATCCACCAGGGATGCCAACACTGACAGTGCTCAGCCAGTGGCCTCCAAGGGCTCTGTGAGGCTTGGAGCGGGTACAAGCCAGAGGGAGGCCAGTTTGGGCCAGAAAATCCCTCTTGCTTCATCCAGTAACCAAAGGTACACTGTGATGTGTAACTGCATAACTGACCTGGTTTGGAGCTTTGGAATGGTTTGGTAATAACAACCTCTAACTCCTTCAGATGGAAATGCCCATTGCCTCAAAGGCAGGTGTCCAAGTTCTCCCAGTTCCAGCAACTTCTGGTTCATATGTGTGTTATATTTTCAGAGCCTCTCTTAAGGATCACACCTACAGAAGAGACAACAGTCATTAAGCATCTTCAGCAGAGAAACAGCAGCTGATATTTTTATTTTCAGTGTATTTCTACAAACATTCCCATATTCAAATGTAAAATCCTTCAATGTTATGGCTTTCTCTAAACATTTTCTCCAGCACTTTTTTTACTACAAATGCTACAATAACAGATATTTTTTCCTGTCTGCTTCAATTTTTGTTCCCTATATTTTTTATTCTTTACAAGTGATTTGTTCGAGGATTAGAAACAAAAAACCTTCCTGCATTACATAAAGGAGACTAAGTACTGCTTTAATAATCCACTGATGGTTATTTGGATGGAAACTCTCAGATCTTAGGACTTTACTGAGAGAAAGAAGTATAATCTGCACTTACTTTTTTAAATAGTAGAGTGCATTTGTTGGTGTGTTTTCTCATTATAGTTGTTAACCATTATTATCCTCTTAACCTCTACTGATCTGTGTTCTTTTTCATGAGTGAAAATCAGCTGAGAAGAGATGTGTGTTTGTTTTCATTCACCTAACTTAAGTTTCTTACCACAAATATGAAGATGTTTGATTTTTTTCAGTTTCCTTTAAAATACAAAGTACTGTAAAGTTTTAAAGTCTACAAAATTATTGCATTTAAAAACCAACCAACCAAACAAAAAACCCTCTGTAACATGTCATAATGAACCTGTTAAAATAGATGATCTATTTTATAAAGCAGCATTCATATTTATCAGTTCTTAAAATTCTTCTGCTCTTGAAGAACTAAAACAAAAAATTAGACTGAAAACCTAGAAAGGAGGAGGAAAAAAACAAATTAGGTTATTTTATTTGGCTGTATAAATAAAATAATTTCAAGTTTATAGATGTTAAACTAAAACCAGTCAAGTTAGTCTTGAGATCTTCCTATAAAACTGATTTGAGAATGTTATCAACAGCATATAATTTATGTAACCAAATCTCCTGATTTGTAAGGTTGTAGCTACTTCATTTATATTTATTCTAATTCCTTGTTCTGTTAATTAATGTATTTTACCATGAGGGAAGGTAATCAAACCTCTAACATTTTAATCACCTAAAAAGAAATATTATAAACACTATTCAAGATAAAATTTGTTTGTGTTTCTTTTAAACTTTAAAGGGAATTCCAGGATATTTGCATTTATTTCATTTATATGGGTTTGTTCCATTCAAATCTGTTTCCACACAGGTCCATATCCACACATATGGGTTCCTGGCTTTTTTCACTTTCTTTTCAATATGTATCAATGAATATGTATTTTGATTAACGTTTTAGAGATTGTTACAAGTAAATAAGTTCACTGTTTTCTTCTCTTCAGGGTATGAGGTCTTGAATGTTTTGAAATCTGTAGCAAATTACCTTTCACATCAGTGCAAATAGACAAAATAGTGAAATCCTAGTTTGTTTTTAAGACATACATTAAGTTCCATTTTTATGTGCAGCATAGTTTCAGTCCTTTCTTGTTTGCCAAATCAAGGATATGTAAGTATGTAAGATGGAAATTGTGACTCCACACCTTTTAATGGGGTAATTCTGGTACTACCTGTGGCACAGGGAAAAAATATCCTGCAACTATTGAAGCTCAGTAACAGACTAGCCCATGACCCATAGATGTGATGGATAATTTACAGCTACTCTGCTACATAGGCTTTGTAATTGATAGTCTGTTAGCTAATTGTAAGAATTTACATAATAAAATGCATCAGGATGGAAGAACTCATCTGAATCTGAAATGCATATTATGATGAAAAAGCTTCTGCAAAACCATTACAAAACTTGGTGTAAGGATTTGAAACCCAGAACTGCAAACTGGATGATTATTTTCAGGAACTCACTTATTATGTACATAATTGTAGATGAAACTCTTAAGGGAGAAAACACTGCTTTTCTGCTTTTGTTGTGGCCTGCATTCACCTTTGAAGTTTGTGGGTATAACTACCAGCTTCTGTTTCAGCTAATAAACCAGAAAATATTTATCTGAATTAAGACACCATAATATACACTACTGAACTACACACAATGAGGTGAAGGACAGGGGAAATGGGACAGTCCCTTGAAGACCAAGGGGTAGCACAAATTCTGAAGTACCAAGCACTCATTCTAGGTCCTGAGGAGTAACTCGTCAAGTCAGCGCCTCTAGGAGAAGCAAAGAAAATATGAGATTTGGCTGAAAGAGAGAAAATTTGCACAATGGATGGTAAATCTGCTTAGGAAAAAAAGCTGAGTGAAAGAATGTTCGTGAGCTAAGGCTGGCTGAAAAAACCACTTGTATAACTGTAAGGTTTCTGTTGTTATTTGATGCTTGCTGGGCTCAGGAAGGAGTATTTTGGGCACTTTTTGTACCTTGTGCAAGAGAATCACCAAATTCCATCACCTTGATGGGAGTAATCTGTAAGAAGACAGAGATGTGGCAATATATTTATGAGTTAGGTCTAAAGAAGTAGAAATACATCCATTATGTTCCTAGACCATTGCTCATGGACAAGACAACTACATATAGTGATGCCCTGATTTAAAAAAAAACCTGCTAACTTTGCCCCATTTGTCTGTATGTAAGAGGTGAGTAATTCTTCCCAAATTTGAGTGACATGTTGGAAGACACTAGTAGTTGAGAAGGTTGCTTAAATGCCCACAGGATACAAGACTAGATTATTATCCTTCATGTCAATAGATTTGATGAAATTTATCCGAGCTCAAAGACTTTGTGACAGGCTTTTCACACCCATTTCAGTCCTATGTGCCATGTTTCCTACCACTGACATCAGGTAGGACTTAACTGCTGTGTGACACTTGGGATAAATTTCAATTAAGCACTGCATTACAGGATTAACTGCACAATGGAAAAGGCTGAACAAATGTCTTTTTTTCTTTGCATAATTGTGCTTTTCCCTCAGTAACCCAGCGTGCTACTATGTTTGCGGCTGCGGGTTCAAACATAGTAGGTTTTATGCTCTCCATTTAAATGCGCGCCTTCTGAAGATGCTTCTTGTTTTATTTAATTGAACTCTAATTAGTACCCCTGTTGAGCATGCCCCGGTGGCTCCCAGTTCTGCTGCTCCTGCACCACATGCTTCAGCACCTCAGCCTGCTGCTGCTGCTGCTGCTGCTCAAAACACAGCCAGCCCGATGACACCACCAGCCACCACCTCAGTTGTGCAAGAGTCTTTCTCATCCTCCTTCCAAAGGTAATGCTTCATTGCTTTATACCCCTTATGGCTTTGGAAATGCTGCATACACATTCTTAACTTAAGAATGTAGTATGAAAAGATTTAACTTCGTTTATATGCTTTTATATATTTGGGGTTTTTTTGTTTTTTGGGGTTTTTTTTTAAGTTTTATTTTGTGGTACGTTGTTTATGTTTGCAAAGAATTTGCAAAATAAAACTGCCCTAAAGTGTAACTTCATTTTCAGAAAGTGAGTCTAGCATTAGAACTAGAAATGTTTTTTCATCACTTGTAATAAAACCAAAACAGCTCCTCATAACAGTTACAGTGAATGAAGATTCTTTTAATAGTGTTTCTACAGTAGGACAAGAAATGGAAAATCAGAAAATGTCATTTACTCACATGATTGAGCTTACTGTATCATGGCAGATGTCAGTAAAACATTGATGCTTGATGATTGACTCACTCTGTAAGTCAATTAATTTCTATTAAATTTATCCAATCTTTTTTTTTTTCTAATGAGAATTAGCCTTACAGTTGAAGTAAGTTTCAAGGAGATTTATTCTTAACACTTGTAGCACAGTGGGAGGTACAGTTGTATATTAAAAGCTGTCAGACAGCTTGTGAGGAAATATGTGGGATTTATACAGCTGTCACTTACATTACAGTAATTTTGGAGATAAGAAGAGTGAATTCCTTTGGTACATATTATTCCTTTATCTTTGGGTTTTGCTACATGAATATTCTGAAAACGTGCATTTTAGCCTGCTTTAGAAATTGAAGAAAAAACACACTTCCAGCAATGCAAACTACTTTAAATAATTGAGACCTCAGATGTAACCTGTCATATTTTGGGTATATGTAAATGGAATTGGAAACGTTCTCTTGGCTCTGCTTCTTGATTAAGTTTTGCTAGTTGACTTGCATTATACATATATATACCAACTAATTAGTTTCTCCTTTAGTCAGTTTTTACCTAACCATGACCTGCCATATTCCAGTGGTTTTATTCCAGTGCAAGGGAATCAATCAGCCAGCCAGCAAAGAAGGTTTGAAGCAGGTATTGTGCTCTACTTCAGAACTGGCCCTGTAAGGCACTTTCACATGAAATAATGATAAAGTTCAAGTAATTTTTATCCCTCAGTTAAAACTGTAGCATGAAGAAAATGTATTATCTAGTATATGCTTCAAACAAAAAAAAAAGTCTCTTCTAACCTAATCGTTCCAATAACTTCTGTTTTAGCTAGGAGAAGCTTCTGTCTGGTACTGCTTGCATATTAAAGTTTCTATCTTATTCAGACTCAAACATCTTCAGATCTTGCAGATAAAAGCATTGACATAAGTCCTGTCCTATAATACTGTCTTTCTTATTTTTGGTAGAGTCTGGTTTTAAAATTTTTACGTGACGTGTGGATTTTGTCTTGTGTTCTGTAGGAATATGCTTGGTTGTGCTATTCTGTAAGTCTGCACATGTATGCTACAGAAAACCTGTTCCTGGTAACTATGCAGCAGTCTTCCTGTATCTGAGTCCTGACAGAGCTTGGTTCTGATGTCATGGTTTTTGTCCATTAAATCATTTCGTTCATGCTTTCATGCTTTTATGTGTCTCCTGCAGAGTACTTGCAGCCCCCAACTCTCTTTCCCAGCCTAAGCCTTTCCATGGGCCCAAGAACATGTCATTAGCAGCTTCCACTATCTCATCTGCTATCTCATCTCAGTCTAGGTACATCTGTAAAGCTCTCTTGTTTTAACTTAACTTGTTTTGATTTTGTATTATGCTCTCTGATTTGAGGTTTTCAGTTTCTTAACAGATTGACTTGGCACAGATCATTGAAATGCATGAGTTTTAGATGTAGGGTTTTGTGACCAAAAGGTCCTCTTGGAACAAAGGTATTTCAGTTAGTTATTTCATGTGCTTTTGCCGTCCTAAAATGAAAATATTTGTCTAGTGGCACTGGGTGAGAATTATATCCTTTTATTTTTTTGGTGAAAACACAGGATCACAGGAATCTTCTTTCACCAGAAAGTACAGCAGCATTTTCTCTGTCTCACTTCTAAGCCTTTTCACTTCTTTCATTAACACTTTGACAATACTAACAGAAGAAAAAGCAGTAGATTTTAAGATTCTGAGCACAGTCTTCAGAAATAATGAAAAACTGAATCAGCAATACATTTGAGATTGTAATTATCCATGTCTCTCTCATCTTTATATAAAAAGATAGTTAGGAATCATCCAAAGGTGATGTTTGAAATGGACAAAATGCACAAGTTTGAAGGCTTCCCACCAAGAAGTATCGTGGCCTTTCTCAGTAGCATCACAGAACATGGCAGTTAAGTGCCTGGCAGAGGTAGTGCTTGATAGCAGTTTGGGAGGGATGTTAAAGATCATCTAGTTCTATAGGCAGGGAAAGTTAAGCAACAATTATGCATCATTTACATATAAGCAGCTAATAAATTAGTATACAGATAGTATTTGCTGACACTACTTGCATGTTAATCTTAGTGTTAATATGATACTGTTTCTTGGTTGAGCTATTTTCCATTTCACTTCAATTTCATATCCATTTAAAGGGAGAAGAGAAGCAGTGTGAGGCCTTGAAACCATGTAAATTCATTTGTAATTGTGTACCAATACGGACTAATCAGTGTGAAACAAAATGTTAATGAGTAATGAGGATAAAAAGATAGCCTTGAGATATTAAGATATTTGAATTGAAAGTAAATTTCCTGCATTAGATTGGCATGGACCAGTTCCCCTTTTCCTGCCTCTTTGAAAGGAACTGGGTTGTCTGGGGAGGCTGTGTCTTCACTCTTGAAGGTTTTCAAGACATCACTGGCTAAAACGTGGAGCAACCTGGTCTCACCTCTGAGCTGGCCTTGCTTTCAGCAGGTTAAATTCTTCCTGAGGTCTTTTTGAACCTCAGAGATTCTGTGAATTTATGAAAAGTAGCTGTCCATTTCAGAAAGCAATGCTTTAATCAGACTACTAAAGTCTCTGGCTTGTACCTGGCAATTATTGAAGTCAAAAGATAAAAGATCTACAGCAAATCAACCTTACACACTGCTGCCTTGTCAATGGATGACACAAGGTGTGATGCTGTCATACACTTCCAGCTGTTACCAACAGAAGAAGGTTATTTTAGCAAGTCTTGGGACATAAGGGCAAATCAGAAACTGGTAGGACCCGTAAAATTTTGGTTTCCTGATAATCAGGTACAAGAAGCAAACTGGGTTTGGTTGGTTGGTTTTGGAGGGCTGTCTTGCACCTGAAATAGGTTCTTTATCTTGGTGCAAAACTTCCATGTTTTTTTTAAAAATTGTCATGTATTATGGCTAGTGTAATCAAACATAAGGGACTAAAACTAGCTTCTTAATTAATTTATAATTCAAATTTTTAAGCATCCGATAGTTTTAGAAATCAAGCAATGCTTTAGCATGCCAAAATACAGACTTAAAAATCCAGTTTCAGCCTGACATATAGTAGAGGAGCATTGAGCATAGAATTTTATTTCAAAATAAAATATGGGTGACCTTCATTACAACACTGTTTTACAGGATGGGGACATTCTCAGATAGATGAGGCTGAGATTTTACCAACATTATTCCAGTGCTTGGGTTGTTTGGTTTTCTTTTCCTTTTAGATATCTTAAAAAGATCCACCAAGAAAATGCAGAGGATTTCTTGATCAATATCCTTAACTGTTTAAATCTGATTTTAAACTTTGGTAGATCCAGTTCTACAGTGATTTTGCTTTTTTGATCATATGCATAACACTTAACATGAGTAAAATCTTTATAATGTTCCTACAGAGGAATGTTTGAAGTAAATCACTAATCTTTAACTGATTGTGTTACTTTTACATCTGCAGTGTTATCTGACTTACTGTGATCTTTCCACTTACAATCTTACTTAAAGGAAGAAATATAGCAGGAGAGCTTAAGATAAACTTGAAACTCTCTATGTATGGGTTATTCCATCCAGAGGGTTAAAGCAGGCCAGCCCATGAGACAGCAATCTGGGAATACAAAACCAGGAGAAATAATGGAAAGAGTTACAATTATCGTTCTAAAAGTCAAGTGTGACTTCTGATCCTGAGAATCCAAGTACTGTGTTTGTGGTAAAGGGAAGAAAACTTCTTTCCCAGAAGTTAGGAAAATAACTGGCATATTAAGGAGCTCTGCTAATTCTGGCAAATGTGGGCTGTGCTCCCGTGGGGTGGGACTGATGCACTGCTCTGCGCTTAGGCAGGAGCTCTATTCATTCTGAATCCTCTTGTTTCTCAAATCGTTGTGCAGGCTTTCAAGTACTTCCTGTATTTGCATAAATGACTCATTTATGTTTTGAAATTATTGTTTCCCCAAGAAAAAAAAAATCTACCTGTTTACCCCAGACTCTGTGGCAGTAGAATGGGTCTGCAAGGGAAAAGTTGGACAAGATGGGTTGATGGTTTTGCTTCAACTACTCCAGCCTGTCCTTTCTGTGGGGTTGTCCAAGCTGCCTCATAAGCTGGGCCACTTCCCTGATCTTTGGCCTTTGTTTCATTCAAGGTTTGCTTTTAAGATTTGATGCCATTTAAGCTTATGACACTGAGAAAAATCCCTCTGTGTTTTTTTGTTTGTTTGTTTTTTTGGGTTTTTTTTTTGGCGTGCTAATAGAAATAATTGGAATTCTGAACCAAATAACAAACAAAACTGAATGAGAGTGACTTATGGGACAATATACTCAGCTCATTTACTTATGTAACCCCTATTCATGCTTCACTATGGTTCCTAGCTTAAATGAGAAAACAAAATGTAATGTAATACTGATCTTATAGGAGTATAAATATGTACATGTTGTTTACTTTAGCATTTAAGAGCACTTCTTATTCATAGGAAATTCATGGCAGGACAAGATATCCCAATTTTTTCTGTATATTTTTTTCAAACACAACTTTTGTCTCATTTTAGTTTCAACCGGCATTCTTCCACCTCCATCAGCTACCAGTCAAAGCAGAGGTATACAAATGTTTTGTGCAGCTACTCTACCTTAAAAGCACTTAACAAACCAGTTTATTGCTACTAGTAGGCATCTACTGAAGTGTTAACACAAAAATTATGTGCTTAGAAATATTTACTCTTTCTTTTTCTGATGACTAATAGTTTTCAGAGCCGGTATTTAATTTGCTGCCTGTCACATGCCATTGACTGCTACAGATAAATTCAGTAAGGTTGCTTTCACTGCTTTTTGAGATGCCAGTGCTTCTTGATCCTTAGGACATCTTTCTACTCTTTCTTAATTTCCTTCTTACTTTCTTTCTGTTTTCTTTTTTTGTTGTTGTTGTTCTTTTAATCACATGCTATTTCCTTTTCTTCAGCAGAAATGCTGATAAATCTTTAACTTCACTAAACCCTTATGATGTAATGTAACACCTTTTATTTCTCTTTGACAAGCCTTTTTATCTTCCTTACTGTATTTAATATGCATCATACATGTGTAAAATAATTTAGTATTTATTTTAATTTTGCTATGATTTTGGTACTATGAATGTGGGTGGAGGGGTGGATGGGTGTTTTTGCTTGTTTCAACTTCATTTCCCTCAACACAAGGAAGTCTCTGGTATGGTTTTATTGTGCTATTACATTTGGGAAACACTTGTATTTTGAATAACCATCTTTCTTCAAGACAGTCTTAATTATCATGAATCTGCCTCAGAACTTCTTTATGTATTTTGTGCATTATGAGAGATTCAAATGAGTCTTTCTAACCACTGGACCTGTGCATCTGGGAGTAGACTTTCCTGACTGGATGACATGTTCAGATTAAGGCTGTATGACATGTGATTTAAAATCTTTTAATCCACAGTGTAAATACTGGGCATTGACCTGTCTAGTTTACCCTGAATAGTAGAATTTAAAATAAGGACAAGTCTTTAGAGAGTGTGTTTAGCTAATGGCATTTTAAAAGCTGTGTGTGAAGCCAGTGTGCCCACAGTGCACACGTAGGCTATGTGCTATGGTAGAAGCAATGACCCTCTGTCCAGTGACCCTGAGTACAGTGCCACCTTAGGCACTACAGATGAGGAGGTATCCTCAGGGAACAGATGGTAGGAATGGAAAATAAAAAGTTTTACTGTGCTTAGAACAGCTTTGGTGTCACAGCACAGTTCACAACAGAGTTTACAGTGAACAAACCCACTAAAACAGTTTATCTTGGAGAGTCCTGTTCACTCATGGTATAGTGGACCCAAATGCAGCCCTAAGCCCTAGACTAGGTACAGAAATAATTAACTATAGCCATTGTAGCAATAGCTAAGTTTCTAGGTATTGCCAAATAGACAAAATAAATTAGCCCAAGGCAGAAATACTGTGCAAACTAGATCTATAGTAGAAGCACTGTCAGAGCAGCAAAAAGCTATGTTGTGAGGATAGGTTAGTTTTGTTCAAAATTAAAAATCAAAAGTTTCCATTTGTCATAATGTTTCTTACCTGTACTGGAAGAAATTCACTGGGTTTGCCACATAAAATTTTAACGTGTTTTCTCCAGATGGCATCTGTTAAAGAAAAGTCAGGTCAAGATGGACCAGTTGTCTGGCAAAGCTGGACACTTCGTATGCTGACAAATGTTTTCCTGTAGACAAAGCCACTATGGAAATAACTCTGTCAGCACAAACAGAGAGGGATCTGGTTCATACAGAGAGTGCAACTGAAGGGAAAAAAGAAAGTAAAACTGTTTCCGGGATGAGTAAGAACAATGTTCTGTAGTGAATAGTTTTTCTTACTACACACATCTCATTATCTGTTGCTTCCCTTCCTTGTACTTTATTCTCTCTTGCTTGCTTTGATTGTGATGTTCTTTTAGTGGTCTGTGAAGCACAGACATTACAAACAGAATCATCCCAAGTAATTGGCACATAGAAGAGGCATATTTTTTAATATGTTACTGTAATCAAACTGAGAATCACCACCTAAGCCATAAAATAGGGAGAAACTGTTTCTTATTGGTGTTTGAAGTCCTGAGCAAATGTTTTTGTTGTAGGAATGCAGAAACTGCATCATAATACTGCATATCATATGTTTTTTCTGTTAACTGAATCTGAACGTTAGGGAAATTAATGTAAATTGTGGTTTCAGGCTAAATAGGGAAGAGTTACTTTCAGAGAAATTCTTTTAAAGGTCTCTACAATATTTTTGATAAGAGTACAAGAATACATAAATGCTAGTGGTAGTTAGCATTTGGTAGTAGTAGTAACTGTGCTGAGCAAGTATATTTTTAAGTCAAGATATCCTTCATTGATTTATCTTAGACAAGACCAGACCTTTTTGTTTGTAGAGCAACAGAAAACACAAACTTTGTGTGCAGGTTTCTGATGTCTGATCCCTTGTAAAGCTGAGTGTTCCAAATTTGTCATATTTCCTCAGCAAGCTATCTTCTGTGACAACAGCAAACTTGGCATTACTTAAAATCCTTTTCTTTCCAAAGAATTATCCAAGCCTTCCTTAGCAATGCTAAAGACTGATGAATCTCTCAGCATTCTCTCTGTAGCTCTCATGGACAGTTCCTCTTGGAGTGCTCTGGAAGCTGCCAGATCTCTTACTTCATTATCAGTACCTTCTGCTGTTTATGAAGTTGTTCACAACCTACATTTTGCTTTTAGAAACACAACCCAGTCATATACACCAATGCCAGTTTCTGGAAGCTACAGTGAAAGTCCTGCTCCTTCTGCTGCTTCAAAAATGAGAGTTGTTACTACTGCCAGCATAAAGCCCTCTGTCTACCAGCCAGGTAAGCTGCCTTCCAAGTACTGAAAAGATTGAGGAAAGAAAAAAAAAAAAAAGCTCATGCATTTCTTTTAGAAAAAATGTCAAGAGCACATATTTTGCAATAGGACACAGATGTATCAGAAAATATTTACACACGTGGAACTAAATGTTGCTAATTGCTAGTTTTGCTTCAGATTATCTGAAGATTGAGGATTGTGTTGTATTTGTATTCTGCTTCAGAGTTAAAATGTCAAACAAATGGATGAAAAAAAATCAAAGCCAGGGAAAAGTCTAATAAAAAACGTGTACCCTGATTTTTCAGAAGAAATACATTTGAAAAATAACACAGTGTCCCCAATTAGGAGCCCAGTGACACTACAGAATTGATAAAATACCTTTAAGAATGCAGAGTTCAGGAAGAAGATAAAATAAGTGGAGTTAGTTTCAGTAGGATCTATTTGCAAAGTAGTTAAGACCATATATTGAACTTCTCAAACTTAGGCTTATATTTGGAATAAAGAATGAGGTATTAAAGCACTGCATAATACCATTGCATTTCCCAGAGATCTAGTAACTGAAGGAATATATTTGGTTATTCATTCATTTGGAAAATGTGCTCCTTGATATTATTTAAATTTCCTTTGTATTAATATGTTACAAATGGACTGAGCTTCTAAAACCATTGATGACCAAAATGTGAACCTTCAAACTTAACAAATTAAATGAGGCAGCAATATAAGTCTAAATGCAGTTCTGTTTCAAATTAAGGTTTTTCTGATCTTAGTAAGAGAATTAAAAAGTTGATTTATGTCTTCACAGTCAAATAAATATGAAAAGGCCAAGAATACTAACAGTCTTGAACTCTGTCTTCTGTAATGTTCTGTTTCTGGATCTACTGAAATTAAACAAATGTAGAAATTTTACTTAGACATAAAGCAGAGAGGCAAATCCGTTGATTTTTTATATTTGAAATCGAAAGGTAGAAAAAAATCTAGTCAGAGCTATCATGAGCTATTTAAGGGTCTCAAAATAAATAAACCTTCAGTTTCTCCTCATTTGCTTTTGCTTAAGTGCATCAATGCATACCATGTTCTCCCTGATGGCAAATGCTATTATTTTTGATTTGGAAAGATGAAGACAGAGGATTTATTTCTATAATGCAGAGGAGAGCAAACTGTGGACAGTCAAAATATCTCCTAAATACAGATTGGTATTCAGGCCTGTGCTCATTTGGGGGAAATATAAACTCCAGTTCAATGTATAAACCTGCCACAGAAATAAATCTGCAGCTATTTCCAATTATTAGCTGTATCTGTTACAGTAAAACCTGGCTGTTGAATTCAGCTTGGAATAAGAGGAAACACTTTTATTTTTTCCTGGGTTGGGCATCTTCTTTACACTTCCTTACCTTGGTGTTTTTTCTTTGTAACTCCTTATGTTGCTGGTTTTGAGCCCCATTGCCTCTCAATAAAGGCCTAAGTAGTTGGCAGAGAAAGAAAAGCCCCCCAGTATTGTTTAGGTGTTTGAAATAACCAATAAGGGATTCTTAAATACCTTCATAATAGAACCCTAAAATGACTCAGGTACAAAGGAGATGCCAGACAGAGATTTTATTGAAGATCTTTGGTTCTTTTTGGTACCTTTTAAAAATGTTAAATATTTGATGTAGTAGCACTTCCTATTGGTTTTAGAACGTGAGCTGGCCTCAGAGACAGTTGCAGTCCTGAGCAAATAGGAAATTGCCACTTGGGAAGAAATGGAGGAAATGGCATTTCCTGTCACCGATGGGAAAATCAATTGTGCTTAGAAACAAACCACCAAGACAGAAAACTTGCTCACCCAACTTTGTCAATGACTGGCTTCCCTTAGAAATGTAGGGTGGCAACTTACAGATTAAATCACCAACCAACAGGCTCATATATGCAATATTGAGACACCTGAATGAGTCACTGAGAGGATTTACAAGACTATTTCGATCTGTCAGATTTAAAAAAAATAAACAAAAAACAAACAAGCTGAAACAAGTCTCAAAATGAAACTGCATTGTTGCGTATCTGGCTCGGATGAGATTTATCAGGAAGTCAACACTTTGACTTAAGTAAATCAGGTGGGCAATTTTCTGCTGCTAAAAATCTTTTTTTTTTTTTCCAGTAGGGAAAACTGTGAACTCTGAAATATTTTCCCTAAATTTCATAAACCGTTTTTAAAGGGAGCATAAACTTGTCTTGCGAACAAGGCCCACTAGATGGCAGAACATTCCTGGGTATTCCTTTCCCGTAGGCTTTCCCAGACTAGGATAGCCTTTCACACTTCTGCACCACGCAGGAACACGATACCTCCGTGTAAGAAAGCAGATCTTGCCTTTTAAATCCCTAAGTCCAAACAGGCCTGCTCGTGTGTGCAAAAGTGGTCAAGCATAAAGGCCTGACTCGGTCTTTTAGGAACTGGTAGGGATTCCCACAGTTCTTAATGAACTTTACATTGAATTACAACACCTTCAATACTGAAAGAGCATCTTAGGTACCATTATTTCATTTTTAGTTCTTCTGAATAAGAATAGTGTCTCCCTGTAAAGCATCAACTGCTTTGTCTGTCATCTACTCTATACTGTAGCAGTACATAGGAAAACTTGGGGCTTCAAGGATGCAGCCACTAAGTGTAGAAATCAAGTCAAATCAGTTGTGGTTATTAATTTCATTTGTTACTGAAAATAACAAAGAATAACACTTATGTGATCTACTAGCAAAGGAAAAAAAAGGATAAATGTTCTCACAGTGTGAGCCAGTGTGTGACTAAAGCATTGGAGACTATAAATCTTTGCTTTGATAAATGAGTCTTTGGTAACTTGCCTTTTTGTCTGAAAAGAAAATAATAGCCATAGACCATAAATGAGGAGCTGAGGGGGAGAATTCCAAATTCCCCAGAAGCAAGGAATTTGCTTGTTCCTATTGCTGTTAAGAGAAACCCCTTCTCCTGCCATTCCCTCAGGATAACAATAATCCCATTCATTCTTTCCCATTCTAAGAGAATCTGAGGGCTGAGAGAAAGAAGGTGATAGGGTCTATGTTACTGAATTATTTGAAGTATTCATTTTTTAGCAGTTAATGTTCAACTTGTACGATACTTTTGTTTTGAGAATATATTCTCTGATATGCTGAATCTTAGTACTTTTTTTTTTAGCAGTAAACAGCCCCTTTTATTCTGCTGCATGTATGTTGGAAGACTTTGAAATACATAAACATTCAAGGTGAATGTGTATGGCAGTAGCTACTAAGACATGAGTTGTTCATATAAGCTATGGGATGTAGTTCTAAAATAAGAAGATAATTCCCTCTTACTAACAGTTGCTAAAATGTCAAAGTTAGTGAAATTTTTCTAATACATTGCAATGATACTACTTTAAAGCAATAGCAATTGCAGCTTGTTCACAGGGGGAAATGCATTGTAATAAATCAAGCCTGTAAAATTAAATTAATTAAAATATTAAATTAAAATTTTAAAATAATTACATTAAAACAGCTGAAAAGAACTCTGAGCAGATGGAAACACCTAACATTTGTCATTTTTCAGTAATTCCTCTGCTACTTTCTTCCAGTAACTGGAAAAAAATTCCTATTTTGTTGCTTTATTTTACTGCAGAAAGTAGAAGAGAGAGAGAGTGAAAAGAAATAGAAGGTGAAGAGAATGAAAGGCAAAGATCTTTCCCCAGTGTTTATCCTTAAAAAGAGTTTAGATTAATTTGAACCTAGATAAATCATATTCAGTCTGTATTGGTTGGAACAAACAAACTGGAAAAAAATAAAGCATTATAATTGCGGTATTAAGAAAGAAAAAATTACAAACTAAGAGCCTGTAAACTGAATTTACTAAAGACAGTAACAGAAAAGGGCACCCTAAAAATGGCAGCTGGACTGCATTTGCTCTTCTTTTCTGGAACTCTGGCTTTGAATACCTGACCATTTTGTCAGGCCCCTGTGGGATACACGGCCATACTCTGTGTGAGCCAGAATTGGCTCTTGGGGGAGGGAGAATCCTTTCACAACATGCAGGGAGCTAGAAGTCACCTTACTTAATTAGAGAGCCTCATAGGTGGGAGCCTTTTGAATTCACCAATTAAAGATGAAATATTAACTCCTAACTTTGCCTATCTTAATACTGTAATACATAAATAGCAACAGCCTCAGGATCTAAAGAGATTGCATATCAACTCTGTTCTGAAATCTTTAAACACTGTTTACCATTTCCAAGTTAAAAAAAAAAAAGGAGCCGCAAGCTAAGGTGGGATGCAGTTTTATGAAGCAGAAACCTTGTTGATGCTGTAGCATAAGAAATTTTTATCAAGAAAATGCACTGGATTCAACCTTGACCTCAATAAAAAGATCACGAGGGTGATCACAGTGGATTGATATATATGCAATTTAAGCACCTGCAAATTGCCAATAATCAGTGTATGTTATTCTGTGTGGCAGGGTGTGGGCTAAGAGAGGAGTGTTAAGTAGAACACCATCTTCTCACCACTTAATTATTTAGAAAGATCCCTGTTACATTTTGAACCCTCTTGGTTGAAATACCTTTCTATCTGCAAGCCCCTTAAAACTGTGTTCAGTTTATTGGTGCTGGGATCTGCTATGCAGAATGTTTGTTTGGACTGCTAGAGAACTGGCTTCTGTTCCCGAAAGTGTGCTTCCCGATTTGGGCAAAACACTTCAACTCTCCAAGCTTCTTTTCAATTATTTGCTTTGTTTTTCTTGCAAAGGAAAACTGCTTTTAGTGCTCCTGTACTTGGCAAAGTGAGGCTGTTTCTTGGGCAGCAGCTTCAGCCCCACGTAATGCAGAATCTGACATTTTGAAAAGAGCAGGGCAATGTGAAAACTTGTTGATATGTGCAGGCTCTGGCTCCTGCTTATTTTTATGTGATAAAGCTCCACCCAAGATTAGAGCCTGGTGCATACAAACACAGAGACAGGCTGCACTGAAGGTTTCATGTGCTGGTCAAAGGGGAGAAGAGAGAAAGTGTAATGTTTTATTTTACACACAGGAATTGAGGCGCAGAGATGCTGTGCTTTGGTCAAAGTTATACAGGAAGCCTGCGGCAGAGCCAAGAACTGAACTGAGATCAGTCATAACCACAAGTCTGGCCTTCCTCTAAGGCTTTATCTTGCTGGTCATGTGAGCTGAATTGGCTCCCTCAATATTGCTTCCAGTGCTCTCTATCTCTGTGCTCCCTGCAGGAGCCTGTTTTTCTTCAAAAACCTAGGAATAACCCTACAAATGGTAGTGACATCTGTAGAAAATGTTGCATTTTAGTTAATATGAGATCAAAAATTAAACATAGCATACTGAAATTCTAGGGAATTCCATCTAGAACTTTACTATATGATCTGGCCTTTCTATTTTTAACCTGTCTTAAACAGATTATAGGGCAGTCTTTGAAATTATCACAGAATTGTCATATCCATTCCTACTAGACAATGAAGACATGATCTTGACAATGGTCTCCATAAAATCTGTAAAAGCCAGTAGGCAATGACTTCTGTAATGCATGTGGGTTAAAAGTCCGTGATTGTGTACCCTTGGCTTCAGCCCAGAACAAATGAGCAACAGTGGGACAGACCATGAATAAGTATCATCTGAAGCTTTTATTTTTATGTGTGTTGTGGAATACCCTCTGGTAAGTGTTGCTGTATTGACATTAGAAGAAAAAGACTTTAAAATACTTCTTGGTTTCTTTTGGGATACTTAAAACAGCGCCAGCACCAGTTCATTCCTACACCCCTGCCAACACGGAGCCTGCGAGCCGCCCTCCCTGGGTAACAGATGACTCCTTTTCCCAGAAATTTGCACCTGGAAAATCCACCACCACTGTCACAAAGCACATCCTACCAAGGGGTGCTCCAGTGCCATCTCCTGCCTCCATTTCTGCTTACCCGTCTCCAGTTCCAACCTCTTCCCAGCCTCCTGCATTGGCCCGGGGAACAGTTCAGAGGGCGGAGCGTTTTCCGGCCAGCAGCCGAACTCCTCTCTGCGGCCACTGCAACAGCATCATTCGGTAAGGGCATGAGCTTCTGAAGAGGGATGAAGCAGAAAAAAAAAAAATCAGAGAGACTGGTTATTGTACATTAATATACAGTACCGGAGCCTAAAACTCTGTTAAATTACCCAGCAGGGATGTCTGTTGTCTGCTTCATTAATTTAACATTTCCAGAGCTCATTTTGTTATTGTGTGGTTCACTTTTTATCACTGCAAAGTTACACATGCTAATTGTTTGTCTCTTGGATGCCCTGGCAAATCATTCCTTGTTTTTCAAACAGGTTTCTGGTCCTCCTTTGAAGGAGGTTTGTGCATCTTCATTGGGAGAGTTGGGGGGCTGGGGGCAGCAGGGGGAATTGTGGAGAGAAAAGGAACAAGGCATCATTTTGGAACAGCAGCCAAATGTAATTGTTGCTTTTGTGTCTGGAGAAAGATAATGCCTACACTCTATTACCAGTGATTCATAGCATGCCTCTCCTGTCTCTTCTCCCAATTCATTCTGCTGGACCAGTGCCTACTGTTACCCTGTGGACTGCTATCCACTAACTTTAAGTAATCCATGTTTAATGACAGTCTTCCCCACTAAAAGGAGCTAGTTTGGTGATGTGGAACTGCTGATTATTGTTCTTTATATATTATGAAATGGAAATATTCCGCTAATACTCATGATATCTAACTACAATCACCAGAGTCAATCACCAAAACTAATTTAATGTGTCTTCCACATAATGAAACAGCAAGTTGTCACCTGATTGTCTGACATTTCTAGAACTTGCTGCATGCAGTGCTCTCAGATAGAAAGAAGGCAGGATACTGTAGGAGCTGTTGTGAGGTGTGGCTATATAGGTCTGGAAATTTGCCTGTTATTTCGTGCTTTCAAATAGTAGCATTATCTTCTGTGCCTTTGGCCTTTTCCTGTTGTCTTTGCATCTGCTTACAAAGACCAGTTATAGCTATGCAGATATGAAAATGATTATTTTTCCAACAATTGCCTGTAAATCCAGTGTATGAGACCAAGCAATAATGAAATGTTTTAACCAATTAGCAGTGTGTTTTGAGTAATGATCTTGAAAAAGACCACTCCTCTTCAGCCTTCTGGGTGTTATTTTAACATGCACCTCATGGTTCAAGTTGCTTCCAACACATGTACGTGGTGTCTGACAAAGTGGGTTTGCAGTCAGGGTCATTGAACCTTTGTGCAATGCAAATAAGATAATTATAATTGTTTCCAGAGGTCCTTTCCTGGTAGCCATGGGTCGCTCTTGGCACCCAGAAGAATTCAATTGTGCTTACTGCAAGACATCCTTGGCTGACATGTGCTTTGTGGAGGAGCAGAATAGTGTGTACTGTGAGCGCTGCTATGAACAGTTCTTCGCACCAACCTGTGCCAGATGCCATACGAAGATTATGGGGGTAAGAGAACAAGATTAACCTTTTCTCCAACTGCATGGATCACTGAAATAATTAAATAGCTTAGACTGGAAGTAGTGAATGTAGATATTTTATTATTTCCTTCTTTTTAAGACTTATTTCCCAGCTTGTTGATTATTTCAGAATGAGAAACATACTATTTTATAATAATTTTTATACATCCGAAGTATTGAATATTTCTGTACCTTATTCAGTTCATAGAGTATGTAATCCAGTTACCATCTTACTGAGTGTACAATAAGTAACAGTTTCTGGATAGGTTTTTGCTATCTGATACATGGTATGTTACTTTTATCTCTCTGTTCTTTATAGTAAGAGACTTGATCTGGGTTTTTATTGCTTACACAGGACTTAGTCAGAATTTCAGTGGAGAAGTCAGTGATGTTGGGAAGAGGCCCATTGCTCTTGCTGCATCTCACTGTTAGTTAGCAACACAGCTGTTGAGGAATTCTTCTGCCTTCTTACAGTTAATAAACTACAGAATAAATACAAAGGTCTGAATTCCCCAAGCCACTTTTGTCTTAAAATACTCACATACAAGTGAATGTACACTTTAATTTGCTCTCTATATACCTTCAATGGCAATGAGGTTGGAATACCATAAGATAATTTCAGCAGTTTATGCGTGCAGTTGTAGTGAATGTATGACATGATCCTCTGAAATGAGGAAGCAAGGAGTCCCACACTGGTTTGTCACTGCTTAGCTGTCCGTTTTTGACATCTGTCTAAATGTTGGCACTACAGACTGGATGCTCCACAAGTGCCCATTAGGGGTGGCAGCATCAGACATCGATGGTGAAGCTCTGGCTCCAACCAAGTCTCGTTTGCTGCTGCATCAGAAGGAGTAATTCATAGCAGAGTGCTGACTTAACTTACCTAATGAATGCTGGCACAAATCAGTTTCCCATTATGGATTTTCATCAGGAAAATAGCAAAGATGCCAGCTGCCTCTATTTATATTAATAAGATTTCTGAAGCTATTTCTGCTTCTTACCTCACTGAGGTTCATAAATGGATCTGAAGCTATTTATCAGTGATAGTTGTTTTGCAAACAGTAACAGAAGTTAATGAATCTCAAATGGTGATTCTCTAATGAGATATATGGCAAATCTAAATTAGACTATTTTGTCTATTCGCTGGACTGAAAGCATGGAAGAGGATTTCAATCAATTTTGTCATAATCAATGGACATTAAAAATAATCTTTAAAAGATAATCAGAGTCTGTGTATCTAATTGGAAGCAACATAAAATACAACCTAGATTCTCAGCTGGTATAAATCAATGCCGTTTCACTGAAGTTAACAAAGTTAATTTACACCAGTTATGCAGCTGGCCCTTTGAAATCTGGACTGTTTGACAGAGATACACTGTTGAACATCGTCCTGGGCCCACGTAAGATTGACAAATTAGCAGATAATTGTGCATCAGAGCTCAGTACAGCAGCTTTTGTACTTGGAAGACTTCTGTATAACAAAAGAATGAAGCAGTAATAGAGATTTCTCCATACTGGACAGTAAGAAGCTGATAAAATCTACATGTGCTCAGTTTAAGAGACCATCAGTTGCATGGAATTAGGTTTCTTTGTGATAAACACATGGCCTAGGAACAGGCACACAGACTCATTTTTACTGATCACAGAAGTTAAAAGAACCTTTTCTCTTTTTTTTTTTTTTTTAGATTTTCACTAAAGTTTGTGAATTGTTCTTGTAAGAAGCATAAAGAAATTACTCCATAATCTAGATTATTTGAAACAACACACACCAGTTATTTTTGGTCACATAAAATTACTCTTTAAAATTTATTTAACAAATCATACTCTTGCATAGAAGCGTTCATAATGGTTGTGTGAAAACAAAGGAGAAAATAATCAGAATCTTTGTGCAGAATCTCTCCTGCAACAGCAACTGGGCATGTTGATACAAACTGCTGGCTGAACCATGTTGTTTCACTTTGGCAAATACATTGTTCTCGACAGCTTGCAGTCCTGTTCCTCTTTCTTTCCAAAAGGAGCCCAATTTCTGTCAAAATTATTTCTTTTTCAGAAGGGGAATTGGCTGATACAGAAGGGAAGAATTTAGAGCATCTCTGCCTTGTGTTTGTTCTTCAGTAGGAAGTTGCAGGGCTTGCTATTCTGCTGGAGATTTTTGTTTGCTTGTTTGTTTTACAGGAAGTGATGCATGCCCTAAGACAGACTTGGCACACAAGTTGCTTTGTCTGTGCTGCTTGTAAGAAGCCCTTTGGGAATAGCCTGTTCCACATGGAGGACGGGGAACCTTACTGTGAGAAAGGTATGGCAGTCTGGACAGTTCTGCTCAGTAACTGTGTGCTTTATGTTCATGGAAGCAACATAAGAATAAAGCAGCTGATGAACAAAGTAAAATCAGTTACCCATCCAGCATGGATTTTGTTTCCACTCTCCACATATACAAGTGATTGTATCTCTGTACCTTTCTCCAGTTTATGTGACAGAATGGCAGAGTGCTGCTCTTTGCCTCAATGTCCCACAAGGCCTTACCTCACTTCTCTCCCTTATGTATTGTGCTGCTTACTTTGCACTTCTCTTCCTACACTTTTTTCCCTGTCCCACTCCCTCCTTGGTAGATCCTGCTCACATTTTAATAAATTAAAAGTTATTCTTCTAGGGCTGCCTGCAATCTCTCTACTGAGTTGCTTGAGTTATGAACTCTGCTGCTGCTGCCTCACCCTACAACTGTTCAACCAACATACATGAGAAGATAGCTCTGCACAGATGTGCAACACATGGTAGTAGAGATTTTGTTTCCTGACTGCTGCAACAAGCAAGCTGCCTCTTGCCAACTTAGAAAGGAAAGGGCCACGTTTTCCCAAAATGGTGCTTGCCATGCAAATGAGTTGCCTGACAGTCAGGAAGGAGGTTGAGGTTTAAGTGGTATTCCCTCTGTATCCCCCTTGTCCATTCAGTGAGCTCCTGGCCTACTTCTCTCTGGAGATTCCTTCCTTATGGTTATGCAATTCAAATTTTACGAGTCAGAGTAACTCTTAGTAAAGAGTAAAAACCATACAACATGACTGACTGGGTGCCTACCCTTTAAAATTGAAGGTTTTGTCATAACATCTAATGACCCTCATGAATTCCATATACCTTTAGAATTCCCACTAATATTTTTCAATGCCAAGCCTTTCCAAATTGCACTTGAAAAGTCAAGATTAATCAGTCAGTATGGGGTTTCCATAATATTCTGTCTTAATGCAGAAAGAACATAATTCCAGTATTGGAAACTTGTAACATTCCCTAGTCATTAGGCTCTTCTGTATAACCATATTTGTCCTATGAATAGATTGCACATATGTTAAAGATAATTTAAAAGTAATGTGAGAAATATAATTTTAAATTCCATAAATTTTTTGTCTTCTACATTTGAGATGAAAAATGTCATACTGACAGGGAGTTCTGAACTGAATTTGTATTTAAATAATGAAAGAAAAGAAGCAAATTTCAGTAGGAGTGTTACAGTAAATGTAGTAGGATGCTGAGCAAAAACAATCAAAACATCGTCTGGAAACTTTACATTTCTCTTAAATTAAATATGATTACATGAGGAGTTCTAAGTTTGCTTTTTGTTTTATTTCAGATTATATTGCTTTATTCAGCACAAAATGTCATGGCTGTGATTATCCTGTTGAAGCTGGAGATAAATTCATTGAAGCTCTTGGACACACTTGGCATGATACCTGCTTCATTTGTGCTGTAGGTTCTACACCAAATACTGTCTCATTCCTTTATACTCCTAAATTGTGTAGGAACATCAGAAAACCTGAAAGCAGGAACAACTAACATATGCCTAAGGATGCAGAGGGATGGAATTTTATTTTTTACTTGCAAATGGAGAAGGATGGGAGTAATGTTATTTCTCCTCCATAAAATCTACTGGAATTATGAAATTTGACCATCACAACTGAGTGTTTTCTAATAAAACCTCCAGTTTTAGATAGTACATATAGCAGTACAAACCACTATTGCTGTTATTCTCTCCAGTGTTTGCCAAATAAAGATAGGGCAAGACTGAAAATAAATTAACACCCTACTGAATAGTATAATCATAATCTTACTTACAAAGCAGTGAAGTTTGTATTTCCATGCTGAATGCTTGTTGAAACATGCAAAAAGAAGTCTGTTTAGAGAGCATGAATAATAATTAGCATAGAAGTTGGTCAAACTCATCAATCTGTGGTGTGCACACAGCTCTAGAGTGTGGCCATATTCCCACACTCTGCACACAAAGCAGAAAAATCCATATGATAAACAGTACTTTCATCTGGTTCTAATACTGCTATGCAGCTCTGCAATGTATTACTCCTACAGTAATATCATCTACAATCTTTACTCAGCTGAAAATAGTATGTTGGCCACACCAAACCAACAGTGACAATTTCTAATGTTTGTTTAAGTCTAAAATTTAGGTTGAAGGCGATGAAAGTATAGAAATGTTTATAAATATCTAAAGCTAAACTACCTGTTGTCTCTTAAGGGAAGGTGGAAGTGAGTGACACAAAAGGCTTGTGAAAACTGAAGTCTTTTGGAAATTGTAACATTGAAAGGAATACTAAGTGAGTTTCCTTCACAAGCTAACACCTATTAATCACTTATAAATATTGATCACTTATAAAAGGCACTTTCTCTGAATATTTCATGTTCTTCTTTGCTTGTTCGTTAGCCTTCCCAGTTTCCTGTGGAAGTGATAGTTCTATTATATATTGTTAATATGTAATTCTCATAGCAGGGGTCTTTTTTAGGACCTAACTTTATTTCTTTGAGTGTGTTAAATCAAATGCAAATGAATACATGACTCCTGAAGACTACCAAAGAAATGCGTGGGCAGAAGAGAAATACGGTTGAAATTGATAGTCACGTCTGTCTCCCTTTTTTTTTTCTTAATTATTCCTTATTTTATTTATTATTAATTGTAGGTATGCCATGTGAATTTGGAAGGTCAGCCATTCTACTCCAAGAAGGATAAGCCACTCTGCAAGAAGCATGCCCATGCCATCAATGTTTAAAAGAAGAGTTGGTAGTCAGCAATACTGGGGTAAAACAGATGACTAACTGGGCAATCATAAAGTTGATAACCATGGCTAGCATTTCTCTTGGTAAAAGCTAGGAAGTTGGTACTTCTGAAGTTTAACTTTATCCTCTTTCATACATGCAGAACATGCTTTTAGCAAGGTTTATACAAAAACCTACTGAATGAAAGTCCAAACCGAATGAAGTAATGAACTAGTCCATTATTAGAGCAATAGATCAGGGAAATACTGAAATTAACTAAAAACTTTCATCTAAAAAGTAATGTGCAAGTATAGGTTCAAATGAACTACCCACAGCAGTTTTATGGCTTAGACCACACACTGGTGTTTAAAAACAACTGGAAAAATCCTTTTGTAATAAGTCATTTTCTTTCACAGCAAGAATGAGTAAATGCCATATGTACAGTCATCTGTAGAACCAAAGGCCGTAGCTTTCAAAGGGAAATAAATAGATTAGGGCTTCCTCTATGAAAAGTGAGTGCTATTCCATTATGTTGTGGTGCTACCTCATAGCATCAGGTATTTTAGATTCTTTCCAAATAACAAGTCTGCCTTGAATCCATATGTAGCTCAGAAGCCTAGGTGACAATCCATAACAGTTTGAAAATAAAATGGTTGGGTCAGCCTTGCTAGTGCACTTGGCTATTATGTGCACTTTCAAATCATAATGGAAAAGGACAACTGGCTTTCTCTGAATTGCTCTTACCTTGTATGGAATAGACCTGACTGCAAGGGCCAACTGAATTCAAAACCAGTTTTCCTTTCCTCTTGTGGAAAAAAATATAGATTAAACTTGCTTTGGTTTCTAATTCCCACTGATGTCAGAGGGAGGTAGGAATCTACATCTGGACCTTCTTACTGATGAACAGAGAAGAAACACATCCATGGAGCACAGCTAGGTAGTGGGATATAGCTTGCAAAAGTTCTCTACTCTAACCCGCATAATTACCAAAAAGGCTTTTTTTTTTTCCTATGGTAAATTAATGTTGATTAGAAATTCATAAGGCAGCAGGCACATACTCTTTATTCCTTTTCTTTAAATGCAACACATCATGAATTGTAGTAGTACTTGCCACTGTAAAACAGTAGCTATATTTCAACAATTAGCATAACCATAAAGTCATATTTTCTAATAACTATGCAGTCATCTTTCCTAATAGTTTAAGAACAACTTTCAAGTTATTCAAACAGTTATTTACAAAACATTTTTTTTCAAATGAGCAATACATGTAGTACTGATAATATTTTTGAATTTTTGAATATCAATTACTTTTATATTGGAGACAACAGTTCTGTCTGATGGAGTTAAGATGGAAAGTCTGATCACTATTCAAGTGTTATTAACTCATTTAAGTGAGAATTACTATGTGTGTGTTGACAGCTTGCAGTACTGACAGTTTTGAATTAGTACTTCTGGGGCTGAGGATGCATTCTGTGGGCCACAAGCTGGTGCCATCTGCACCTATTTTACCTTGTGCTGGAGTAACCAAAAATTACATAACATTGTCTGTCCTGTCCCTCCTATGGGTAATGTCCATTTTATGATAATTGGTGTGTCTTTTAAGGGATGAGAAACCACCCAAAGCTTGGGGAGTTATAAGAGAGATTTGGAGTTCTAATATAAGAGTTAAGTTAGCTGCAGGCAGTTTGCATCTTGGACACACATAACAACCTGAACTGCCTGTGGCAGTTTTGACATGTATGATCTGTATTTATTCAGTAGGTGTCTTAGTTTTCACTGATCTTAGCAGTGATCTGATCTGAGTTGCTATAGGGTCAGATTTTTGTATGCATGACTTGTTCTAAACCACTAGTACATTATATGCAAAGCCTTTTTTTTTTTTTCTATAAACAAGCAAATTTTCTGTTTTCAGTCGGTGCTGGGCTGGCGTGAATATGGTCCCATAGATTACAAAATCCAAAGACCTGGCTCATAATATTCTCCAGAGGAATAAATTGTAATTATGCAAGTTAAATATTTTTTCCACTCATATTTAACTTCATTAAATACATGCTCACAACAGTGAGAAAATTCTACATTTCCTTTTTGCTTTTCAGTGCCATTCAACAAAATGCTGTTTATTATTATCTGTTGTTTGAGAGAATTCACATCAGCATGCTAAGACTGCACTGAAGATACTCTTTAGGCAGAATTGTGTGTTGGCCACTGACTGGGACTAGACTCTGACTGCAAGATCAAAATAGGGAGTCAGACTCCATGGGAAGACACAATGCTAGGGCTTGTGATGGATGCCTCAGGAGAATTTCATGAAGTCTTTCACCTCTGATGTGCATGTGTTTTTATGTGTGTGTCTCATTCTCCCTCTGCCTTCCCCCTCAATGTCCATGTAAGCTTCCTCTTCACTGGCAGCATGAAGAATAAATCATTTTAGAATATGGACAGAGATGGAGAGCTGCAGCTTAGGGAGTACAGTCTGTGAAAAGATGTTGGTAAGCAGCATGGCTGGGGCTGAACGTCCTCAAGTTCCCCTGGAAGCCCAGGCTGAAGTGGCCTGGGCAGCCTGGAGTTACTGGGGTGGGGTGTGGGAAATGGGGCTGTCAGTGCGGGCAGGGGAAGGGAGGGCGGCATCAGGGAAGGGAGGGCACCTGTGGCTGCCAGAATGTAGGGTCTCTGGAGGCTTCTGGTGGAGTGTAAAAAGATGAGGCATTGAGAAAAAAGGAAGCCCTTCCTGAAGCTGGGGTTGGAGGGGGGAATAGCCAGGTAGGGCCAGTTTCCCCAAGATGACATGTCAGCTACTTGGGGTGGGGCAGAGGGGGCACAGGCTGAGGGGGCAGCCAGGATGACTCACCACAGTCAGGGAAAGGGCTTGAAGTAAGAAATTAGGGTGCAAGTAGCCCACAATAGCCCAGAGAGATAGTTTGAATATGTACAGAAGGGGGGAGCAAGGATCCAATCTGGTAAATCTGAAGCCACTACTGCAGAAAAGTGAATGGAATGTACATAACTAGAGCTGAGCTGGCTTGCAGAGTGGCAACAGTGAAAATGCAGCAGCACAGACTTCACTGGGAGCTGTACTGGCTTGAGAGAGTCCTGAAAATTTCCTTGGGCAGAGAACCTGCACTGTAGCACATGCCCTGACTCCAGCTGGTGTCTGAGCAAGTGAGATTAAAGCTAGTTTACATATCACTATATGAGGTACACTGATATCTCTGAATGAAGAACAGAGATACCCTGAGGATTATCATAATAAAAATTTCCTGTTATGACTTGTGCTGCTTCATAATGTGGTCCAAAAATAGGGAATCCACGTACTCCCCCTTGATACCTATATTAAGATATAAATTTTGCACATACCTGAACCAGAAATTTGTGAATGATAATGTAGCATTTTAACTTTCACAGGGCTAGACTACCACAACTGCTGATACTCTTCTGCCACATGTCACCTTTGTGATATGGAGAGGGTAAAATGCACATATATTTATATGTATATCTAAAACCCAAAATAAGGCCTTTTAACTATCACTGAACATAATGTTGTACAAAAATATGCAAGATGAATAATGTGTACTTGATTATGTTTTATGTCTTGTAATAGATGCCTGGGATAAGTCCTAAGTTCCTCTGAATATTTCTTTTCTTCTAATCAATGTGAGGTTTCACCCAAGAAAACAAAGATACTGTACCTCTGAATGATCAAATAAAAAGATCAGTCTTTTATCTAACTAAAAATTGTCCAATAACTTTTCAGTCAAATGATTAAAAAAATAGTTTAATACTCTTCTTGCTTTTTGTTTTCTTTTTGCAGAACAGGGTAAATTAAATGTTTCCAAAGAAGACTGCTTTTATTACCTAGGAAAAAAAACAGTCTTAGGACTTTTTTTATAAGTTAGTTTTTACCTTATTAGATTAACACATTACACATTTCTAAAATCAATCCAAAACAAGGAAGAATATTTTTTCCATTGGTCCTTCAGTGGTCAGTATTTTGGGTGAAATGTTTTGTTAAAGATTATTTGTATTTATGTTTCATAATGTGAATGTCCACAGCACTGAACACACTCATTAGTGTCTAATGCTGGGCACACTAATGTTTGCAATACACGTCTCCTGGTAGTGGATATTAATTTGTTTAGTATTTATAAACATCAGAATTTGAAACTGAGTGATTTATTGCCTGCAGTGACCATATATTAGAAGTCTAGGTTTTATAATATATTGACATGTTGACTTGATGCCACAAGTGTCCTTGCTTTTAGATAGATTTTTTTTCCTAAGTTCCTAGTTATTTCAGAACAGAATGTAGTGTGGTTTATGACATGTGATTAACTACCTTGCATGGATTATCTGTGCCAACATGAATAAAACAGTCTAGTAATAAAAGCAATGTGCAAATACACTTAGAGCTTTATGATTTGGGTATATTTATTAATATGGCATGTGAACAGCTGACAGCTTTCAGCAGTGTAATACCAATAAGAAAGCACACACAAGCTTGTACTCTCTACTTCAGACCTGAAAATAAAAATTAAAAGGATTGGTTTCAACTTTATTGTATATCTGTCTTGAATATTTTATTAACCAAATAATGCTCTTTTAAACAAATATTAGTATGCTTAAAAGATGTAGTCTCCTAGCAGTACATACATGTTGTAACTTAGCAAGACCTGTGTAGTCCCAGACCTTATTGTGTCAACAAATACTGTTTATGGTAACTTTGTAAGGAATGGGTAAATTCTGTCTAGAGTTACATCGATGCATCTGCAAACAAAGTTTGACTGCCAAAGTTCAGGTAGGTGTTCTTCCATTTACTAGCAAAAGTTATCTAAAAGAATACACAAAATGTTTTAAACATCCTCATTGAGCTCTAGTGACAAGAAATACGTACAAATGAAAGAATATTTTCATATAAGAGTGTGTTTTATAAAAACAGCCATTTTGTGCATTCCCATTGCACACCCTCAGGAATGCAGGCTTTTTTAGAGATACAACTAAGTACATTAAACATAATTAAGAAGTTAGATTAAGGAGTTAGATGATAAATGAACAGGCTTGAACTTAGATGCAAATACGAAATACAGCATCAGGAATCACAACTTGGTGCACTTTGATTTTATTTTACAGCCCTAATTTCTTTTTACAATGTGCATAAGGAAAAACAATTCAAAAGAATGGCCAGAATGTATGCAGTGTTTTGTCAGTTCAAAATTGCTGGTTTTCAGATTGTCTGGTCTGACCTTTAACCTTTGCACAAGACAGTGCTTCCTAAACTGTGCACTGTGATCCCTGGAGAGTTCAGTTGTTGGAACTGGAAGCAATAGAGGCATAAGCATAGCACCATGCCAGCTAACAGGGTGGAAAAAGAGAATAGAGCAAAGTTCATTGGGAAAGGACATGGTGCAAAATGGCTTGACAAGTATTGCGTTAAGAGATTCTTAATAGAAGAGAGATTATTTGCTCTGAAGAAAGTGGTGATTTCAAAAGTATAGGCTTTGGCATTGTTTCCCCCTGCCACGCAAATCATGCATCTTGAATTCAGCAAGTTTCTGTTGATTAAGAAAGGAAAGAATGTGTGAATACGATTGCTGAAACCATTATTGAATACACAATGAAATGCTTTGTTCTCCCAGAGAAATCAGAGTTAACGGATGAGATTCAGATTATATTCAGGCATAAATTCTGTGCTGCATGCCTATGAAATATGCCCCTGGATAGCTGTTAAAATATAGTCCCTCCTCCTCTTAGGAAGACTACATCAAAAGAAAACAGTAACAAACGTGTGTCGTATTAATAACGACTGTCAGGCTGAGTCACGGGCTTTTTCTGTGTAATAAAGACAAATAGAAGGAATTTTTTTTGAACAAAGCAAAACTTTTGAATAAAACATTTTTCCTTTAAAATATTCCAGATTTTAACTATTAAGGAATAATACATTAGTATGCATAAAGCTTCATTAATAAATCTGCCTCCACTACAAAAATATTTTCTAATCCTACTGCTTTAGAAATCAGATTATTTTCATTCACAACAAAGATGTATGGAAATTCTTCTGCTTCCACTTAGTTTTACTATGCATAGTGTTACTGAGAAAGAGTTGAGATTTATTTTCCTTTTAATTAGAAGATATAGGTAAAAATGCAACTTTGAATTGAATGAAGGTGATCGTTCTTCCAGTGCTTGCAGAATGAATGCTGCTTGCTACACTAAAGCCAGGAGACTTGCTGTTCTTCTAGATTGTTTTGTTCTTATGGTGCATTAAAGAGGATGTTTTGGATTTTTAGAATGTTTAATAAATATCTATAGCCATAATTAAAGATCTCATTTCAAAACGAATTCTTTGCAGGGTTTAAATTGTTTTAAGGTCTAATCATATGTAGACCAGAAAATAATGTTGAGATTGAGGCTTACTTCCATTTAAAGAAATCTTAATGTTGATAAATGCAGGCATTCCTATATGTATGTATTGGACATGTATGTGGATTAAAACACTCAGAACTGAGACTGATTTCCTTTAAGTGGATGTGTTTCATACCTGCACTATTTGAGCCTAAATTGTTGTCATACAGTCCATTTACTATATATAGCTTAAGAGTAATGAATGAATCTTAGTGTGCACCTTGAGACCTGGGGTTTGTTATCTGTTGGGTGTTCGTGCTTTATGAAGTAACAACTCCAGAATTCTGATAGCACAAGAGATGTGGGTGCAGAAAAAAGGGCACACTTTCCAAAAATCTGGCTTCATATAAGAAAGAGGAATACAAGAATAAAATTTTTATTTGTGCACTATAAACAAAGACCAGGTATTATTCTTTCACAACCAAGTATTTTGCTGTCCCAGGCACATTCCTTGACACATTTTCTTCCTGCAAATTTTTCCCTGTACAGATTCCAAGGACATAGTACATTTCCCTGTGATTAATGCACAGCAGAAGCCTGACCAGAGTTCCTGTTACTTACACAGGCCTGTAAGCAGGGGGGTAAAAAGTAATGGTGGGCTGTGCTGCCAGTGTGAGTGTATTCAGCCTACTGCATCCTGCAGATACCAGGCTTCCTGAGATTTATTGTAGATACACAATATATATGACACTAATTGAAAGTTTCTGCTTTATTGCATGTACACTACACAGCATCTACTTCTGGTCCAAAAATCCTTGCAAGAAATGCAGTAGTGCCAGCCAGAGATTCGGGTTCTTGCTGTGGCCTCAAGTAGAGCATACCTGAATCAAAACTGTTGTTATGACATAATGACAGAGCACAGTTTCCCTTTGAGATTATCTTCCCAGTGCCAGCTGCTGCAGCAAAAGGAGAACAGGGCTGGATGTTCTGTGGAAGGTGATGTTCTGCCATTTGTATTATGTAAAGCAGTGTCTGGAATGGGAGCTCTTCTGAGCTGCCATTCTTCTGTTACTGCCTTGTGACACCAATCTGAATTCAAACTTGCAAATATTTCAGGTCATTTGGCAGAATTTACTTGTTCTCACATGGAGGGACTGCATGTTTTCCTTACATCACTTACTCAGCTTTGTGTTAGATGTCCTGTAGTGGATTGGAAACAGTCTGGTGGTGGCAAGACTGTCAGACTTCCACGATAGGAGGCACATCCTGAGAGATTAAATTCTCAGGGATAAATACCTAACACATTATCCACCTTTTATACACTTATACATGGCTGGTGGTTGTTGGAGAATTCAGTGACTTCCTAAGCAGTCACAGAAGCTGCTCTCTGTTCAGAAGTTCTCCAAAAAGAAAGAGTCAGTGTTATTAAAAAGTAGATATTAAAGTCTGGGGGTAGTGTATATCCTTAGGGTCTATATTTGCCTATTTAGTACAACCTCAAACAGTTTTTGCTCCTATGCAATTCTCACCTGAAAAAAAAAAAAAAAAAAGAATGCATAACAGAGGGCTGTTACTACTCCTCCCTAACTCTGGGTAACAATCTTCATTCCCCTCCAGCTTAGGGAAATTCACTGGCACAGAAATGTATAAACTACATCTCTGTGTGCCAGCTTCAGAGAACCTGGCCACAAATACTTCAGCTGAGATGATTTTGTTCAATTCTTTAAAGGACAGTGACAAAGATTTTGCTTTCTCTGATCTTGTAACTTAAAAAATATTAATAAAATGATCTTCAAGGCAAAAGATAGTTAAGTAAATGTTTATTTTAGACATTGTTAAATGCATCTACTTAAAAGTGAACAATTATTATCAAAGAGGGCACACGTGAAAGCAGTAAAATAAGATAAAAATGTAGGAGAGTGAAAATGCAAAGAAAAAGTAGCTTTAAGCATAACAATTAACCCCCCAATCCACCCTTCCTTTATTCCCTGCAGGATAATGCATTGTAACTGAATTAATGATGAAACATTCAGTAACAGGCCTTGGTAAGGAAATAGGAGCAGTGTATCAGGATATCCTTTTTCCGCCGCAGAGTACCAATACTTTCAATTTTATATACAACGGAAGTAATTAATTGTAGCACCAAGAAGCACAGCTGTGTTTCCTGATGGTCACACATGCACGAGCTGCTATTGTTTAGCATTTTGAGTATGTACAATGAAAACTGTTCAACTGCTGTGAACATTTGATATTCTCAGGGATTTCATTTCCATCAGGAGCTGTTGAATTCCTAGTGGATTTTTAATAAGCTATTATCTTAGATCCAATCCTGCAGCCTTAATCAGGTAATTTTTTGCTGATGCCAGTGAGAGCTTAAACTGTATTAGGTATAGCTGCCAAATGAGGAGATTTGCAGACACAGGCCAAATTCTCATTGGAGGCAAAGGGAGTTATAGACTATTTTTAGGGATTTGCTTTTAGCTGTATGTATTTAACTTGTTCAAGTTCCAGTTTCAGTACATATTCAAGTATCTTACAGACTAAGAGAGAAAAGCTTCATTGCTATGCCTTTAACTTCATCATATACTTTCAGACGTTTTAGCTGACACTGTGACTGAAATACGAGTATATCCTTTATTTAGTAGACCGATATTATCTTGGTTTTGCTAGAATATGAAAAAAAAGGAGAATGAATGTATTTTGCTGCAGTTGCTCTTATGTAACAGCAATGTATTCATGTTTAAAGATATGTTTAGACTTAGAAAAATAAGGAAGTGATGACATTATTTAGTTCATTTGTTTTGTATGGGATTCAGATCTGTTTCATGCTAACAAGCTTGGAAGAACAGAGCATTTTCAGTCTCATAAATGTCCACCTTTGTAAATCTCTACAGTACCCACTACTGCAGCTGCCAGAAACACATCCACTTGAATGCATGCCTCCTGAGGACAAAGCTGTTATACACACCAAGACAGAAATTTTCTGTATTGAAAAGAATTTGCCTTGTGTAACAACAGGTTTAAAAAATATTTCTGCTTTCAGCATTGGTCCTGCTTCAGGATGAAGCCTGAGCATCAGGCTTAACAGAGGAACTGTTCATACAACATGGGTTTGGATCTAAGGATTATTCAAACTTGTAAAAGAAACTAACAAATACATCTTATAACAAAAGGTGGGAGAACACAAACACTTAGCTTCTCTCTGAGTATAATTAAAACTTCCTTGTAGATCATTTGGCACCGCTGACTGATAATTCAGAACATAAATTTTAAAATCAGCACTACAATCTAACTCTAAATATCTTCTCTGAGCAAATGAAGACTTTTGGGATTTTATGTGCATGCATCTAGGGGAAAACATTACTAGTTTCCCAAACAAACTGATGTGAGTGAGGCACCCTGGTGAAGCCTCTGCTGAGCCTACAAATATTTTCCTTTTCTGTGATAAGACTCTTAATTCTTTTACTACCCAGGAAAACAAAATAATTTAAAATGTTTCTTTGTATTTACAACGAGAGTTATCTCAGGGTTTATTATGGCCTCGTGAAAAGACTGCAACAAAGGTTTTGTACATGGGAACACATGAAACAAAATTATACAGCTCAACCAGGCACAGGAAGAAGAAACAGAAAAAGCAGTGGGAAGTTTGGTTCTTGACTGCCAAAATGTCTCCCAGAGCCAAGTGCTCCCATGACCCCAGCCCTCTGCAAGAGCAGTGGAGTTGGTTCCCTGCTCCCCAGCCCAGGAGGAGGGAGCTCCCACCCTGCAGCAGCTGCCTGGGGCACAGCCAGGCACAGCCATCCATCCTCCTTCCTCCCCAGACACCTGCACGGGGCTGAAGAATCCACTGCCCCAGTAAGCCCAAAACACACCCAGGGGCTTGGGCTGGGGGAACACTTTCCTGTTCCCTTGTGCTCTTGGATTGTTGCCACAGTGCTCTCCAGGGCTGCCCTGTGCTCAGTTCCACATCATGCTGGTTGGACTCAAGGTTGGACAGGGCTTCCCTTTTTACTAGCAGTGCTACACTAGAAGAATTTTTTTTAAAAAAACACCTTTCTTCACAGATTTGGTTCTGCCTTATTGAATTAATTTTGTTTACATTTAAAATGCTTAATAAAATCCATGACATTTCTAAGTAACAAACAGCTGAATAAATGTATAATCAAAAGAATATGCTTTCAAGTAAAATAATTCTGAAAAAGAGACAAAGCCAAATTCATGTCATATTAAGTGAAATAATTGTGTCCCTGGCTGAAGGGCAATATTCTGTTAATATGTAACATGGAATATTTCTTTTGGTAACAGTAACAGAGAAATATTCATCTAATTGCAAACAGTTTTCAAAAATATATTTGGACCACAGATTTAAGACATATGAATTTCAGAAACTGAAGGGAAGAAGGATCTACAAAGATCAAGTCCTGTCACATGGCTGACCTCCCCATATATATCTCTTTGTTCTTTTGATATTCAAGTTTGCAGTTCCCTAGTGATTCCAAGAACTAATAAGAAATTCCTGGAGAGGAAATAACAATGAAAGCAGCTGGAAGACTGTACAATTCTTTTTTTTTTCTTTTTTTTTTTTAATACAGCTCTCTTCATCCTGGCAGTCAGTGTTGAACTGCTGCATCTCATGTTAGACTTCTACATCTCATCTTGGCCAAATGTCAAACGAACATATGTTTCTTTTCAGATTTTCAGACTTCAGTGTTTTTTGAGTGTTGATCAATTAACAAAATAAAAACTGTGTTACCAAACTCTGGTGTGTCTGAGTGTTTGCAGATTCCTAAAACCTTTACCAGGTGTCTGTTGCTGATAATGAGCTCACTGGAACCCTGTATCTTTCTGAGAGCCCATCACCTAAAGTGTTGCTGGTAGAGATATTGGAAGCATATTGTAAGTACTGCACTGTTTTGAAAGACATCAGTACTTTCTATATGATGTTTCATCAGACATCCATCACAATCTAAATACTTTCTAAGGTGGTTATGATTCATTATTTTAGATTAAGATGCAGTTTGGTCTCCTGCAGCCCTAATATTATTATAATATAGTTTACTTCTGCAGACTTTATTTTGTGATTAAGACCAGGAGTTACATGGCGCTCATTAATGCACAGAATGGGCATTATTTGCCACAGCAATACAAACTTCATCCTCAGCAACACCGTTTCTGACCGGACAGGGACTTTCACTTGTGGGTATCTTCAGTGCCCCAGTGCCTTGAAAAGTGCTGGCTGAGACAGCAATTTCTGCAATGTGCAAGTTTACACTGCAGGAGTTGGCTGAAAAGAGTGGATCCACTTCACAAAAAGGATCAAATAGATTTCAAGGCTAGGGACTTTTGCTAAATTCCTGCATCCTGGATTAAATCAATATCTAACATCTGAAGAGCACTGGATTGTATTAGCACACATTATTACTAAAGAGATGCTAGCACTAACAGCTTTGGTTCTGCTTGGGAGCACACACACGCATGGTGCATTCTTCTTCCATATTGAGTGTCTATTCTGCTGCTATAATCTGATAGTACACAGAGTGGAAGAACAGCAGACTCATATTTTCCTTTGAAATTATAAACATAAGCATAGGAGTTCTGTATTGCTTGGCATGGAAGCTGTGATTTTGTCTTTCTTGCAGGCTGGCTTTGTTTTGGACAATGACAGATTTTTCTGGATGATGGTGATCGGAAAAGAATTTCTAAAATTCTAGTAAGACAAGACCCACGTTTTTAAATGCTCATCTCCACAGTATCTGGCCACCATTATGAGGTGCACCCTTACCTGCCTACATTTTAAAGGAGTCTGTGAAGTTGATAGGTTTGAAGTTATCCTTCCTCTTTTATTTTGCTGTATAGGGTAGTACACAAGCTAAGCACTCCCCTGACGATCTGTGGGTAAAACACATGTGAGCCAGAATGCAGAGCCAGTGCTCTCATCTTACATTCAGAGGTGACAACTCCAAAGTGGAGTACACAACATTTACGAGTCTTATCTGATATTAGCATGCAAAAATGAGCTACACTGTGGAGAGGTCAACAAAATAAGCAAGCCCGTGTTTCCCGCAGTATATGCACATGTGGCTATTTGGCACTGATAAGCCAGATTGCTTCCCAACTGGTTATTCTCTGGAACTGTTTATCTGGGCAGGCATCTCCACACGAGCAATTACTGGTGTGTCCTGAAGGCCTGAAGAGTGTTTTGGTGTGCAGCAAAGGGGAACCGAGTAGGTCTGTATGATCCATGGAATCTTCATTTCCCGCTGTAGCTGGCTTTGTGTGCAAAGTTCGTGATGCAGAATGGACAAGTGAAAGGCAAGACGACATCAGCAGCACAATTGTCACACTGTTTGTTGAGTTGAAGATTAAAAACAGCAGCCCAGGTGGGCGCTGTGCCGTCTCCCCAGCACAAGACACTGTCACTGCAGCTCCTTCTGCACTGCTGCTGGGAGACCTCACTTGAAGACAGACAGACAAATTGTTACTTTTCCAATTTGTCCTAATGATAAGGAGCTTGAAAATGCAATGCAAATCATGGCCTTCAGCATTCTTATCAGCGAGCAGAGCAGCTCACTGCAGAAATTGTAATGTATTCCAATCTAACTAACTGGCCTTATTTATTTAGAGATACAGGAAATGGAAAAAGCAAACAAACAATGCTGTCCCTTGCAACGGGACTCTATCCCTCCCTCATGTGGCACTGCAACGTCAGCCTTCTCAGAACTACTTTTCCACGAAGCCAAAGGGCCCATGTGAGTCACTGGTTTTACCCTGCGCTGCTGCCACCCCTGCCTGCTCATCGCCCGCCCCAGTCACACGCAGGCCCCCTGAACTCCCATCAGAGCTGCTCCGGTAAATGCTCCCCCCGCCTCCTCTGCGCATCCCGGCAGCTTCTCCGCTCTCCACGGCGCCAACTCCACCAAGCATCTGGATGGAGCGTCCCGGCCCTGCAGCCCAATCCAGCCGCAGCCGCTTCTCGTGTCTCGACCCCGTTCAAGGCCGGCAGTGCTTCCATGACACCGGCCTGGCCACTTTCTGCCCTCACACCTTCCTTCCCTTTCCTACAGGAGCTTCTTCGCCGGGAAAGCGCTGCTGGGCGGCGGGGCGGGATAACGCCCGGGCCCGGGAGCCCAGCGCAAGCTCGCCCAGGCGGCGGCCGGCTGCGGCCCGCGGAGGGGCTACCGGGGAGGCAGAGCAGGCCCGGCCGGTTCCTCCCGGCCAACTCTTTTCCCGGGGAGCCCCGCCAGCCCTCCCGCCCACGGCACGTGCTGATGGACGGGCGGGGGCGGCGGGCGCGCTCCCGCTCCCCTGGGCC